>MU225473.1:1628384-1641934 GCA_018584345.1 Thuja plicata | reverse complement strand
AATTTTCAGATTTAAGCAACACAACAAACAACATTGAGAAATCAATTTCAAAGGTCACAAATGCATGTATTTAAATTAAAAAAAGATTAGGCTCTAGCTTCATGAGTTGGGACTTTTAGATTTTAGAGGAATGGAAAAGTATCTCCTTGCCCTTTCAAGGAAGCACTGTCCATCAGCGAAAGTAAAACATTTATAGGAAGCAAGGAAAATGGATTCCACCACCAATAGGAAAATTTAAGCTAATTTTTTATGAGGAAGCCAAAGGCATTCTAGGAGAGTTAGGGGTTTGATGTATAATTTGGGATCACACAAGTAAAGCTATCTAAGCATTAGCAATAAGCCTTCTAATAGGCACACACAAAAACTTATAAGCCCTAGCTTTTTTCCTGGGAATTCAAGGTGTTGCACCCTTTTTAAATTCTCTTCAAAGTTTTATACTGGTTGGGATGATTGCATGCTTAAGAAGTGGTTTGGTCTTAAGGCCCCCCAAACCTTAGGTCGAGGAGGACTATTTGCAGACAAAATTGTGTTTGGTCTCTTCCTAGTAGTGGATGTTGGTGGGGCTTCCAAAGATAACTTGGGCCCATCAGGGGCTAGTTACGTAATCCACTCAGACAGAGGTTTAATTTTGGCCAAATTGGCTAAACCGTTAGAGGAAGATACCAACAACATGACAGAATTCAATTCGTTGCTTTCAGGGTTGTCCTTATGCAAGGAGCTTAATTTATCAAAAGTAGAGATTGAAGGAGATTCTCATCATTATTAATGCAATTAGATCAAAATTGACACCTAATTAGAGATTTCAATCAATAATGGATGCTATTTTAAGCCTCTTGGTTAATTTTGAGCAAGTGACCATTAGTCACATATATAGGGAAGGTAATTTAGCAGCAGATGAAATGGCAAAGTTGGGAGCGGAAGGCAAATTATTTAAACAAACATTTTGAGAACATTCCTCCTTTTTCTTCACCTTCAACGAAAGATGTGAAGATGTCATGTTGACAAGGTAGAGGAGGGCTATGAGGTCCACGAGGACTTTGATAGCAAAGGATTTTCTTCTCCTTCAGACTTAGGCAATTAGGTGTGTTTCAATATTCTCAGACTCACAAGAGGCAAAAACTTCGGTGACCTTGGAATCACAACAACAATATTGAATCCTGATCAAAACGCAAGAATCCAGGAATGATGGAGATAAAGATAAGAGGGCTTCTCTAATCCTTTTGACATATGTGTTAATAATTTGTGCTATATTTGGGGCAAGCTATAAAAATATTATTTAAACTATAGACCTAAAACTTTAAGCTTGGGAGCGGAATAAATATACCATGGGAAAGGGAAGGAAAGCGAAGGGTAGTAACAAGCAGAGGCATGTCACCCTAGATTTTGGTTGAAGATGTGCCAGAGTGAGTTTTTAGGATGAGGCTTCTGGAGGATTCATGCGTAGTGTTCTTCAAATTCAGTATTGACAAGATGTTGTTTGATGTAATTATACTTTAGTTATAGGTTGTATGGGCTATGACCAAAGGTTTTCTTACTGGTCCATTCCTCCCGGTATGCTTTTGAACTAGGACTAATGTACTTTTATTATAATTAATAAATATCATCTGAACTACGACCCTTTATCCATAAAAAACAAAAAAACTCATAAGCTCTAGCTTTACTCCATGGATTAAGGCTTGAACCAAGGGTCTAAACTTGAATGACATCTAAATTGAAGGCGATTCTCTTCTCATATTGTATAAAAGCAAACTCAAGTGCTCTCCAAATTGGAAAAATCTTTATATCCTACATGAGGTGTGGCATATGATGGACACATTTTAAAGCTTTGAAATGAATCATTATTGTTGAGAAGGAAATAATATGGTAGATTGGCATGCTAATTATAAATGTGATCAAGATGATGACATAACATCATTCACACATAAATCCCTTCAAGCCTTCACATTGTAGAAAACATCATTGCAAATGAATCTCTATGAATTTTGATACTAATGTGGTTTGGTTTTTGCAGGATATCATTCATTTAATATCTCGATGTAAAGCTTTTCATCCTCCCAACTTACAACTCTCAACAATTCTTATCAACTCCCATAGTACTGCCACATCACATCCATCATGGCATATGTAGGATGTGTTGAATGTGCTGATTTGGGAAAAGCACTAAATCTCATTGATTTCGGCCCCCCTCACATCATTCTTCGGTAACTTTACTGAGATTTTGCAACACATTAATCAATTGTATTATCTACCCAGTCAATACTTTGTAGGCGAATTTCTCTTGAAAGTATCCAGGTAAGGGGTATTTATTCCATCTTGGGGCCTAGATGCATTTACATGTGTCCCTTCATCCTCTTCAATTCAAAAGGTAGTAAAGCTCCCCACTAGAAAATGGGGACTTCATCCAACATTGCTAATAGAGCATGCCAACCATACAACTTTAGAATGTTGCTTTGTAATGCTCCAACATAAAACTCTTGAGGATATGAGCTAGATATACATAAGAGTACATTGAATAATTTTTTGTAAACATTTACATTAAGCATGTGCAACATGACTCAAACCTCAATATTAGGTCAAACAATTGTTAAGTGATAATACACAAGTAAAAGAATTAAAGGCACAAAACTCAATCAAGTAAGGGGAAAGCTCTTCTAAGATCTTACAAAGGATACATTGGGTACTTGGAGTCACTCGAGACCCTCCTTGAAATTTCAAAGCTTCACTAAAAAAATTGGACCTTTTCCTAGGTCCTAGGTGTCATAGATGGGTTTTGGCAAAAAATGATTTGCACTCGAATGCCATAAATACCTCTCGAATTCATTCTAAGCCTACTCAAGACCCCTCCAAGGTTTCCTAGACTTTGCTATCTTTAAAACACAACTAGATCAAGGTCAAACAGATGCTTTGAGCTCTAAGAAACTCCTCCTAATTGGATTGGAAGACAAAGGGTGCTCATAGTGGATACTAGCACCCAAATGGGATGAAGACTCCTTTTGAGGACTAATGCATGGTGCATTGGTGTCCCCAGCTTGCATAAGTGTAGTTTCTACATTGGTGTCCCATGGAATGGAAAAATTGAATAGTTATCGTCTGAGACACATTTGTTAAGGCTATTGAGCTTCTCCACTTCACTCTAGAACCTCTTGGACACCATACACATACTCGTGAAGATGAAACACAAATCTAATTTTTGGATCAAGGAGAAATTGTTTGAAACATTGAGGGATAGAGTGTGCAAAGTGTCCTTGGGGTCATTAGGTGACAACTATAGCTTGAACATGCCCGATTCACCCTAAATTTCTTGAATTCAATCCTTGTACACTCAAGTACATTCTAATTAATTGAATATCACATAGGGACACTTTAGAAGAAAAGTTGGGTTTCCCAAAAAGGAACTAGGATGACTCAAGCACTCATAAATCCTACTCAAATTCACTTTCACTTAACTAAATTCACAAGATGTCAATGGGAAGGGAACAAGATTGTTGCTATATGATGAAGATGATCATATCCTAGATCATGTGGTGAATGTTGTAGTGTCGTCATTACTGGCAACCAGTCTATTTCACAGGTCGGATCAGATATATCGGCTATGAAGGTGATTGCACATGAATTTTTCTAAGTGTTCAGTGTATTGGTGATTACATAGTCTGTGATGGTAATTTCGGTATGCGGTGATAATCTGGAGGATTCAGATGATACAATCGTATAGGCAGTATCTACAAAGTCATGTTTACCTACTTTTATGATCATGTAAGTTGATTCAATGTAGAAATGGAAATTTGAGGCAAACACCGGTCAAAAAGTCCAATCAAGGTAGCGATCAATTATGAGTCAAAGTTTAATTTGTTTGTGAATTTATTGTTGAGGGCCGACCTTGAGGAGTTCAATTTCCTATGTTGGCGCGGTCGCTTATAAATTTTGTTTAGATTTTGAGGCCGACTGAGGTAACACATTTTATAAGACCTGAAAGTGTTTACGAGAGATGAAATTGAAGGAAAAAAGAAGAGAGTTGAGAGTTGTTGTTGATGCAATTATTGTAGTGGTTGAAGTGGACACTTGAATGAACAGAACAATGATTTGAGTAGTGTTGAAGCAGATTTGTCAAGAAGAGTGTGCTACTTTCAGATCATTTCATTTGAGTTCATTCTCAAGGCAAGTCCTAACCGGCTTGTGATCAAAATGCTCTAACAATGTTACTCTTAACAGGGTAAACAAGATCCTAACAAGTTTGAAGACTAAATCCTCTAATAGGGCGACTCTCATAAGGAGTTTTAAATCCCTTAACATGATAGTTCCTAACAAGACTTTTGTAATAACCTCTAACCAGGTTATAGATACTCTTGACCGAGTATACCCTTAGTACGGTGTTGTAATTCCCCTAACAAGGCAAGACTTATTGGTGCACTAGTGAGATTTGTGGGTGATAATTCCCTCCATGGTTTTTCACTCTAACAAGGGTTCCATGCCTTGTTGAATGTGGCTGATCTTGTTTGATCTTGTGGTTATCTTGATGTGTTTCTTAATTGATTGTTATAGCCTCTTTTGGATGTTTGATGAGATATTATAATGTTTAAGAGATCTATTATATAATAAGCATGTATGTGTAATAATATTAATTTTGTGTAGATTACAGTGTTTTATATTTGGTATGTATCGCCCCCCCCACACACACACACAAGGATATATATAGGTGCACACATATATGTATACTTCTATATAGACTATGTATGATTATATATTCATGATGGTGGATATATATATTGGTGTAGGAGCATCTAGTGGTTGCTCCTGTCCAATCATGAAATTTTGGTTTATAAAAGTTTTCAGTGGTTTGTACTTAATTTAGATTGATTTGTGTTAGTTGTGTTTAGTTTTATAGTGACATGTTTTCAATTATATCAATTGGTCCTATGAAGGAGATGTAAGCCTAAATATGGAAAATTTGGAGAAAAATACCTAGGATGTTGGGAAGGACCTATTTTTGTCCTAAGGTAGTTGTGAAAGTGTTTTGGTGGTGATTGGGATCCATCTTGTTGGTTTAGGATCTTAAAAGGTTAAAAGTGCAAAAGTTGTAAAAGTTGTCGAGCAGCTTTTGCAACTTTGCAAAGTTGCTCGATAACATTTTGTCTAAAGATGAAAAACCACCAAAAGTTAGTTATGGGTTGGTTCAGACATTTTTAATCGGTTGTCCAGACATATTTAAGAGTCTTGGAAGCCGTGTAAGAGGGTTGGTTACCATTTGACACAAATTGATAAGCATTGTGAAGGAACAGTAAATGTATTTCTCTGAGTTTTTGTACAAGCATTGTATAATGGATTGAATTGCTTATTGTTTTAATGTAATTAGGTTCTACTAGTTGTTTTACCATTCTATTGAAGTAGGTTAGCTCAGAGATTGTGTTTTGTTCATTGTATGTAAATAAACTTCCTGCTCTGTGTTCTCTGCACTAGACAGGACTGTAAATAGCAAAATGAATCCCTAGGCATTTGTAGGGTAGGATTGAATGAAGGAATCCAATGCATGGAGGATGTTCTTGGTAAGGTGACAAGACTATGTAAGCATTGGTGGAGTCTGATGAATTCATTTCATCGGGTTTTATGAAGAATTGCTAGAAACATGCCTATTAGCCCTACTTTTAAGGACTCGGTCCCTAAAGGCTTTGTAGTACAGTACGAATGACTTGAGGACCCCTAACCCTAAAAATCCTTTGTGTTTCCAAAAAGATTATCCAGATCCAAGATCAGATTTGGGGTTTCTTTGTGAAGTTTGGGAGTTAATGCAGTTTAGGAGCCTAATTAGGGCTACAAGGAACTCCTAGGCCTACTCCTTGAAACAAGGGATCTGATGAATGTACGAATGAGATATGGCTCTGAATTCTCAAAAATAAGGTAATTGGACAAGAGGAAGTGTAAAACCTACCTTGTAAGTGTTTGTGAGGTGTGTGAGTAGTTGTGGTGGAATCTACCCTTGTAGATTCAGTGATGATTGATTGCTTATTGGTAGTGAGATTCTTTGAAGACAAAGGTAAGTGAACCAAGTGTTCTACCTTTAGATTAGGGTTGGAGAGGAAGCCTTATTGGGTCTAGTAAGAGGCCTAGGAGTGAGTCAACCTGACTCAGGTGAGTGAATCTCCCTATCAGATTGGTATCAGGGCCCTAAAATATTTGGGCTAGAAGGTACATGAGTGACCTTGAATATGTGGGTGAATCAACCATGGTGACCAACGTAGATTTGGCTAAGAAGATGGATGAACAGGAATAAGAGAACAAAGTCCTAAGAGAATAATTAGCAGAGATGACAACTAAGCTCGATAAAGTGCAAGCTAGGACAACAGAAGTTAGTGAGAAGTTAAGATAGATGGAAGGAAAAGGCAAGTCAGTGGCAGAAGAAGATGCAGTGCCAGAGTCTGATCCGCGTACTACAAGATGAGCCATTCCTTAGGGCTCTAAAAGACATGAGTGGCAAGTCATTGGAAGGTGTACCCCTATTCAATGACAAGATGGAACCAGAGGTGGTCATGGAGTGGATAGAGGGTTTAAAAAACCACTTTGAATGTGAAAGTGTGACAAAGACGCAAAAGGTGAAAGTAGCCAAAACAAGGTTGAGAGGGACTGCACTCACATGGTGGAAGTTTGTGCAGGATGAAAGATTAAAGGAAGGAAAGAACCAAATCTCCACTTGGAAAGGGATGGTTGCAAAGATAAGGGATACTTATATTCTAGAGGACTATGATATATAACTTCATAAGAAGAGGCAAAATCTAAGACAAAAAGATTTAGAGGTGAGTGCATATCCATAAGAAGTGAAATTATCATTATACTCTTATATTTTTTTTAACAAACGACCAATACAATTCACCATTGACAATGGAATCCCAAAGAATTCAATTTCACTTCCAACAATTTGAAGATTGAAATTGCCACTAACACCTCATTTTGAACCATATACAACATTTAATGGTTTACTCTAGGATTTATGAACTTTAAGTAAAGGTACTCACAAACACTTTAGCTATAAAATCAGATCTATACATAATTATTTAGTATGCAATTATTTCCACAATAACCATTCTAAGAGATTAATACATTAACTGAATTTACAAAATTTTCAACAAAATTTAAAAATGTAAACAACATACAAAAGAAAAAATGAGAGTGTAAAGGAGGGGATTCACTACTCTCAAGACAATGGGGTCTCGAGGAGCATATAGCCCCTGGTTGCCTCAATAATATACTAAAAATACTTTAAAAGAAATGAGTAGAAATGTAAAAAATTAAACTGAATTTATACTAAATTTGATAAAGTGTATAAAACTAAAATTATTTAATAACACAAAAATACAATAACATTAAAATATTTAAGCTAAAAAAAATGGAAAGTGCAAAAGCTGCAGATTATGATACTAGATGGGTTAGCTCTTGACCTTAGACACTAAATCATCGCTAGGACATCTAACTGGTTGCATTATTGTCCACATAGAAACAAGTAAGCTTCCAAATAGAAAGTCCCAATCTACTAGACCTATTTACCTACACATATGGAGACAGGAAAAAATTGAGTGTTGTACAAGGGTTTGCCTTATTCAAACTCACATTTTGGTGTTTCCACCTCCATGAACAGCTAGACAAGATCATAATAGACAAAATTCATAAAATAATACAGGTGATAGAAACAAACCTAGCTATGGACAGAAACCCTTATCACGATAGATAGATAATAGAGGAGATCTTCAAATAGTAGACCACATAATAAAATAAATTGCAAGAGTATTACCAACAGTTATGGCTCTCCTCTTGTGACAATAGACATGATAAGCTTGTAAGTGACATGAGTCTTGGCTGTTGCAAGTATCCAAGAGCTGAGATACGTTTGTCAGAACTTTGTTGTGTAAGAATGAGAGTAGAGAGCAAGAGAAGATGAGCGAGATTGAAAAAAGATGTGAAAATGAGGGTTTTGTTTCTTAGAATGGCGTGGAGCTATTACTTGGAGCTTACCCGAAAACAAGTGATGAACATGTAGAGTTTCCTAAGAACTACTTGGAGCTTACCCGACAATAGATGTACTATTGTGATAAAATCATCACAAGTCCTTTTGTTGCCGGGTCAAGCTCCAAGTAATATTGCTTGGTCAAATCTGCATGTTTGTCACTTGTGCATATACCTTCTTTGATCAAAATTCCTTGCAATTGCTCCAAGGAAACCAATAGGGAGAGGGACTAATGAAGAAAAGCTCATTTGTAACCCTGGGAGGGTGTTGATTGCATGCATATATTTTGTGTGATTGTAACTGTTGTCAACCAAAATTGCACGCTGTTAAGTTTGCAGAAACTTAACCTTTTGGAGATACATGGAAACATTACAAGGCTGTGGGTAACCTATAGCTGGAATGAATCTCCGGGTCCTAGGCTTGCTTTCTATCTGGTTAATCACTCTACTACCTAACACCAATTCCTTTGAAAGAGAAAAGGGATAGAAGGAGAACAGAAAATGAAAACTATGTCCTAAAAGGTGATGCACCAGAAGATATATGAGAAATGCACAAATAACCCGACACACAATGAACTAGTTACTTAAGCTTTCTTACACAACCCCACTAAATCATACTATCTGCATAATCAATTTATAAGAAGGCCAATAATGACAATCCCATTAAAGGAGAAAGATTTCTCACAATTTTGGGAAAATCTGACTTGAGCACAACTTAAAACCTGCAAACAAGCATGAAGTACTGCATAAAGGCACTGATATGTGATACAAATTAAGGACAAAGAACATCACAGAAAGCTGTATCAATCACTAAGTACACAATAATAGACTAATAAGGGAAGGCATAAGCTATCTTTCACATTCAAAGGTGTTACAAATCTGTATATTTCTCTAAAATGGGTTACAAAAATCTCTTTGCTTCAGTCAAGAACTCAGAAAAAGTTACAAAACAACAAGCCAAAGGGAAGAAGAACTCTCTAACAATGAGTCCTCAACTCATATTTATGCATTTTCAGCCAACTGCATTTTGGAGAGCAATAACTTCTGGATCGGATCTTTTCTGCCCAGCCACTGTTTAGCCCTTTAAAAGTCTACAAAGATACAAGTTGATGACACCAAAGTCATACTCAAAAATATCATCATAAATACTCCTTCACAGAAGCAGTCTTATCCCTCTAGAAGAATCACAAAAGTCTCTGGATTGCAATAAATTTTCTGCAGATTTTAACAGCTGCAACCTCTGACCTTTTCAAAGCTGACCTTTCCATCTGTAAAAAATCTGATTACTAGCGCATGAGAACAATCTGATATTTTTTCTGCTTCTGAAAACTTCCGGGAATAAAACATGGATTTGCAATAAAATATTAAAATTCCCTTTGAAAATTATCTCTGTGTATGTTTAAAAGCCTGTAAAATCCTAGATTAATGCATGTATTACCCAGAAATTAGCATAAATCAGCAAGTAGCACCTTCTATTTGCTCTGAAAATCACATCTCTAATCCTTGATTATCTCACTTTTGCCTTCTGCGAGTGGGCAACGAGCCTTCTTTAACCCCCATTTCCTGTCTGTCGCCTACTCGCACAGCTTCTATGTTCTGCTTTTGTCCTCCGCGCGAGTGAGCGACACTATCCTTTCATTCCTCAGTCACAGGCTCGCGAGCTATTTTCTGCCCCTACCTGAGTCTCGGCGACTGAGCACCAATGCATTTTGCTCTTTAGCTATTCCTTTCTCACACAGTCGCTGGCTGCTTAAACTGACCTTTTTGATTTGGGCGACTGAGTGACATCCCTTTTCTTACTGCATATTCTACTCGGTCGCATACTCGCTCGCCTTTTACTTCAGCTTTCCTCTCATGTGCGGGTGGGCGACGACATCCATTTTCTACTCGGTCGCCAACTCGCGGGCCTGAAAACCATACTTCATTATGGACCGCGAGTGCACGACAATACACATTTTCCTTTTCAGTCGCTCACTCGCGAGCTGTTCTTCTTTGATATTTAATGTCTGGCGACTGCACGATAACTTTATCTCCTAACTCGTCGCATACTCGCAGGTTCCTTTTTCCTTTATCTGAGAACAACAGCGACTGAGCGACGAGCTGAATAATTCCTTTGGTCGCACGGTCGCAGACCTTTATGACCCTTGAAAACTATCTGTGCGACTATGTGATGCATCCCCCTTCTCTAACTCATCGCACACTCGCGAGCCCTCATGACCTTTGAGAAATATTTGTGCGACTGAGCGACGAGCTCCTTTCTTAGCTCATCGCGCACTCGCGTTGCAAAAGACAAACGGGTTAAAACATGAGCGACTGGGCAACTGCTATGACTCGGCCTCGTCACGCACTCGTAGGACTTAAAACATTGACATAAAGACTTGAGCGGGTGTGCGACTACTATATTTCAAACATGACTCGCTCAGTCGCGGAGCACTTGATTAACAATATAACTTCTTCGGCGACTGCACGACATACAAATCTTCAACTCATCGCTGACTCGCAGACCTGCAACCTGTCCTGCAAAAAACATCGCGACTGCGCGATATACACTTTAGATCATTGAACCCGGTCAGTCGCGCAACTTAAAAGACTTGACAAGGATAGATCGTGACTGCGCGATGACCATTTTAAATAGCTCGTCGCGCACTCGCGGATAGAACAAGACTACCCATAAACAGATCGCGATTGCGCGATGACCTCGATTGGCAGCTTGTCGCGCACTCGCGCAACTTAAAAACTTTGATTTAAATAGACCGCGATTGCGCGATGAGACAAAAGCATGACTTCAAAAGGGTTTGACCTGGGTGGGAAAGTAATTTTTTTAAAAAAGAACGCGCCAAGACTTGAGGTTTAAAATGTGGAAAAATAGAAAAAAGGCGCGCTTCTATGCTTTGCGGAAAAATACCTTCGCAGGTAGAAACCCGCAAGCCTTTGCAGAAAATTACCTTCGCAGGTAGAATTCCGCAACAAGGCAAAATTCCTTCTCTTTTTCGCCCTTTTCGGAAAATTGCCTTCTTAGGTAGAATTCCGCCTCTTCCTTTCTGCCTTTGCGGAAAATGACCCTCTTAGGTAGAATTCCGCCAAGGAAAATGCTTTGCGGAAATTCACCTAAGAAGGTAGAATTCCGCCACGGAGAATCAGAACTTCAATTTTCCGCCCTGAGCCTCTCTTGATCCCAAATTTTCTTCTAACTGCTCCCGGATCTGTTTCTATGCTGCAGGTAACCACTTCACTGGCCACAACCATCTCTTTTCATAGTATACCTCTACAAATATTGCTTATCTGTACTTCGCGGAAAATCAACTCCGCAGGTAGAATCCGGCAGTGGAGAAGATGATTTTTTGAAATCCCGCAAGCCTTTAATCTTGGTACCGAAAATCAGTAACATTTTTGGCGACATCTGCAAAATGTTTTCCTGCTAAACATCAAGACCAGCTGCCTGAACCATCCATTGGGCATAGAGTCATAAGAAAACATACTGGTAACCTGAATCCCATTTGCAAAACTGATCGACCTTCTGAACTGACTGAAAATGGATGCATAAGATATGACACTTCACTTGTAACTTCTGAATGACTGAGAACCGCCCTGAAAACCTCTGAAAACTAGAGAACTGAAACCAAACTAACTAACTGTGCTGGACTGCACTTAGGGAAAGCTGAAAACTGCAAGAAAACTATTGTGCGAAGGCACTTATTGAACAACTAAACTGCTGCAATATATACAAGGCTAGAGCCTACCTTAGAAGCAATGCTTGAGATGAATCCTGTTAACTGGGATTCGTTCCATGCTACCATCCAACTTTGAAAGCTGAAAAGCATTGTGTTGTTTACATTCTGAGACCATAAGGCCCGCTCCAAAAAGCATCAAACTTGGAGTGATTTTCAGGCTTGCTTTTGCGTTCATCCCATTTCAGCACTATATCTCCTTCCAGAAAAACTCTTGGAGATGCCCTTTTGTCAAAAGACCTTTTCACCTGAGCCTGATTGTGCTCAATGGTCCTCAAAGCTGGTGTCCTTACTTCTTCTAACTCAACCAGGTGTGCCAACCTTATAGTTAATGGTTCTTCTTCTAACATATCAAGTTGATCTGCCAAGTCAAGAGTTGGAAGCTCTAGTGAGATAGGTAACCGAGCCTCCTTTCCGTAAACCAGTCTGAAAGGAGACTGCCCCATTGATCTTTTCTGAGTGATTCGATCAGCCCACAAGGCTGATTTTAGTTGTGTATTCCAGGCTCTCTAGTTACCCTCCATGGTCCTTTTGATGATTCTAATCAGATTTTTGTTAGTGGACTCCACTTGGCCATTGCCTTGCGAATAATAATTGGAAGATGTATTCAAATAAGTTACATTTCTTATAGCCCAATCAGAAATCTTAAACCTTGTAAAAGCTAAAGCATTATCAAAGATAATGGACTCAGGAACACCAAACCTGAAAACCAGTTCTTCATAGAAGTTTAGGACAGTAGTTTCATTAGCTTCTTTAAGTGCTACCGCCTCGATCCACTTAGTAAAATAGTCTGTGGCTGTTAGAACCCATTTGTGGCCAGCACTGGACGGTGGATTTATTATTCCAATGAAATCCAAACCCCATTTCATAAAGGGTTGTTCAACCTGTATTGGTTGTAAGGGTAAGGCTGCCAACTTTTGTTTACCAGCAAATAGTGTGCACTCCTTGCATCTCCTTACCCATAAGTGTGCGTCTTTGAATAGATTGGGCCAATAATAGCCACCCTTCATTACTTTGAGAGTTGTTGCTCTAGGTGAGAAGTGACCTCCAGCTAGCCCATCATGAAACTCATGCAACACCTTGTCCATTTGGTCCACTTCAATGCATCTTAAGAGGACGCCATTGAAGTCCCTTCTAAAAAGGATATTATTCAATAAAACATAAGGGATGGACTGCAGCCTAAAATACCTCCTCTTTGCTTTATCCAAACCTTGTGGACATTCACCAGTCTGTAGAAAATGAGTCATTTGCTGCACCCAACTAGTGACAGGACCTGCAACAGCTTGTCCACCATTCTGAATAACTAGAACAACCTCTTGTTCTCTGGTTTCTTTGTTGCTTATGTCATCAGCAAGCTGTTCACACAACCCTTTTCCCCTGATTAGTTTGGTGACCTTGATCTCAACATCATATTCCATCACTTTAGTCACCCAACCAGCTCTTTTATCACTTAAATCCTTACTTAAAAGGAATTCCTTGACACTTGGATGAGTAACCATTAGGATGATCTTATTATTTGACAACATGTGCTTAAATTTTTTCAAACTCCTAATAAAAGAGAGCACATGCTTTTCCACAAATCAATATCTGAGCTCGTAGTCCTTAAGACCTTGACTAAAGAATGCCACTGGCTGCTCTAGGCCTTCATCATTGCGCTGAACTAACATGGCTGAGATAGAATCAATATCTCCATAGGCATATAGAATAAAATCCTTAGAAAAATCAGGATTTATGAGTGTAGGTGTTGCTGCAAGTGCCTCTTTAATCAGCTCAAAACTCCTTTTTCCATCCTTAGTCCAGCTGAATGGTGTATTTTTTCTTAGCATGGCTGTT
>MU225473.1:1508905-1521225 GCA_018584345.1 Thuja plicata | reverse complement strand
GGCTTCCATGTGTGGTAGTTGTGAGGTGTCAGTCGGGCCACAGAGGGGTCCGACATTGAAAGAAGAATAAGACGGAAGTAGAAGGGTCTTTCTGAATGAAATGACAGAAATTAAAATGCACCCCCCCGCAATGTAAAATCCTATCCCCTGTGCACCACAAATAATCAACTACTGAAAGCACAGAAAAAAAATGAAGAAAAAACCTGAACACCGGAAGCAGAGAGGAAGAAAAACAAAGCCTCAACTTCAACGACAAAAATAGGAACTCAAATGGCTGAATCAGGAAACCAAACTAGCATCATTGCGTTTGTCTCAGAAAGACCTTTCCGACGATATAAGATACTTGCATTTTCGAGTCCGTTTGCTCAAGTTACGGGCAAAAAACCAACAGGACCCCCAAAAAACAAGTCACTGGAAAAAACCAGTCATGAGCTTAATATTGACGGCCAAATGCCCGTCGCAGGTGGTGGCGCGGTGGTGACCCGTGGGCGGTGCCACCGACGGAGGTAGCGGATTGGCGAGCCGGCGGAGGCGGGAGGGCCGGGCGCGGGCGGCGGTGAGCCCGGGCGGCGCGCTGGCAGTGCCCAAAAAAGGGTAAAAAAGCACATTTTTTGAATTTTTTCGAGAGTTTTTTCTCGATTTTCGAGCCTGTACGGCCCTAGAAGGCTAGAAATTTTTCCCTGTGGTCACAGAGGCCAAAATAGTCAAACTTTATATGTTTTTTGACTCTCCTGGGCCCTCTGGATTCAATGGCAGAGTCTGTTTTTTCTCAAATGACTCCATAAAATGGTGCCTCCTTCAAAGTGACCGAAAAAACCCTAGACAAGCTGTGGCTGTCCTCTTCGAATCGTGGCTTCAAAAAACTTCGATCAGGCAGCGACAGGGTGGCTCTGATACCATGTAGGATTTGAGAAACATGCAAATCCACAGACCCTGAATACACCTGCATGCAAATAACTTGATACAAAGTAGAAGCGCAGAAATGAAAAAGCAGAACACAAAGATGCTCAAAAGAAGAGTCACAATATAATTCTCTATGTTATGAAAAAACATTACAAAGTTCAACCTATAAAGGTGAACAAACCCTAAAACATAAAAGCTAGGTTGCGCAATATAATTAATATAAAGTATTAATTATATGCACCTAAGAGATAGCTTAAGCGAAAAAGAGTAAGAACTAACTGATTACTCTAACATGAACTGATTAAAATCACTAAGGATGTGCTTCAGATCATCACTGGATTCCCAATCAGAGACAGACCCAAGGCGATTAAACAGATTGACAAGGGAAATCTCACCGAGCTCACTAAAGCACAATGAGATGGCAGAGGAATGAGGATATCTACTGTGATAGATCCTGAGCTAAGATTTGCATGTAACATCATATCTTACCGAGTGTTTTAATCGTGTTGAGTGGACAGTGTTCCATGTGGAGTAGTTGATCTAGCATACAATATAGTAAAGAAAGGTTTACAGATAGACCTCTGTGAAGCTTTTCTAAAGCAGTTAGAAGAGAACATGAACACAATCAGGAAAGAAAATAACAACACATTGAAATTTGGTTCATTATTGGTATGTGTTTTCTTCTATTATCAAAATTCATTTCCCTCCATTGGAGATGTAGTTTGGAAGATTAACAGGCTAGTTATATATCAGATACATGAGTTTATACACATTATAGGAGATAATTTTGATGCAATCATGTCTAATTATTTTTTGAAGTTCCAATCTAGAATGCACAGAAGGTATAGTATACCACCTCAACTAGTTGCCAAATATCAGGACAACATATGTTTTGAAGTAGATATAGATGTTTGTATAGTCAAAGTTGTTGAACTGAGAGTTGAATGGATTCAACCGATGGGTTATGAAATAGATATTGATATAGGTTCTAAACAGATTGAATCCCTATTAGAAAAACCAATTGACCTCAATGAAAATAGATATGACACTTATGAGGAATTAAAAGACAAAATTAAACAAGGTATTTTGGTACCTAGGTCAATTAAGAAGGCAAATAAAATGATAAATGTTTTATCAAAGACTCTTGGAGTTGATAATACTTTGGATACTAATAATGCACAAGTCCTTATAGTGGTTGAGTAACAAAATGTACAATTTCCCTCACTGAGTAAAAGAGGTATTACAAGGAACACCAGATCATCGGTACAAACGACATAAAAGAAGGCTACCAAGGTAATACAACCGAAAGGTAAAACCTATGAGAGGACAAGAGGTAAGAAGTAACCCACAAGAACAAGGAGAAGAATTTTACTTGGCGAGATGCATTGAAGAAACATTCAAAGAAATTTCTAGTAAAGGGAAGAGCCCTGAGGATAATGAATGGAGACCTACAATTAGAAGAGAAGGATACTGCTAAGAAATTGAAAGAAATATATCATATAGATGACACCAAGCAACAAGAAACTAAGAAGAATCAATGTGATACAACCACTAATCAAGTAAAGAATAGCACATGCCAAGTAGATCCAATTGATCTAACCATTGATAATGCAAAAGTAATCATTGAAGATGCATCATAGGATATTGATCCTACAAAGGAGTTGTCAAAAGATGAAGATGTAATGGATACGAAAGTACTAGACACTGAGTATATTGATGTAGATGTTGCACTATTGCAAAGTACTGATCCTATATTGATACAATTACAAAGTTAGTCTACTATGCAGATTGGTACTACTGAAGTTGCACAAGATATGGCAATCGAGCCACTAGTTGACACAAGAACATAAAATGTTGATAAGCCAGAGGCTATTGAGATTGAACATAAGAAGGATACCAAGTTGGAAGCTCCAACTGACACTGAAGGACAGAAGAAGAATACACCACTAACTGAAACATCAAATGTTCAGAATGATCAAAAGCCACAAGATACAAAAAAAAGAAATGTTGCAGGAATCAAATATAAAAAACAAGGATGTAGAGAAAGAAGACACAAAACAACAAGATGAAGTTAAAGCTGAGGAAAGCATATCCGGTCACCATACCGAGTCACCAGATACAATAACGACATCACGTTCTAAACGTTCTATTGGAGAGAGCAGACTAATTAGAAAAAGAAGAGTAAGAAGAGGAAATATATGATTGATTTGAGTAAGCCAATCATCATACCACCCAAAGACCCTAATATGATGAAGCCAAAGGAATTTTGCATCTATGCAAAACTTGTAGCTCAAAAGAATGAGCAAGACAAACTATTGGTGAAGAAGAAAAAGGTAGATATACTAGAAAATGTCAAAGATTTTTTCCAGGAGATTATTCATGAAGTTAACATTGATGAGTCAGAGCCACTACTAGACCAAGTTGAAAATCTAGTCCATCAAATGAAAGGACCAAACAAGGACATGACAAACTACATGTTAAAGATTCACAAGGCATCTATGGAGAAGATATTGATGAAGGGCCTATTGCAAAATATTGCTATAGTGAAGGTAACTCTTTCTGAGTTATGTTCCAAAGTTGAAGAACAATTGTAGTCTATCTTTTCATTGTTTTAGAAATTCTATATTCTTTCTAACTTTACCAAGGACAATTAAAGAGGCAAATACTGAAAAAAAATTGACTGAGCAGCTTGCAAAGCTAACTATCGGGCTTGGAGAATTCCAGACATATTACTCAAAGATATGGGAACTTGTGGGAGTTCATCTCTCATTGAGATAGGAGGAAGACAAGCTGAGATTAGAGTTGTTTTAATTGCAAGCACTAATAATTCCCCATATGCAATCAATAAAGAAAGGAAAAGAACTAGCAAGTTTTCCATAGCTTAGCACCCTCGATACTATAGTTGATTTATCCACAGAAATAAATGAACACATTGTGATACTACAAAATCTCTGAGACACTTGAGAGACTATACTAGCCAGAATACAACAAAGGTATAAACATATTTTTATCTATAATTTTTACTTTTGAGACTTTTTGTAAAAAAATGGGGAAATATAGATAGATCTCTGAAAAAAAATATAGAGTCAATTAAAAATCACAAAAAAGTATATATGAAAAAAGAGGAGAAGAGTTGAACATATTTTGTATAGAGAGTAATATTCGAGGGGGAGTTATAAGTTTTGATGACTTTGAGGTTTTTGTAAAAATGCTCAACTAATGTCAAAGGGGAGATTGTTATCTCTATGAATATTTTGTTGTCATTAGTTAAGGCAAAGTCATATGAGTCAGAAGAATCAATTGGTGAAAAGGAGAAAGCTAAATATTTGACTACTTGATAATGTACATTGAGAAAGCCAATGAATTTGGTAAAGCACAAACACTACACCGAGAGCCTAAAGTTACTGAACAACAAGTGCATATGAAGTACACGAGTTGACAGTTGTCGAGTACTAAATATCAAGTTAACCGAGTAACGAGAAGTTACTCTACCGAGTTACTTAATTGATTGTAACATGATAAGGACACATTTAATACATTGACACAACATTAACTGTGATTATACAATGCATGGAGATCAGTTTGTTACAAGATCAACGATCGAGATAATCGAAAGAGAAGATATGAGAAGCAGATTAAGCAGCTAATGAAAGTTTATTATTTCCAAGAAATACACCAAGTATTGAGGTAAAAGTGACACAGTCACCAGGCGGAAAAGAAGATCTAACGATTAAAAAAAATCACAACGCACCTAACACACAAGATTAAGAGGCAATAAATCTTATATCTAAAGGATGAATTACAAAGCAAAGGAGACAGAGAGAGTGTTAATATAGAGAAGGTTGATATTATATAAGAAGTTATATTGAAGAAAAAATATCAGAGCGGAGAACACCAAACAAATATCAAGCTACAACAGAGAAAATCCAACAGTGTTACAATTTGAGATTGAGGTAACACAATATTTCAGAGCACATAGAGTCTGATCAACATTTTTTTTATGCAATATAGAAAACATTGTTAAGTTGTTAATACTATTGTATTGAGAGCTAGAAATCCCAATATCAGGTAGATCTTAACCGATCTGATATTTGTAAAACCTTTAACAGGGTACATCTCTAAGTATAGAGATTGTAAAATCCTTTAACCAGGTAGACCTAACAAGTCTTTGTATAATCTTAACCGGGTAAGCTATCAAAATGGCTAAACTTTGTAAGCTCTAACCTAGCACCCTTTATACTGCAGTTAGTGAAAGTTGTGGGTATCATCCCCACCGCATTTTTGTCCTCTAACCAAGGATTTCTGTGTAAACAAGATCATGGAGTTATGAGTTTATTTACATGAATGTTTTAATGATATATTTTATAAGCTTTATATTAGTTTCATTTCAAGTTATTGAATTCGGTAAACAACAAGCAACAGTATATGGTTATTGATAGTTTCAGTTGTAAAAGTTTTTGTGGTACTGATTCCCCCCTCACCTATCAGTCCCAACTTTCCATATTCATTCTAATAGACATGCTTTTCGAAGAAAACAAAATTTTAGTTTTCACAGCACCTTAGTTTCTGTGTTGCCTTGAAATTCACGCCACCGTATTGACAAGAAAAAAAATTAAAATATTTTTTATATTTTCTTTCTTGGTACCTCTGCCAATTTTGGCCAAAATTTTGGCAGTTTCATCAGATTTAGCGGCATCACCAAATTTAGTGGAACTCCGCTTGATTTAGCAGGATCACTTGGAGTTCTTTTTTTGAAGCCCTCTTTGGTTTTTTGCTCGTATCTTGAGCAATCAGAGGCATTTTTTGACAAAAAAGATATAGTCGGAAAGCTAGTTCTGAGCCCGATCTAATTTTTTTGGTTTGGTTTACTAATTTTTCCTTCTTGCAAGGTTTTTTTCTGGTCAAAGTTAGGGTTGCATTTTGCACTTTGATCGCCATGTCTTGCTGCTCCAAACTCCTTTTTTTGACTTCCACACGTCATTGGAAATTTGGTTCTGTTCTCTTTCTTGTATGGATCTCATTTCCAGAATCTTCTTTAGGTACATTTAATTCAGGTTTTTCTTTTTGGAATTCTAGTGGATATCTTTGATGTTTTAGGTCCTGGGATCGTTTTCCTTGCATGGGATGACTCCTTTTTAGATGTTACTTATGTTCTTACAGTTTTCTGTCATTCTTGAGCATTGTAGAAATATTTTTGTAGCATTTTTTTTGCAAACGCATTGAGATAAAGTGTCGTCATTGCATGTTTAGGATCTTGCACATTTTATGCCAATTTTTATTCGCACTATATAATAAAGTGTCATAGAGGGGGGGTTGATCTAGCTTTGTTAAGTCAGTGTTCCTTCCATGACATTAGCTTCATTATGTGTGTCCATAGATTGATCATCCTTGACACCATCCTTTATATGTTCTTGTACTTTCTTCATTATACAGTTATTCTTGGCAACCTTTTTCACTGTAGCTGTCATACCTCTTAGTGCTCAACATTATGGGGGTATTTCCTATTGGTTCTAATGATTCCTTAGTTCGATGGAGTGAGCTATGTATTCAGTATTTGTTCCTATGTACTAGGCGGATGTAGTGGCTGGGTACTTATGCATTTGGGTGAGACAGATCATTTACCATATGGACACTTATTTCATTCCTGTTTTGGAGGCATCCTTCCATCTTTTGATCAGCTCTTCAAACTTTGGTGTTTATTTTTCCATTTTTATCTTTGATTTTCAATGTTTTCCATCCTGATTTGAGTAGTGTTATTTGAGGGCACTCATACAGATTACAGTATTCTCTAGATGATCAAATTGTATTTCAGTGGAAGTTCCAACAACTATTCTTTGACAGTGTTTGCAGCTTCATGTTTCAATGGTGTTCTTCATATTCTTCTTTTGATCAACTCTTCAGACTTTGGTCTTTTTACAATCTGTATCTTCGAGTTATGATGTTTTCCTTTTTTTTTCATCCTGGTTCGCGTAGTGTCATTTGAGGGCACTCATGCATATTACAGTCTTCTCTACTTGATCTTTGTTCCTATCTTCTGGGACATTCCCTAGTTTGGAGGCTTCTTCAATCCTTTACTAGGCTTCATCTCTTTTTGGAAAGGGTTTTTTCCCTCTGGTTTTTCTCCTTTGCTCCTCTTTACATATATTTTTGTACTTGGGTACCTAATTAGGCCATATAGTTGGGACCCATTTCCTACTTTCAGTAGTTGTTTCTAGGTTTTTATCTTCTCCCTTAGTGTCTCTTAAGGGGGGTGTTAGAATAAAAAGGCATTTTCACTTATTAATTAAATCATTATTAATTTAATTATTCAATCACTTTTTATCTCTAGTTCACTTAAGCTAAAATTTAGGCATATAATAATTAATTATGTATTAATTATTATCATGCAACCTAGATTTCTCCACCTTCTAGGTTTCGATCTCCTTTATAAGGATTGATCTCTTTGTAATTCCATATATTCTTTCTCTGAATGAATATTTCATCTTTTAGATCATTATGAGTTGTGTCTCCATTCTTTGCTTCTGTGACAGACATTTTGCATACAGTGGATCTTGGTGATTGAATTCTAACAAAAACTCCCTGTATTCATCAGGTCGAGCATTAGGGAAAGAGATGGAAGAGCAAACCAAACAGGTTTTTTATGTCATGTTCTATTTTTTGGAGGTTCTAAATATCCAAACAATTCTAGGAGCAAGCTTGTCCCTTTGTTCCTCATCACAGTCACAACATAATGTATCTATTATTCTGGACCTAAACATTTAGTGAGTGGTATTGCAACCTTTGGTTCAAACATGCCTCAAATTGATAATGTGGCTTGGGGTTCTAATTATCCCTCTAGGTTTCATAGTGGCGGGGATACCAATAATTCAGGTTGGGGAATCAAGTCACAAGATGCTCACCATACAAGTCAAGAGCCCAGATTTGCTGGATGGTATCCACATTTGCATCCTGAGTTTACTCCAATGGACCCTTCTTCCATGGAAGAGTAACTCTCAGTCGATATTTTTTGGTTTTTAAAGTTAGGTTTGCTCCTTCGAGGGTGCGGTTTTTAGTACAGTGATGGATAAAATAGTGGTCTTAACCCCATAGTGAAATTTGAATTTAGGGCTACTAGTTTTTGAACCAATTTTGTGTGCTTCAAGGACAAACAAGTGTGGCATACATGACATTGTTTTTTGTCGATGTTGCAATGTTGATTGGTATCGAAATAGCCTCGGGTGATGGGCACAATAACATTTAACTTCGGATTTCAATCTTGATGTAATCAATTTTGAAAGCTAATTGGCACGAGTAGTTCGATCAAAATATAAATGTTTGATCAAAGCTATTTTAGTTTTTGGGATGGTTGTAGAAGAATATTATCATCTTTGTTGATTAGTAGATTTATAGGATACATTGTAATGATCTTTTGTAATGGGTGAGGATTCCAAGTTTTCTTCCTGGTTCTTTCTCGGATGAGCCTTCGAACCAGTTTTATAAATAATATATACAGTGGCCAGTCCACTTTTGCTTAAAAAAATATTCTTTTATTTAATAAGATTAATTTCTAGATAAATAATTTTAAAAAATATTATTTCAACAAATAATATACAAAAATTCAAAGATTGAAGAAATTATTAATAATTAAATTTTATAGTAAATTTTTAAAGATGAAATATTATTGTTCATCAAATATATCTCCTCTACATGTTGCGGGAAAATTGTTAATGTGATTTACATTAATAATTCTTATATCATGTGTACCCCCAAAATCTTGCCCAAAAAATGCAATATGGAGGAAGCCTCCAAAAAAAGGGTCCTATAACACCAAATCCATTTAACCAATCAAATTTGAGACATGCAATTTGTATAATATATGAAATTAATAAACAAATGTCGTAACTTTAGAAATATGCAAATTATGAAAAAATAGTTACTTATGATTGGTGCAAAATAATTCACTAATTGTGCTAATTGTGCACAAGTGAATGCAATATACTAGTCTACAAAAAGTAAAATGAGAGAGATTATTCCATTTTATAGACTTTTTCAATGCACTTTTTACATTACTCAATGCACTTTTTCTATTTTATAGGCTTCCTTTAAGCAATGAACTTTCATTGATCTTTATAAAAGTTTGAGATGTCAAAAATAGATATGACACCATTTTTTGCTCAATTTGCAATTAAACCAAAGCTTGTTTTAGAACTTTGCTGCAAAACAAAAATGATATTAAATATGACATTCAACTAGGGCTTAATATTTTGCTTGAGTTTAAAAATGGTCTTATAGAGAAGTTTAATTGATCATTGCCTGAAAGAGATCTTCCAACTTTTTCTTGAGAAGACAATACTCTTGCTTCACTTTTTACAAACATGCAAGCAACTGCACACATAAAATGGTCTGTGGCTCCTAACCTTGACAAACAACTTACCTCAAGATTCTATACAAACTATATCTTTTAACTTCATATAACATACAAGGAGGTAAACAGTTTAACAAAGGGAAAAAAACCCAATTACCGACAAGAGGTCCAATAACTGTTATGCTTTTGTCATAGATACCCCCCAATTACTAATACTAAAGGAGCCTCAAAAATGAAAAACACATGTACCAATAGTCGATCACACATGTACTAATAGCCGATCATTTTTTACCTTTTTTGGTTGGTAATTGGCCCATTTGTGCTCCACTATTAGGATATTTTGTAACGACTACTAAGACATTTGGCTACAAGAACTGACATTTTTGAGTAAAATGACTATTGGTGTAAGAACACAACAGGTATCAGGTGAGCGTTTTGAATAACACTTTTCAACCACTTTGCGCTCCATGATCCCTACAGAGATCCGTGAATACCCAATATCTGAAACCGTAGATTTATGAACTTCGCTCGTGGAGGTACACCGAAAAAATTGACAAAATCCGACTTATGGTTTAGGAGTTCTAGGTGCACGAAGTTAGCCTGGGCGGCTACTAGGTGTTTTCCCCTAATTCCTCAAAGAAACTTAGAAATATGGTTTCATGGAATGTCCCTATTGCATTATATGCACAAAATAAATTTTATTAAATGATCTACAAATTTTCAAGCCCATGCAAATCAAAGGTATAAAGGCAAATTCCATAAATTTTGCCATCATTATGCCTACTTGTGTCAAAATGGGGCCTTAATTATAGATCCAAAAATATACTTTAGTTTCTATAGTTTTTAACAAAATTTTGTGTTAAAACCACTTGTGCTCACCTCAAAAAAATAATTCAAACACTTCATCAAAGCTAGTGTTAAGAATCACCAAAACAATCCCAAATCACCTATATTAAACTTCTAAATATTTAAATGCAAATGAATTTATCTCATTTCACTCATCCCGCAATTATAGAAAACCCATTTGTTGTTAAAGGAACTATAAAATGTATAGAGTAGCCTCTAATTAAGAGCATTTTGGAAAACAAAATACTTAGGAAAAAATAATTTATTTACTATTTCCACAAAAAATCAACCTCTATGTTTTTAAGCAATTCAAAGCCGAAACTCCATACTTTGACTCACATTATTTTGTGCACAAACACCACATTTAAAATAATGGCTGCCAATAGTAGGGTTTGAGAAGTCCAAGTTGAATAGACTTGAATGTGCTTTTCATCAACATGATGAATGAACCAATGGAAACAAAATGACAAGCAACTTACCTCACAATTCTACATAAGTTGTGTCAACAATGTTGATGAGAGAGAATGGGAAGTGTGTGTAGAAAATGAAACCATACTCTCCACAGTTACTACTTCAACCTCAATAAATATTGACCATTTAGAGCTACTAGATTCTTGAGCTCCTTTACATGTGTGCAAAGTGTGATAGTAGAGACGAGGCACACAAGCTGCTTTGCAAATGCCACCTACCCTCTAGAACCTTCCAAATGAAACATTGGTGAACACTTCGTATTTTCCCCTCCTCATTGATCATTCACACGAACATTTTAAAAAAAAAAAAAAATACTCAAAAAATAAAGAAACCCATAGGAAAAATGTTAAGGAAAAATTAGAAAAAAAAACTAAAATTATATTTTTAAAATTCAAATACTAATACTAAGAAAGTGATTTATTTTTATGGTGATTATATTCCGAACATGAATTAATGCACAATTAACTAGGTGAAAGCCTTAGAAAAAGATCAATTGAACAAATGAATCAAGAGAATTGAAATTAGCCACTAATTAATTAAATTAACAAATAATATATAACCCAAAACAAATAGCAAAAAGTAAAAACTATGACAAAATATTCACTATTAGAATAAATTACACTTTTATGTGAATATTAATTAAAATTCAAATACTAATACTAAGAAAGTGATTTATTTTTATGGTGATTATACTTTGAACATGAATTAATGCACAATTAGCTAGGTGAAAGCCTTAGAAAAAGACCAATTGAACAAATGAATCAAGAGAACTTAAATTAGCCACTAATTAACTAAATTAACAAATAATATATAACCCAAAACAAATAACAAAAATTAAAAACTATCACAAAATATTCACTATTAGAATAAATTACACTTTTATGTGAATATTAATTACTTAAAAACATTTGCAAAAAAACAGAAAAACAAGCGTTCTAAATGAATCAATTGGAAAACAAAAATTCAAGTGGCAATCAGATGAAAATGCCACAAATCATGATCGATGCGCCAAAAATTGGCAATAAAAACGCAGAAATCAACGGGAAAACTCGTTAGCTTTTTGTTTTAACTCGGGGCTGCAGAACTTTTGTTAGCTTTTTAAGCTTTTTTCAGAGAAGACCGTTTAACCCTTTCCTATATAATATCTTGTTGGCTTTAGATTTTTCATATTCATCGACTGATTGTGCAGGTACTCTTGTATTGCTTTGTTCATGCAGGGTGCTTCAGCTCTGGCTCTGGCAGTGAGCACAATCTCTTTGCAATGGCTCTTCAGAAGCAGCGTTCTACAGGGTTATTTTCTCGACAGGTCTTCCGCTTGTTAACTTATTTAGTCATTTTTCGGGTTTTGAGTTTATTCTTTTTCCTCTGTTTTTAATTTGTGTTTATTTCAATGTGTAGGCACAGGCGATTGTTAGGGTTTTGAGTTTATGCTTTTTCTTCTAGTTTTAATTTGTTTTTATTTCCGTTATTGTACTTCCACAAGGCAGCATGAGGATTTGGAGACCTTAATTTTGTTAGCAGGCTTAGAATCTATGTTTCATTCCCCAATTATGATGCTACATGACTCTGCTCATGGCTATTTACTGACAGTGACTGAAAATCATGCCTGTTGCGTCTGGTTGCTTCGTATCCAATCTCTCATGAATTGGGTTCCCCTGTTTTCAGGAAAAACATATCGTCTCCACATATCAAATGTGGGATTGTCATCCTCTCTGAATTGCAGGATTTAGGGTCTATTAACTAGGCAAGATGCATC
>MU225473.1:1437224-1453578 GCA_018584345.1 Thuja plicata | reverse complement strand
CATTATAAAGCATTTGGGGATGATGAAGCTTATTAGCCAATGAAGGTATAAAGTCATCTAGGGATTGGAGGCTTATCTAAAGGAGACCAGTGACTGTATCCTCAATTTTCTTTTTAGCACTGTAAACAGTGCATCCACAATCGTTTTGCACCACTCTTCTGTCTAGCCAGAGTGTGTTGTTCTGTGATGGCTATACACACTCTCTTTCCTTCACAATGCTTAGCAAACTGTAGTAAATATAATATCATTCTTGAATCTCTCTTCACCTACATAACAGATACAAGATTACGATAGATATGTATTGTTTCAAATAGTTTGTAACTCATTTCATTTGTTGTCTATTCTACCAAGGTCTTTTTAATGTGGTCATTTAGAAGTCATTTTTGTTCTTCCCCAAAGCTTAAGCTCCTAAATGGTTTGTATGCATATATGTATTATATGCATGGATATATATAACCATAAAATAAATTTTTCCTATAGATGTATTTTAGATAGCTATACTATATAATATGGATGTGTTATAACTTAATTTAGTTATTTTAGATAGTCATGTTGAATTCTTTTGAATAAGGTAGAAAATGTATTGTTTCAAATAGTTTGTATTAGGCAAACAAACTCACTCGTTTTTGTTTGTTGTCCTCTTTACCAAGGTCTTTTTAATGTGGTCATTTGGAATTTATGTATACATGTACTCAATGGATACATGTATGTACATGTATGATGCATGGATGATGTACATGGATGTATGTATGTATACACGTGTGCATTGGATGTATATATGCATGCATGCATGCATTGATGCACATGTATGTATGTATGCATGGCTATATATAACCATAAAATAAATATCCCTTTGAAAATTTTCAGATAGATGTATTTTAGATAGCTATACTAGATAATATGGATGTGTTCTAACTTAATTTAGTTATTTTAGATAGTGATATTGAATTCTTATGAATAAGGTAGGATATGTATTGTTTCAAATAGTTTGTATTAGGCAAACAAACTCACTCATTTTAGTTTGTTGTCCTCTCTACCAAGGTCTTTTTAATGTGGTCATTTGGAATTTATGTATACATGTACTCAATGGATACATGGATGTACATGTATGATTCATGGATGATGTACATGGATGTATGTATGTATGCATGTGTATTGAATGTATGCATTGGAGGTATATATGCATGCATGCATGCATTGATGCACATGTATGTACACACATGTGTATTGAATGTATGCATATATGAGTGTATTGAATGTATGCATGGATGATATACATGTGTATTGAATGTATACATGGATGTATGTATGCATGTATGTATACATGTGTATATTGAATGTATGCATTGGATGTATATATGCATGCATGCATTGATGCACATGTATGTATGTATGTATGCACACGTATGTATACACATTTGTATGGAATGTATGCATATATGTGTGTATTGAATGTATGCATGGATGATATACATGCGTATTGAATGTATACATGGATGTATGTATGCATGTATGTATACATGTGTATATTGAATGTATGCATGGATGATATACATGTGTATATTGAATGTATACATGGATGTATGTATGCATGTATGTATACATGTGTATATTGAATGTATACATGGATGTATGTATGCATGTATGTGTACATATGTATATTGAATGTATGCATTGGATGTATATATGCATGCATGCATGCATGCATTGATGCACATGTATGTATGTATGGATGTATGTATACACATGTGTATTGAATGTATGCATGTATGTATACACATGTATTGAATGTATACATGGATGTATGTATGCATGTATATATACATGCGTATATTGAATGTATACATGGATGTATGTATGCATGTATATATACATGCGTATATTGAATGTATGCATTGGATGTATATATGCATGTGCATGCATGCATGCATTGATGCACATGTATGTATGTATGCATGTATGTATACACATGTGTATTGAATGTATCCATGTATGCATTTATATGTATGATGTATGCATGAGATGCAAGATGGATGCATGGATGTATATATGCATGCATGCATGCATTGATGCACATGTATGTATACACATGCGTATTGAATGTATGCATGGATACATGGATGTGTATGCATGCATGTACATGTATGATGTATGCATGAATGGATGCATGTATGGATGTATGTATGTATGCATATATGCATGACATGTATGATGGATGCATGGATGGATGAATGCACATGTATGATGGATGCACGTATGCATGCATGCATGCATGAGATGTATGATGGATGCATGCATGAATGGATGCATGGATGTATGAATGCATGTATAGATGTATGTATGCATGGATTGGATGGATGCGCATTTATGATGTATGTATACACGTGTATTCAATGTATGCATGTATGCATATATGTGTGTATTGAATGTATGCATGGATACATGGATGTGTATGCATGCATGTACATGTATGATGTATGCATGAATGGATGCATGTATGGATGTATGTATGTATGCATATATGCATGAGATGTATGATGGATGGATGAATGCACATGTATGATGGATGCACGTATGCATGCATGAGATATATGATGGATGCATGCATGAATGGATGCATGGATGTATGAATGCATGTATAGATGTATTTATGCATGAATTGGATGGATGCACATTTATGATGGATGTATGTATGCACATGTATGGTGCATGGATGCATGCACATGCATGAATGGGTGCATGTATATATGTATATATGTATGCAAGCAAGTATAGATGTTTGCATGCATGATGCATGTATGATGCATGCATGATGCATGTATGATGCATGCATGAATGGGTGCATGTATGTATGAATGCATGTATAGATGTATGTATGCATGCATGCAAGTATGCACATGTATGATTATGCATGCATGGATGGATGCATGTACACATGCATGCATACACATATGATGTATGGTGGATGCATGCATGCATGCATACATGTATGATGGATGCACATATGCATGCATGCGTGAGATGTATGATGGATGGATGCATGCATATATGCATGAATGAATGCATGGATGTATAAATGCATGTATAGATGTATGTATGCTTGGATTGGAGGGATGCACATTTATGATGCATGCATGAATGGGTGCATGTATAGATGTATGTATGCATGCATGCATACAAGTATGCACATGTATGCTTATGCATGCATGGATGGATGCATGCATGCATGGATGGATGCATGCATGCATGTATATAAATGTATCAATGGATGCATGCATACACATACGATGTATGGATGTATGCATATATAGATAGACGTTTACGTGCATGTATAGATGGATGAATCCATGTATGGATATATGCATATATGCATGCATGGATGCATTCATGCATGCATACATACATACATTAATGCATCATAAATACATGCATACATCTATCATAAATACATGTATCTATGCATGCATATATGTATGCATATATGCATGGATGGATGTATGCATGCATGCACACATACATACATTTATGGATCATAATACATGCATACATGTATCATAAATACATGCATCTATATATCATAAATACATGTATCTATGCATGCATATATGTATGCATGTATAAATGTATGCATATATGCATGGATGGATGTATACATGCATGCACACATACATACATTCATGGATTATAAATACATATATTAATGCATCATAAATACATGCATATATGGATGTATGTATAAATGTATGCATATATGCATGGATGGATCATAAATACATGCATACATGCATACATCCATCCATACATACATACATACATGCATATATGGATGTATGTATACATGTATAAATGTATGCATATATGCATGGATGCATCATAAATAAATGCATACATCCGTATATACATACATACATGCATCATAAATACATGCATCCATACAACATAAATACATGCATCTATACATCATAAATACATGTATCTATACATGCATATATGTATGCATGTATAAATGAATATATGTATACATGCATACATGAATGTATCAAAACATTCATGTATGCATGGATAAATGCATACATGATTCATGCATACGTATATGCATGAATGAATGCATACATTTATGCACATATGCATATATGCAAGCATTCATGCATCCAGGCATACATGCGCACATGCATACATCTGTATGCACATATGAATGTATGCATACATGGATGTATATATGCATGCATGCATATGGACATATATTCATGCATGCATGCATGCGTGCATGTGTACATCAATATGTGGATACAAACATGCAACATGTATGCAAACAAACAAACATACATGCATGCATGGATGTACACATGTGTATATGGATGGATGCATGCATACGTTTGTATGCACGTATGAATGTATGCATGCATGCACACATAAGCATGTATGTAGCATACATGCATGGATGCATGCATGCACACATGGACATATGCATGTATCATGCATGCATGCACACAAGGACATATGCACATACCATGCATGCATGTGTACATACATCGATGTGTGCATACATACATATGTGAATGCAAACATGCATGTATACATATACACATGTATGCATACAAATGACCATATACGTGAATGCATGCATGCATACATGAATGCATACATACATATATACATACATACATACATGCATACATATACATCAATGCATGCATGCATACATCCACACATGCATGTGCATCCATGGATGTATTTATTTACATATGTATTGTGTATACCTGCATGCATGGATGCATGTGTGCATGTATATATAAGAAAACTAATATTCCCTTAGTCTTAATGGAACACTCATGTTGAGGAAAAGTGAAATATAATTATTGTTGGTATATTCAACTTAAAAGCTCAAAATCTTGCTTTAGGAGTCAAATTAGCTTGGTAGATAAACTTTAAACCACACTCAACATGATGTAGAATTTTGGACCCAGTAGTTTGACTACGAAGGTATCCCTTTTAGGTGTCGCAAATGTTATAAGACCGGTCACATCTCTTCCCATTGTGGCTTTGATACCAAGAAGAAGAAATCTTCTCCCTCTTGGCAGAAGGGTGCTTCTACCCAACATTACACTGTCTTGAAAAGATCCACTCAATCCGAGGAGGTTGTTCCTAATAGAGGTAATCAGTTGCCTGTTGTTAAGGAGGTCGGACCAGGTCCTGAGTTGACTCTTGTTTCTCCTATTGGGTCTGCGGGGTTGTTGGTTTTGTTCTTGCTGCTGGTCCTGGTCTTGCTTTGCTGGATGATGCCAGGCCTTCCACTGGTGGTTTTGAGGGTCTTGGTTTTGTTGGCCCTGTTGGTATTTCGAAAGTTGCTGGTTTTGACTCTGCGGTTCCTTTTCTTGTTCGCCCTTTGGCTGGGGCAAATGTTAGCCCTGTGCTGGCTGGTTCATTGGAAGTTTCAACTCCTTTGCTGGGTGCTGGATCTTTAGCTTTGGATTAGTTGTGCTGGCAGGATAAGGTTGCTAGTGTTGAAGAAGGTTGGATCACAGTTAAAGGCAAACATTATATGAAGTCCTCTCCTTCTTTTGACATGAGCCCGCGGTCCCATTTGAAGGGGACAAAAAGATATTTCTTCCTCATTGTGTTGTAGTTTTCTAATGGTTTATCTTGTGCAGTGGTTTGGGTGTTTTTTTCTTGGCTAAGTTATTTTGTGTATTTCTTGGGTTTTTTTTGGCTTTTTTGTTCTGGTTGTTAAGTTGTGTTTTGGGAACTCTTAGTGCTATATCTAAACCTTTCTCTTTGTATATGGTTATGGGTCCCTTCAAAACCTATTTTTACCCATTAATCAAAACATGATGTAGAATCATGCAATCCAAATATTTGGATTCAAATGCCCTACAAAGAATATTATCAATTTTCAATCCTCCACCAAGGTCTACAATGTGAAACTTCACGATCTCATGTGGAGAGTTATATATTCTCATTTTTAACTTGGCACATTAAAAAAGTAGAACACCCTTTATATTTGGAGGAGTCATGGAGAATAAGTGTTGGGAATCAATGCTCACATAAGAGCTTGGGTTAGCTATGAAGTTAATGACAAACAACTTTATATTATTGTTAGGATATATGATAATTTATTAAGTGTGTTATATAGGCATGCATGTGTTGAGTTATGAAAATATTTCAAACATATTTAGAGAGTTGTTTTAGGACTTTCCTATAATATAACAGATTAAACTTCTATATAAATTTAATATGCATTAAATGAAAATGCCATGAGGCACAAATTATCTTGTATAATATTCTTATAACTTTCATTTAACTCTACCCATATTTCTAATAATGAGCTTTATTTTGGGGCATTCTTGGAATTGATATCCACCCTTGTCCCAAATTGAAGAATTCAACCAATCAAAAGAATATCTTAAATCATGAGAATGATGATATTTCTGAAGGAAAGATTTAAAAAAAATTGCATTATATTTAGCTTCCTACACTTTTAACATTGTTAATTCAAAAATAGTTAAACTAAAGTCCCATCATTTTACTTAAGACATACTTCTTTGCATTGTTAGCATTGAAAAATAGAATCTTGATAACTGCAAGACTTACAAAGATTGGTATCTTAAGGCTATTCCCTCATGCTCTCCATGTCAAAGTTGAAGAAGATACTAACCACATCTTATCCCATTGCACGTATGCCCAAAAGTGTTGGCATTTTGTAACGAACAAGCTAAATTGGTTGGTCCTATTAACAAACAATCTTTGGGGAAACTTCTCAAGTTGGCCACTCTTTACGAGTCATCATTTTTTTCTTGCATTTGGAAGGTTGCCCATCCTACTATAAGAGGGAATATATGGTGGGAAATAAATAGAAATTTTTTTAGATTTAAGCAACACAACAAACAACATTGAGAAATCAATTTTAAAGGTCACAAATGCATGTATTTAAATTGAAAAAAGATTAGGCTCTAGCTTCATGAGTTGGAACTTTTAGATTTTAGGGGAATGGAAAAATATCTCCTCGCCCTTTCAAGGAAGTACTGTCCATCAGGGAAAGTAAAACATTTATAGGAAGCAAGGAAAATGGATTCCACCACCAATAGGAAAATTTGAGCTAATTTTTTATGGGGAAGCCAAAGGCATTCTAGGAGAGTTAGGGGTTTGATGTATAATTTGGGATCACACAAGTGAAGCTATCTAAGCATTAGCAATAAGCCTTCTAATAGGAACACACAAAAACTTATAAGCTCTAGCTTTTTTCACGGGAATTCAAGGTGCTGCACCCTTTTTAAATTCTCTTCAAAGTTTTATACTGGTTGGGATGATTGCATGCTTAAGAAGTGGTTTGGTCTTAAGGCCCCCCAAACCTTAGGTCGAGGAGGAATATTTGCAGACAAAATTGTGTTTGGTCTCTTCCTAGTAGTGGATGTTGATGGGGCTTCCAAAGGTAACTTGGGCCCATCAGGGGCTGGTTACGTAATCCACTCAGACAGAGGTTTAATTTTGGCCAAACCATTAGAAGAAGATACCAACAACATGACAGAATTCAAATCGTTGCTTTCAGGTTTGTCTTTAGGCAAGGAGCTTAATTTATCATTTGCCTTCTGCTCCCAACTTTGCCATTTCATCTGCTGCTAAATTACCTTTCCTATATATGTGATTAATGGTCACTTGCTCAAAATTAACCAAGAGGCTTACGATAGCATCTAGTATTGATTGAAATCTCTAATTAGGTGTCGATTTTGATCTAACTGCATTAATAATGATGAGAGTCTCCTTCAATCTCTACTTTTCTTTAAACAAACATTTTGAAAACATTCCTCCTTTTTCTTCACCTTCAACGAAAGATGTGAAGATGTCATGAGGAGTTGACAAGGTAGAGGAGGGCTATGAGGTCCATGAGGACTTTGATAGCAAACGATTTTCTTCTCCTTCAGACTTAGAGGCAAAAACTTCGGTGACCTTGGAATCACAACAACAATATTGAATCCTGATCAAAACGCAAGAATCTAGGAATGATGGAGATAAAGATAAGAGGGCTTCTCTAATCCTTTTGACATATATGTTAATAATTTGTGCTATATTTGGGGCAAGCTATAAAAATATTATTTAAATTGTAGACCTAAAACTTTAAGCTTGGGAGCGAAATATATATACCATGGGAAAGGGAAGGAAAGAGAAGGGCAGTAACAAGCAGAGGCATGTCACCCTAGATTTTGTTTGAAGATGTGCCAGAGTGAGTTTTTAGGATGAGGCTTCTAGAGGCTTCATGCGTAGTGTTCTTCAGAATCAGTATTGGCAAGATGTTGTTTGATGTAATTATACTTTAGTTATAGGTTTTATGGGCTATGACTAGAGGTTTTCTTCCTGGTTCATTTCTCCCAGTATGCTTTTGAACCAAGGGTCTAAACTTGAATGACATCTAAATTGAAGGCAATTCTCTTCTCATATTGTATAAAAGCACACTCAAGTGCTCTCCAAATTGGAAAAATCTTTATATCTTAAATGAGGTGTGGCATATGATGGACACATTTTAAAGCTTTGAAATGAATCATTATTGTTGAGAAGGAAATAATATGGTAGATTGGCATGCTAATTATAAATGTGATCAAGATGATGACATAACATCATTCACACATAAATCCCTTCAAGCCTTCACATGGTAGAAAACATCATTGAAAATGAATCTTTATGAATTTTGATACTAATGTGGTTTGGTTTTTGCAGGATATCATTCATTTAATATCTCGATATAAAGCTTTGCATCCTCCCAACTTACAACTCTCAACAATTCTTATCAACTCCCATAATATTGCCACATCACATCCATCATGGTATACGTAGGATGTGTTGAATGTGTTGATTTGGGAAAAGCACTAAATCTCATTGTTTTCAGCCCCCCTCACATCATTCTTCGGTAACTTTACTGAGATTTTGCAACACATTAATCAATTGTATTATCTACCCAATCAATACTTTGTAGGCAAATTTCTCTTGAAAGTATCCAGGTAAGGGGCATTTCTTCCATCTTGGGGCCTAGATGCATTTACATGTGTCCCTTCATCATCTTCAATTCAAAAGGTAGTAAAGCTTCCCACTAGAAAATGGGGACTTCATCCAACATTGCTAATTGAGCATGCCAACAATACAACTTTAGAATGTTGCTTTCTAATGCTCCAACATAAAACTCTTGTTGATATGAGCTAAATATACATAAGAGTACATTGAATAATTTTTTGTAAACATTTACATTAAGCATGTGCAACATGAATCAAACCTCAATATTAGGTCAAACAATTGTTAAATGATAACACATAAGTAAAAGAATTAAAGCCAAAAAACTCAATCAAGTAAGGGGAAAGCTCTTCTAAGATCTTACAAAGGATACATTGGGTACTTGGAGTCACTCGAGACCCTCCCTAAAATTTCAAAGCTTTACTAAAAAAATTGGACCTTTTCCTAGGTCTTAGGTGTCATGGATGGGTTTTGGCAAAAAATGATTTGCACTTGAATGCCATAAATACCTCTCAAATTCATTCTAAACCTACTCAAGACCCCTCCAAGGTTTCCTAGACTTTGCTATCTTTAAAACACAACTAGATCAAGGTCAAACAGATGCTTTGAGCTCTAAGAAACTCCTCCTAATTGAATTGGAAGACAAAGGGTGCTCATAGTGGATACTAGCACCCAAATGGGACGAAGACTCCTTTTGAGGACTAATGCATGGTGCATTAGTGTCCCCAGCTCGCATAAGTGTAGTTTCTACATCGGTGTCCCATGGAATGGAAAACTTGAATAGTTATCATCTGAGACACATTTGTTAAGGCTATTGAGCTTCTCCACTTCACTCTAGGACCTCTTGGACACCATACACATACTCGTGAAGATGAGACACAAATATAATTTTGGGATCAAGGAGAAATTGTTTGAAACATTGAGGGATAGAGTGTGCAAAGTGTCCTTGGGGCCATTAGGTGACAACTATAGCTTGAACATGCCTGATTCACCCTAAATTTCTTGAATTGAATCCTTGTACACTCAAGTACATTCTAATTAATTAAATATCACATAGGGACACTTTAGAAGAAAATTTGGGTTGCCCAAAGAGGAACTAGGATGACTCAAGCACTCATAAATCCTACTCAAATTCACTTTAACTCAACTAAATTCACAAGATGTCAATGGGAAGGGAAAAAGATTGTTGCTATTTGATGAAGATGATCATATCCTAGATCATTTGGTGAATGTTGTAATGTTGTCATTATTGGCAACAAGTCTATTTCACAGGTCAGATCAGATATATCGGCTATGAAGGTGATTGCACATGAATTTTTCTAAGTGTTCAGTGTATCGGTGATTACATAGTCTGTGATTGTAATTTCGGTATGCGGTGATAATCTGGAGGATTCAAATGATACAATCATATAGACAGTATCTACAAAGTCATGTTTACCTACTTCTATGATCACGTAAGCTGATTCAATGCAGAAATGGAAATTTGAGGCAAACACTAGTCAAAAAGTCCAATCAAGGTAGCGATCAATTATGAGTCAAAGTTTAATTTGTTTGTGAATTTATTGTTGAGGGTCGACCTTGAGGAGTTCAATTTCCTATGTTGGCATGGTCGCTTATAAATTTTGTTTAGATTTGGAGGCCGACTGAGGTAACACATTTTATAAGACCTGAAAGTGTTTATGAGAGATGAAATTGAAGGAAAAAGAAGAGAGTTGAGAGTTGTTGTTGATGCAAATATTGTAGTGGTTGAAGTGGATGCTTGAATGAACATAACAATGCTTTGAATAGTGTTGAAGCAGATTTGTCAAGAAGAGTGTGCTACTTTCATATCATTTCATTTGAGTTCATTCTCAAGGCAAGTCCTAACCGGCTTGTGATCAAAATCCTCTAACAAGGTTACTCTTAACAGGGTAAGCAAGATCCTAACAAGTTTGAAGACTAAATCCTCTAATAGGATGACTCTCATAAGGAGTTTTAAATCCCTTAACATGATAGTTCCTAACAGGACTTTTGTAATAACCTAGATAACCAGGTTATAGATACTCTTGACCGGGTATACCCTTAGTATGGTGTTGTAATTCCCCTAACAAGGCAAGATTTATTGGTGCACTAGTGAGATTTGTGGGTGATAATTCCCTCCATGGTTTTTCCCTCTAACAAGGGTTCCATGGCTTGTTGAATGTGGCTGATCTTGTGGTTATCTTGATGTGTTTCTTAATTGATTGTTATAGCCTCTTTTGGATGTTTGATGAGATATTATATAACAAGCATGTATGGGTAATAATATTAATTTTGTATAGATTACAGTGTTTTATATTGGTATGTATCCCCCCCCCCCCCACACACAAGGATATATATAGGTGCACACATATATGTATACTTCTATATAGACTATGTATGATTATATTTTCGTGATGGTGGATATATATTGGTGTAGGAGCACCTACTGGTTGCTCCTGTCCAATCATGAAATTTTGGTTTATAAAAGTTTTTCAGTGGTTTGTACTTAATTAGATTGATTTGTGTTAGTTGTGTTTAGTTTTATAGTGACATGTTTTCAATTATATCAATTGGTCCTATGAAGGAGATGTAAGCCTAAATATGGAAAATTTGGAGAAATATAGCTAGGATGTTGGGAAGGACCTATTTTTGTCCTAAGGTAGTTGTGAAAGTGTTTTGGTGGTGATTGGGATCCATTTTATCGGTTTAGGATCTTAAAAGGTTAAAAGTGCAAAAGTTGTCGAGCAACTTTTGCAACTTTGCAAAGTTGCTCGATAACATTTGTCTAAAGATGAAAAACCACCCAAAGTTAGTTATGGGTTGGTTCAGACATTTTTAATCAGTTGTCCATACATATTTAAGAGTCTTGGAAGCCGTGTAAGAGGGGTTGGTTACCATTTGACACAAATGGATAAGCATTGTGAAGGAACAATAACTGTATTTCTCTGAGTTTTTGTACAAGCATTGTATAATGGATTGAATTGCTTACTATTTTAATGTAATTAGGTTCTACTAGTTGTTTTACCATTCTATTGAAGTAGGTTAGCTTAGAGATTGTGTTTTGTGCATTGTATGTAAATAAACTTCCTGCTCTTTGTTCTCTGCACTAGACAGGACTGTAAATAGCAAAATGACTCCATAGGCATTTGTAGGGTAGGATTGAATGAAGGAATCGAATGCATGGAGGATGTTCTTGGTAAGGTGACAAGACTATGTAAGCATTGGTGGAGTTTGATTAATCCATTTTATCGGGTTTTATGAAGAATTGCTACAAACATGCCTATTAGTCCTACTTTTAAGGACTCAGTTGCTAAAGGCTTTGTAGTACTTCCAAGATCAGATTTGGGGTTTTTTTGTGAAGTTTGGGAGTTAATGAAGTTTAGGAGCCTAATTAGGGCTACAAGGAACTCCTAGGCCTACTCCTTGAAACAAGGGATCTGATAAATGTACGGATGAGCTATGGCTCTGAATCTTCAAGAATGAGGTAATTGGACAAGAGGAAGTTTAATACCTACCTTGTAAGTGTTTGTGAGGTGTGTGAGTAGTTGTGGTGGAATCTACCCTTGTAGATTCAGTGATGATTGATTTCTTATTGGTAGTGAGATTCTTTGAAGACAAAGGTAAGCAAACCAAGTGTTCTACCTTTAGAGTAGGGTTGGAGAGGAAGCCTTATTGGGTCTAGTAAGAGGCCTAGGAGTGAGTCAGCCTGACTCGGGTGAAAGAATCTCCCTATCAGATTGGTATCAGGGCCCTAAAATATTTGGGCTAGAAGGTACATGAGTGACCTTGAATCTGAGGGTGAATCAACCATGGTGACCAATGTAGATTTGGCTAAGAAGATGGATGAACATGAGGAGGAGAACAAAATCCTAAGAGAACAATTAGCAGAGATGACAACTAAGCTTGATAAAGTGCAAGCTAGGACAACAGAAGTGAGTGAGAAGTTAAGAGAGATAGAAGGAAAAGGCAAGTCAGTGGTAGAAGAAGATGCAGTGCTAGAGTCTGATCTAGTACTACAAGATGAGCCATTCCTTAGGGCTCTAAAAGTCATGAGTGGCAAGTCATTGGAAGGTGTACTCCTATTCAATGGCAAGATGGAACCAGAGGTGGTCATGGAGTGGATAGAGGGTTTAGAAAACCACTTTGAATGTGAAAGTGTGACAGAGGTCCGCAAAAGGTGAAAGTAGCCAAAACAAGGTTGAGAGGGACTTCACTCACATGGTGGAAGTTTGTGTAGGATGAAAGATTAAAGGAAGGAAAGAACCAAATATCCACTTGGAAAGGGATGGTTGCAAAGATAAGGGATACTTATATTCTAGAAGACTATGATATATAACTTCATAAGAAGAGGCAAAATCTAAGACAAAAAGATTCAGAGGCGAGTGCATATCCATAAGAAGTGAAATTATCATTATACTCTTATAATTATTTTAACAAAAAGGCAAAAATATTGGCTTAAAGGAAGGATATAAAGCCGTGGCCGAAAGCCTATGCCAAAGCCAACAATCTCCTGCATCGGTTCACACATAGGTAAGTAGGCCAAATGAAAATTATTTCAAATTGAATACTTGAGCAATAATCTATTTGATATTTATTTAACCCCTTTAATGCATGACATTGCAATGCAACCTTCTAATCCTAGCACAAAACCTCCACATGATGAAGACCCTGATGTGCATCGCAGTGATGGAGGTATTCATTTGCTATTGAGCATCAATTGTATAATTTTTAATACAAGTTAACATTTTAAATTGAAATTGGTGTAAGCTTTCTTGTGTATATTTTAGAGCATGCAGAACGTCATGGTGAACAAGTGGAGGATGATCCGAGTGTTCACCATATTCGAGATGATGTGGCATTGTTAGGTAAAGAAAATCTCTGTTATGTTATTTTAATTTTTTTTGATCGGTTGTTATCTTCTTTTAATTAATGAAATACTTGTAACACTAATATAAAATGTTGTGCATCTAACCCATTTAGTTGTTATTGCAGTGGACCCCCATTTGGCGCACTAGCGTCCTCTTACGTCACACAGGAGGAGGCATATATTGGGTTCACAAGAAGAATCGCAGGGGAATGATGAAGATCTTGATGCTCCGCTTAGCACTTTCATGCATAAACCAAAAAATAGGAAACCTACAAAAAAGAAAAGATTGCAATAAACCTTTTTTGATAATATATTTACGTTGTCTTAATGAATGTAATTTTGTGTTACTAAATGTTGATGAATTATTGATGAATGTCCAATTGTTAATTAATTTTAGGTGTTATTGAATGTTATGCGGTTATAATGATTGAATGTTATATTTCATAAATGGATGAATGAATGAATGAATGTTAGATGTTAATGGGTAATTTAGAGTGATGTTAGGGGCGGGGGCGGGGCGGTGGGTGGGGCCAAATGAGCTTCCACCTTCACGTGGTTGGCCTCGTTAAGTAGAGAATATTAAACTATTCTCAAAACCAAGTGAAGCTTGAGCTAAACTGATGCAGAGCCTTAGTCTACTATCCCCTTAAGGAACCCAACTCAACTCAAGGATTCTGCAAGTGTCTTGGAACTCACTCAAGGAACCCAACTCAACTCAAAGATTCTACAAGTGTTCTGATTCAAAACATGATTTCCTTGCCTATGGTCAACCAAATGCAACAATATAAAAACCAAAATAATCTTAGTTCAATGTAGTAACATGCCCAATCAAAGAGATCTTAAAACAATAGCATTTAGAGACTACCTTTGCTACCTTTACTTCATAGTCAGCAATCATAAGATCAACTACCATTATTATTCTAGTCAAATTATTGTGTACTCATGATGAATTCGCCATTGTAATTCTGCCTTACTTGATTCAACATGTTCTGATATTTGTTTCCAATTCTATCCATGCCAATGAATTTGGCATCTTTTCATCAATACAGATTATGCTCCTGAAGTCAATGAGCTTCTTCAATTAGACCTTCAGACAAAAACATCTTAGAAGTAATGAGCTTATCTACCTCCAAAAAAATCCATCTTTGCACTTTATGCAAAACTAAGTTCGGTTGTCATCAACAATGAGCTCTATTATGCTTTCATGTATCTAGTTATGATTAATTGATAAGTGTTCAATTCATTTTGTTTCAGTGATAAGTAATCATCTTAATGTCTTATATGTATTTATATGCACTGGGGGCAAAAACACCGGGGGGGGATATATTCCCCTTTAACTGATTTTTCATTCTGACTAATACTAAAGCCTCTTAAGCAAACTTTTTGGCAGAAGCAGATTATTCCATTTTTGCGCTAACAATATTTTCCAAAATATAATGTTTAATCGTGCGAAAATACATTGTTAGAGGAACAAAAGAGCACCTTCTTTTAAACATCTTAATGTAGTGATTTCGTTGGTTCCTAAAATGGTGTGAAGCCTCCTACTCTAATGTCTGATTGACAATGGCCTTAAAAGATGATCGATAACCTTGAATTACATTTTCCTAAAATCCTTTCAAGAGCGTTTTAATGTTGTAGTGTAAGACATAACTATCTAGAAGATAATACAAATTTGTTTATAATGCACCTCAAATAGGGATGTTTGTATTTTTTGGTACTTGTGTAAAGTTCTCATTTATGTTAGGCTAGGAGGCCTCAGTTTGATTCTGACTTGATGGGGATTCCACATGCATGTCTGGTCTACACCTCATTTACGGTGGTATGCTCCTAGTCATCAAGTTGGCCTTCACATGCCCCTTTGTATGTTGTCTTTGTTGTTGGCTCTTTCTTAAGAGTTGTCTCATCCTTTGTCAGAACTATACATCCTTTGTCAAAACTGTATTATAGCTTTGATAAGATCAAAACTGCACATCTACATTATATATATAATAATGGTGTTGTACAACTACATTTTTCTTCTTTCACTTTTAGTCATATGCTTACTATGCATAGTAATACGCAGTTTGCCCAAGTTTCCAGCTTTTGATTGTCGATGATAAAGAGTTTTAATAGTTATGAATTTTGGGGTGTAATTTTTTTGTGTTTCAAATGATCCCAATGTGTTGTTGACTATGGGAATTTGTATCAACATGAAAAACCACATTTGTGAAGCGTCATCTTGCAGGCAAATTTGAGGAAAAATAGGAGCATATGTGGACTTCTATATGTATCTTTGAAATATCTTATAAATGTAATTGTGATTTCTTTTATCATTACAAATCATACTTAGATTTGTTTAGAGGTTGTAGTAAATAGATGCTCAATTTAAAGTTATAAATCATGTTGATTGTTTACACATTAGATATTCTGAGCAGTTTGTTTTGTTTTACAACTACCATTGGTGTAGAAGTCCATCTTCTTGACTTCAAAAATTGTGGAAAGATTTGTTTT
>MU225473.1:1403071-1426475 GCA_018584345.1 Thuja plicata | reverse complement strand
GCTTCTCATCCGATTGCCTTGCAAAAGATTGGTTAGAAAATTGTGCAGGACTTTATAAGTGATGCATATTTGGTGTACTATGTTCTGTTCTATGAAGCTCGTAGTTTTTTAATTAGGATTTTTTGATATGTTGATATTATAATGATTGGTCTATGCAATTGCAGACTGATTTGAGATTCTAGAGTCATGCCGATATTATGATGATTGGTTTATGCGGTATGATGTTTTTATTTGTTTCTGGATCCAATTTTGGGGTTTCAAAACTATTTTAGGGTTTGAGAGTTTGGATTTGTGTTTTGGTTTTGACGATCTTGCTAAGCCCAAAGTATCTAAACAGGTTAGGCCTTCTAATTTTAAGATTGATTTTCTTCGTTGAAGCAAATTGCAAATCTAACATCGCTTTTTTGGTAAGCATCACTGAAATTCGAAAATACCAGAAGAGCACCTCCAGCTTCTGATCAGGGAACTTCCTTTTGAGATAAAATATAATGTGTATACGAGGTTTTTCTTAAGGTAAGTCATACTTCACATGGATATAATTAATGATTTTAGATATAAGAGTTGTGATTTGTAGTAGAATTGAAACAAATATGAGGATGGTGGGGGCCTAGTTTTAGGATTAATGATGGATATGTGATGTTAATGTTTTTTTTGGAATGATTTGTTGATATAGAAATTCTAAGTAGTCTGAATTGATGTTCTCTCAGCCATGTAAAAAGTGGCCTATGAAATTTTTAATGGCCATCAGTTCTTTTTTTTTTTTTTGGGTCACTTTGTCTTGTGATTATTTATTAACATATATAATAAGTGTAAAACAAGAACAGAACAAAATATCATGTTGCTGAAATATGCATAAAAAACACACATATATATATTGACCAGAATAAGCATCGTCAAGGGCATCCTGCTGAAATGTTTTTTAAGCAGCATCAATGCATGCATCTATGGAGGCCATTCATTTTACAGAGCAATGAGCGCTTTATGGAACTGTCTATTCCAACATAATCATACCAATTTGCACTAGTTAAATACACCTAATTTGTCAATCCAAGTTGCAGATGAACATCTTATAGAAAATGTTTGATTTATAGATGTAAATATATATATGTATATCATAGCTTCCTATCTTGACATTCTTTGTTGCTTTGTGTGGGTGCAAACCTCTTTGGTTTAGACGTTGCAAGCTGGGCAAATTAATAAAATTGGTTTCATTGATCTGGAGAGTCTCTTCTTGAACTTGGTGTACTCAAGGATTGTGAACAAGTTGAGTCTTGACACATTCTACATTTATAGCCTGCAGTGATCATGGCCTGTAATCGTTTAAAGAGGTTTGTAGAAACAGTTAACATTATTTATTTGGAGTGATCACATTAAGAGTATTGAACAGAGGAAATGGGTCGTGCTGAATTAAAGTAATCATTATAAAGCATTTGCGGATATGATGAAGCTTATTAGCCAATGAAGGTATAAAGTCATCTAGGGATTGGAGGCTTATCCAAAGGAGACAAGTGACTCTATCCTCAATTTTCTATTTAGCACTGTAAACAGTGCATCCACAAAATGTCGTTTTGCACCACTCTTCTGTCTAGCCAGAGTGTTGTTCCATGATGGCTATACGCTCTCTCTCCTTCACAATGATTAGCAAACTGTAGTAAATATAATATCATTCTTGAATCTCTCTTCACCTACATATTAGATACAAGATTACGATAGAATATGTATTGTTTCAAATAGTTTGTACTAACAAACTAACTCATTTCATTTGTTGTCTATTCTACCAAGGTCTTTTTAATGTGGTCATTTAAAATTCATTTTGGTTCTTCGCTCAAACTTAAGCTGCCAAATGGTTTGTAGGCATATATGTATACATGTGTGTATTGAATATATGTACGGATGCATATAACTATAAAATAAATATCGCTTTGAAATTTTTTAGATAGATGTATTTTAGATAGCTATACTAGATAATATGGATGTGTTATAACTTAATTTAGTTATTTTATTTTGGTTCAGATAGATGTATTTTAGAATTCTTTTTGGTTCTTCTGTCAAACTTAAGCTCCTAAATTGTTTGTATGCATATGTGTATACATGTGTGTATTGAATATATAGATGTGTTATAACTTAATTTAATTATTTTGTTTTGGTTCAGATAGATGTATTTTAGAATGCATTTTCATTCTTCCCACAAACTTAAGTTGCAATGGTTTGTATGTATAACTTAATTTAGTTATTTTGTTTTGGTTCAAATAGATGTATTTTAGAATTCATTTTCATTCTTCCCTCAAACTTAAGCTGCTAAATGGTTTGTATGCATATATGCATGGATGTATATAACCATAAAATAAATATCTCTTTGAAATTTTTCAGATAGATGTATTTTAGATAGCTATACTAGATAATATGGATGTGTTATAACTTAATTTAGATGTTTTGTTTAGTTATTTTATAATTCATTTTCATTCTTCCCTTGTATTGAATATATGCATGTATGTATTGAAATAGTTTGTATTAGCAAACTAGCTCACTCATTTTCGTTTGTTGTCCTCTCTACCAAGGTCATTTGGAATTTATGTATACATATGTTATAACTGTTACATGGATGTACACGTATGATGCATGGATGATGTACATGGATGTATGTATGCATGTATGTATACATGTGTGTATTGAATGTATGCATTGGATGTATATATGCATGCATCATATGTGTATTGAATGTATGCATATATAGATGTATGTATGCATGCATGTATGTATAAATGCAAGGATGGATGCATGTACCCATGTAGGCATGCAATGCATGCATGCACATATGATGTATGGATGTATGTATGCATGCATGCATATATAGATGTATTTTAGAATTCTTTTTGGTTCTTCTGTCAAACTTAAGCTCCTAAATTGTTTGTATTCATATGTGTATACATGTGTGTATTGAATATATAGATGTGTTATAACTTAATTTAATTATTTTGTTTTGGTTCAGATAGATGTGTTTTAGAATTCATTTTCATTCTTCCCACAAACTTAAGTTGCTAAATCGTTTGTATGTATAACTTAATTTAGTTATTTTGTTTTGGTTCAGATAGATGTATTTTAGAATTCATTTTCATTCTTCCCTCAAACTTAAGCTGCTAAATGGTTTGTATGAATATATGCATGGATGTATAAAACCATAAAATAAATATCTCTTTGAAATTTTTCAGATAGATGTATTTTAGATAGCTATACTAGATAATATGGATGTGTTATAACTTAATTTAAATGTTTTGTTTAGTTATTCTATAATTCATTTTCATTCTTCCCTTGTATTGAATATATGCATGTATGTATTGAAATAGTTTGTATGAGCAAACTAACTCACTCATTTTCGTTTGTTGTCCTCTCTACCAAGGTCTTTTTAATGTGGTCATTTGGAATTTATGTATACATATGTATTGACTGTTACATGGATGTACATGTATGATGCATGGATGTATGTATGCATGTATGTATACATGTGTGTATTGAATGTATGCATTGGATGTATATATGCATGCATCGTATGTGTATTGAATGTATGCATATATGGATGTATGTATGCATGCATGTATGTATAAATGCAAGGATGGCTGCATGTACCCATGTAGGCATGCAATGCATGCATGCACATATGATGTATGGATGTATGTATGCATGCATGCATATATGCATGTATAGATGCATATATGCATGTATGGATATATGCATATATGCACGCATGCACACACACATACATACAATCATGAATCATAGATACATGCATATATGGATGTATATTCATGGATCATAAATACATGCATATATGCATCATAAGTACATGCATCCATCCATGCATATATGCATACATTTATACATGCATATATTTGTGTATTGAATGTATGCATGGATATATGGATGTGTATGCATGTATGCATACATGGATGCACATTTATGACGGATGTATGTATGCATGCATGCATGAATGGGTGCATGTATGTATGAATGCATGTATAGATGTATGTATAAATGCATGGATGGATGCATGTATGTATAAATGCATGAATGTATGCATGGATATATGGATGTGTATGCATGCATGATGGATGTATGCATACATGGATGCACATTTATGATGGATGTATGTATGCATGCATGCATGAATGGGTGCATGTATGTATGAATGCATGTATGAATGCATGTATAGATGTATGTATGCATGGATGGATGGATGCATGTATGTATAAATGCATGGATGGATGCATGTACACATGTATGCATGCACATATGATGTATGGATGTATGTGCATGCATGCATATATAGATGTTTACATGCATGTATAGATGCATATATGCATGTATGGACATACATCCATACATCATATGTGCATGCATGCATTGCATGCATACATGTGTACATGCATCCATCCATGCATTTATACATACATGCATCCATCCATCCATGCGTACATACATCTATACATGCATTCATACATACATGCACCCATTCATGCATGCATGATGGATGTATGGATGTATGCATACGTAAATGCACATTTATGATGGATGTATGTATGCATGCATGAATGGGTGCATGTATGTATGGATGCATGTATGTATGCATGCATGAATGGGTGCATGTATGTATGAATGCATGAATAGATGTATGTATGCATGGATGGATGGATGCATGTATGTATAAATGCATGGATGGATGCATGTACACATGTATGCATGCATGCACATATGATGTATGGATGTATGTGCATGCATGCATATATAGATGTTCACATGCATATATGCATGTATGGATATATGCATGCATGGATGAATGCACGCACACACACATACATTCATTCATGAATCATAAATACATGGATAGATCCATACATGCATACATACTTTCATATATGGATGTATATTCATGGATCATAAATACATGCATTAATGCATCATGAGTACATGCATATATGCATACATTTATACATGCATACATACATCCATATATGGATGTATGTATGCATGGATGACTCGTGCATACATTTGTATATGCATACATGCATAGATCCATCAATACATGCATACATGTATCATAAATATATGCATCCATACATCATAAATACATGTATCTATACATGCATATATGTATGCATGTATAAATGAATATATGTATACATGCATACATGAATGCATGAATGCATCAAAATGTTCATGTATGCATGGATAAATGCATACATGATTCTTTTATGCATGTATAAATGTATGCATATATGCATGGATGGCTTATAAATACATGCATACATCTGTATATGCATACATGCATAGATCCATCCATATATGCATACATATATCATAAATATATGTATGCATCTATAAATGAATATATGTATACATGCATACATGAATGCATGAATGTATCAAATTGTGTATGCACATGTGAATGTATGCATGCATGCACACATAAGCATGTATGTAGCATACATGCATGGATGCATGCATGCACACATGGACATATGCATGTATCATGCATACATGTACACGAGGACATATGCACGTACCATGCATGCATAAATACATACATCCATGCATGCATATGTGCACACATCCATACGTGCATGCATGTGTGCATATGTCCATATGTGCATGAAAACATGCACATATACATATACACTTGTATGCATACAAACATGCATGCATATATACGTGAGTGCATCCATGCATACATGAATATACATACATACACATATAAGCATGTATGTAGCATACATGCATGGATGCATGCATGTACAGATGAGCATATGCATGTATCATGCATGTATACATACATACATCCATGCATGAACACAAGGACATATGCACATACCATGCATGCATATGTACATACATCCATATGTGCATGCATACGTGCATACATACCTATGTGCATGCAAACATGCACAGATACATATACACATGTATGCATACAAACGACTGTGCATGCATGCATACATATATACTTGAATGCATACATACATACATACATTCATGCATATACATCAATGCATACATCCACACATGCATATATGCACGTATCATGCATACATGTACACGAGGACATATGCACGTACCATGCATGCATAAATACATACATCCATGCATGGACATATGCACGTACCATGCATCCATAAATACATACATCCATGCATGGACATATGCACGTATCATGCATACATGTACATGAGGATATATGCACGTACCATGCATGCATAAATACATACATCCATGCATGCATACGTGCACACATCCATACATGCATGCATGTGTGCATACATCTATATGTGCATGAAAACATGCACGTATACATATACACTTGTATGCATACAAACATGCATGCATATATACGTGAGTGCATCCATGCATACATGAATACATACATACATACACATATAAGCATGTATGTAGCATACATGCATGGATGCATGCATGCACACATGAGCATATGAACGTATCAAACATGCATACATACATACATACATCCATGCATGAACACAAGGACATATGCACATACCATGCATGCATATGTACATACATCCATATGTACATGCATACGTGCATGCATACATATGTGCATGCAAACATGCACGGATACATATACACATGTATGCATACAAATGGCCATGCATGCATGCATACATATATACGTGAATGCATACATACATACATACATTCATGCATATACATCAATGCATATATCCACATATGCAACATGCACGTGTTATCTATGGAAGAATTTATTTACATTTATGTATTATGTATACATGCATGCATGGATGCATGTATATATCAAAAAATAATATTCCCTTAGTCTTAATGGAACTCTCATGTTTAGGAAAAGTGAAATATAATTAATGTTGGTATATTCAACTTAAAAGCTCAAAATCTTGCTTTAGGAGTCAAATTAGCTTGGCAAATGAACTTTAAACCACACTCAAAATAATGTAGAATCACACAATCCAAATATTTGGATTCAAATGCCCTACAAAGAATATTATCAAATTTCAATCCTCCACCAAGGTCTACAATGTGAAACTTCACGATCTCATGTGGAGAGTTTATACTCTCATTTTTAACTTGCATAAAAAAAAGTAGAACAAACTTTATATTGGGAGGAGTCACAGAGAGTAAGTGTTGGGAATCAATTGCTCACATAAGAGCTTGGGTTAGCTATGAAGTTAATGACAAACAACTTTATATTATTGTTAGGATATATGATAATTTATTAAGTGTGTTATATAGGTATGTATGTGTTGAGTTGTCAAAACAATTCAAACATATTTAGAGAGTTGTTTTAGGAGTTTCCTACAATATAATAGATTAAACTTCTATGTAAATTTGATATGCATTGAATGAAAATACTATGAAGCACCAACTATCTTGTATAAACTTCTTATAACTTTCATTTAACTCTATCCATATTTCTAATAATAAGCTTTATTTTGGGGGATTCTGGGAATGGATATCCACCCTTGTCCTGAATTGAAGAATTCAACCAATCAAAAGAATATCTTAAATCTTCTTAGGGGATCAAAGTAAAATATTACTTGCATGAGAATGATGGTATTTCTCGAGGAAAGATTTGGAAAGATTGGCATTATATTTAGCTTCCTACACTTTTAACATTGTTAATTCAAAATTAGTTAAATTAAAGTCCCATCATTTTACTTAAGACATACTTTGCATTGTTAGCATTGAAAAATAGAATCTTGATTACTGCAAGACTTACAAAGATTGGTATCTCAGGGCTATTCCCTCATGCTCTATGTGTTGAAGTTGAAGAAGATACTGACCACATCTTATCCCATTGCACATATGCCCAAAAGTGTTGGCATTTTGTAACGAACAAGCTAGATTGGTTGGTCCCATTAACAAACAATATTTGGGGAATCTTCTCAAGTTGGTCACTCTTTATGAGTCATCATTTTTTTTCTTGCATTTGGAAGGTTGCCCATCCTATTATAATAGGGCATTATATTTAGCTTCCTACACTTTTAACATTGTTAATTCAAGATTAGTTAAATGAAATTCCCGTCATTTTAAGACATACTTTACATTGTTAGCATTGAAAAATAGAATCTTGATTACTACAAGACTTACAAAAATTGGTATCTCAGGGCTATTCCCTCATGTTCTCTATGTTGAAGTTGAAGAAGATACTGACCACATCTTCCCTTTGCACATATGCCCAAAAGTGTTGGCATTTTGTAACGAACAAGCTAAATTGGTTGGTCCTATTAACAAACAATCTTTGGGGAATCTTCTCAAGTTGGCCACTCTTTACGAGTCATCATTTTTTTCTTGCATTTGGAAGGTCGCCCGTCCTATTATATAATAGGGAATATATGGTGGGAAATAAATAGAAGAATTTTTTTTCAGATTTAACCCACACAACAAACAACATTGAGAAATCACTTTTTAAGGTCACAAATGCATGTATTTAAAGTAAAAAAAGATTAGACTCTAGCTTCATGAGTTGGGACTTTTAGATTTTAGACGAATGGAAAAATATCTCCTCGCCCTTTCAAGGAAGTGCTGTCCATCAGGGAAAGTAAAACATTTATAGGGAGCAAGGAAAATGGATTCCACCACCAATAGGAAAATTTGAGCTAATTTTTGATGGGGTAGTGATGTATAATTTGGGATCACACAAGTGAAGCTATCTGAGCATTAGCAATAAGCCTTCCAATAGGCACACATAACAACTTATAAACTCTAGCTTTTTTCCTGGGAAGTCCTAGTGTTGCACCCTTTTTAAATTCTCTTCAAAGTTTTATATTGGTTAGGATGATTGCATGCTTACGAAGTGGTTTGGTCTTAAGCCCCCCCAAACCTTAGGTCGAGGAGGACTATTTGCAGACAAATTGTGTTTGGTCTCCTCCTAGTAGTGGATGGTATAAACTAAACTTTGATGGGGCCTCCAAAGGTAACCTGGGCCCATCAGTTGCTAGTTGCGTAATCCACATAGACAAAGATTGGTATTATATTTAGCTTCCTACACTTTTACCATTGTTAATTCAAAATTATTTAAATTAAAGTCCCATCATTTTACTTAAGACATACTTTGCATTGTTAGCATTGAAAAATAGAATCTTGATTACTGCAAGACTTACAAAGATTGGTATCTCAGGGATATTCCCTCATGTCCTCTGTGTTGAAGTTGAAGAAGATATTGACCACATCTTATCCCATTGCACATATGCCCAAAAGTGTTGGCATTTTGTAACAAACAAGCTAAATTGGTTGGTCCCATTAACAAACAATCTTTGGGGAATCTTCTCAAGTTGGCCACTCTTTACTTACGAGTCATCATTTTTTTCTTGCATTTGGAAGGTTGCCCATCCGATTATAATAGGGCATTATATTTAGCTTCCTACACTTTTAACATTGTTAATTCAAAATTAGTTAAATTAAAGTCCCATCATTTTACTTAAGACATACTTTGCATTGTTAGCATTGAAGAATAGAATCTTGATTACTGCATGACTTACAAAGATTGCTATCTCAGGGCTATTCCCTCATGCTCTCTGTGTTGAAGTTGAAGAAGATACTAACCACATCTTATCCCATTGCACATATGCCCAAAAGTGTTGGCATTTTCTAACGAACAAGCTAAATTGGTTGGTCCCATTAACAAACAATCTTTGGGGAATCTTCTCAAGTTGGCCACTCTTTACGAGTCATCATTTTGTTCTTGCATTTGGAAGGTTGCCCATCCTATTATAATAGGGAATATATGGTGAGAAATAAATAGAAGAATTTTTCAGATTTAACCCACACAACAAACAACATTAAGAAATCAATTTTGAAGGTCACAAATGCATGTAGTTAAAGTAAAAAAAGATTAGACTCTAGCTTCATGAGTTGGGACTTTTAGATTTTAGAGGAATTGAAAAATTTCTTTTTGCCCTTTCAAGGAAGTATTGTCCATCAGGGAACATAAAACATTTATAGGGAGCAAGGAAAATGGATTTCACCACCAATAGGAAAATTTGAGCTAATTTTTGATGGGGCAGCCAAAGGCATTCTAAGAGAGTTAGGGGATTGATGTATAATTTGGGATCACACAAGTGAAGCTATCTGAGCATTACCAATAAGTCTCCCATGCATTCTTATGAAGTGGTTTGGTCTTAAGGCCCCCCAAACCTTAGGTTGAGGAGGACTATTTGCAGACAAAATTGTGTTTGGTGTCCTAGTAGTGGATGGTATAAACTAAACTTTGATGGGGCCTCCAAAGGTAACCTGGGCCCATCAAGTGCTGTTTTCTTAATCCACTTAGCCAGAGGCTTAATTTTTGTCAAATTGGCCAAACCATTAGAGGAAGATACCAACAACATGGCATAATTCAAAGCATTGCTTTCAGGGTTGTCCTTGTGCAAGGAGCTTAATTTATCAAAGGTACAAATTGAAGGAGACTCTCATCACTATTAATGTAATTAGATCAAAATTGATCCCTATTTGGAGACTTCAATCAATACTGGATGTTATCTTAAGCCTCTTGGTTAATTTTGAGCAAGTGACCATTAATCACATATATAGGGAAGGTAATTTAGCAGCAGATGAAATGGCAAAGCTGGGAGTAGAAGGCAAATTCTTTAAACAAACATTTTGAGAACATTCCTCCTTTTTCTTTACCTTCAATGAAAGATGTGAAGATGTCATGAGGAGATGACAAGGTAGAGGAGGGCTATGAGGTCCACGAGGACTTTGATAGCAAAGGATCTTCTTCTCCTTCAGACTTCGGCAGTTAGGTCTGTTTCAATATTCTCAGACTCACAAGAGGCAGAAACTTCAGTGACCTTGGAATCGCAACAACAATATTGAATCCTGATCAAAACACAAGACATCCATGAAGGATTGAGATAAAGATAAGAGGGCTTCTTTAATCCTTTTGACATACATGTTAATAATTTGTGCTATATTTGGAGCAAGCTATAAAAACATTATTTAAACTGCAGACTTAAAACTTTAAGCTTGGGAGCGGAATAAATATACCATGGGAAAGGGACAGAAAGCAAAGGACAACAACAAGCAGATACGTGACACCCTAGATTTTAGTTGAAGATGTGCCAGAGTGAATTTTTAGGATGAGTCTTCTGGAGGATTCCTGCGTAGTATTCTTCTGATTCGGTATTGGCAAGATGTTGTTTGATGTAATTATACTTTAGTTATAGGTTGTATGGGCTATGAATAGAGGTCTTCTTGCTGGTTCTTTCCTCATGGTATGCTTTTGAACCATGACTGATGTACTTTTATTATAATTAATAAATATCATCTCGGCTATGATCCTTTATCCATAAAAAAAAAACTTATAAGCTCTAGCTTTACTCCATGGCTTAAGGCTTGGCCAAGGGTCTAAACTTGAATGCCATCTAAATTGAAGGTGATTCTCTTCTCATAGCAAATAAAAACACACTCAAGTGCTCTCCAAATTGGAAAAATCTATATATGCTAAATGAGGTGTGGCGTATGATGGACACATTTGAAAACTTTGAAATGAATCGTTATTGTTGAGAAGGAAATAATATGGTAGATTGGCATGCCAATTATAAATGTGATCAAGATGATGACATACAACATTCACACATAACTCCCTTCAAGCCTTCACATGGTAGAAAACATCATTGCTAATGAATCTCAATGAATTTTGATACTAATGTGGTTTAGTTTTTGCAGGATATCATTCATTTAATATCTCGATGTAAATCCTTGCATAATCCCAACTCACAACTCTCAACAATTCTTATCAACTCCCATAGTACTTCCACGTCACATCCATCATGGCATATGTAGGATGTGTTGAATGTGCTGATTTGGGAAAAACACTAAAGCTCATTGATTTCAGCCCCCTCACATCATTCACTGGTGAATGATAACTTCACTCTGAGATTTTGCAACACATTAATCAATTGTATTATCTACCCAATTAATATTTTGTAGGCGATTTTCTCTTAAAGGTATCCAAGTAAGGGGTATTTCTTCCATCTTGGGGCCTAGATGAATTTACATGTCTCTCTTCATCCTCTTCAATTCAAAAGGTAGTAAAGCTTCCCACTAGAAAATGGGGACTTCATCCAACATTGCTAATATAGCATTCCAACCATACAACTTTAGAATGTTGCTTTGTAATGCTCCACCATAAAACTCATGAGGATATGAGCTAAATATACATAAGAGTGCATGGAATATTTGTTTGTAAACATTTACATTAAGCATGTGCAACATACAAAGATCTAGACTCAAACCTCAATATTAGGTCAAATAATTGTTAAGTGATAATACACAAGTAAAAGACTTAAAGCGACAAAACTCAATCAAGTAAGGGGAAGATCTTCTAAGACCTTAGAAAGGATACATTAGGCACTTGAAGTCACTCAAGACCCTCTTGAAATTTCAATCTTCACTAAAAAAATTGGACCTTTTCCTAGGTCCTAGGCGTCATGGATGGGTTTTGGCAAAAAATGATTTGTACTTAAATGCCATAAATACCTCTCAAATCCATTCTAAACCTACTCAAGACCCCTCCAAGGTTTCCTAGACTCTTCTATCTTTAAAACACAACTAGAACAAGGTCAAACAGATGCTTTGAGCTCTAAGAAACCACTCTCAATTGAATTGGAAGACAAAGGGTGCTCATAGTGGACACTAGCACCCAAATAGGATAAAGGCTCATTTTGAGGACTAATGCATGGTGCATTGGTGTCCCCAGCTCACATTAGTGTAGTTTCTGCATTGGTGTCCCATGGAATGGAAAACTTGAATAGTTATCCTCTAGACACATTTGTTAAGGCTATTGAGCTTCTCCACTTCAGTCTAGGACCTCTTGGACACTCTACACATGCTAGTGAAGATGAAGCACAAATCTAATATTGGGATCAAGGAGAAATTATCTAAAAAATTGAGGGATAGAGTGTGCAAAGTGTCCTTGGGGTCATTAGGTGACATCTATAGCTTTTACATGTCCGATTCACCCTAAATTTCTTGAATTGAATCCTTGTACACTCAAGTACATTCTAATTGATTGAAAGTCACATAGGGAAACTTTAGAAGGAAAGTTGGGTTGCCCAAAAAGGAACTAGGATGACTCAAGCACTCATAAATCCTACTCAAATTTACTTTAACTCAACTAAATTCAGAAGATGTCAATGGGAAAGGAACAAGATTGTTGGTATCTGATGAAGATGATCATATCCTAGATCATGTGGTGAATGTTGTAGTGTTGTCATTGCTGGCAACAAGTCTATTTCATAGGTCGGATCAGATATACCGGGATGAAGGTGATTGCACATGAACTTTTCTAAGTGTTCATTGTATCGGTGATTACATAGTCTTTGATGGTAATTTTGGTATGCGGTGATAATTTGGGGGATTTAGATGATACAATCGTACAGTCAATATCTATAGTCATGTTTACCTATTTCTATGATTGTGTAAGCTGATTCAATGCACAGATGGAAATTTGAGGCAAACACCAATGATATCGACAAGAACAATCAACTAGTCTAGTCAAGGTGATGAAATCGAGGTAGCGATCAATTACGTGTGAAAGTTTGATTTGTTTGTGAATTTATTGTTGAGGGCCAACCTTGAGGAGTTCAATTTCCTATGTTGGCATGGTTGCTTATGATTTTTTTAAAGATTTGGAGGCCAACTCAGGTAACACATTTTATAAGACCTAAAAGTGTTTATAAGAGATGAAATTGAAAGAAAAAAGAAGAGAGTTGAGAGTTGTTGTTGATGCGATTATTGTAGTGGTTGAAGTGGATGCTTGTATGAACAGAACAATGATTTGAGCAGTGTTGAAGCAGATCTGTCAAGAAGAGTGTGCTACTTTCAGATCATTTCATTTGATTTCATTCTCCAGGCCAGTCCTAGCTGGCTTGCGATCAAAATCCTCCAACAAGTTTACTCTTAACAGGGTAAGCAAGATCCTTACAGGTTTGAAGACTAAATCCTCTAATAGGGTGACTCTCAGAAGGAGTTTTAAATCCATGAACATGATAGTTTGTAACATGACTTTTGTAATAACCTCTAATCAGGTTATAGATACTCTTGAACGGGTATACCCCGAGCAGGGTGTTGTAATGCTCCTAACAGGGAAAGACTTATTGGTACACTAGTGAGATTTGTGGGTGATAATTCCCACAGTGGGTTTTCCCTCTAATAAGGCTTCCATGATAAAATATTGGTGTTATTGTGTTGATTTCTTGAATGTATGTTTTGATATTCTTTAAGTTATATTGAGCTTTGCATGTTGGTTACTTTCGAAGTTGCTTAAAAGGTTTTGTATATTTGTGGTTACAGTAATTCACCCTCCCCTCTCAGTGCCTTATAACATTAGCAATTGGAATCAGAGCCAAGCTCCCTTGAAGAAGCCTAACAACTTGGGAAGGATCCTCAAGGAAAACATGGAGGGTTCAAGATATCAACTTGAAGATGTAAAAGAGTTCGTTGACTAGTTGACAGAGCAACTCAAGCAATCAAGAGCCAAGAGGACTAAGCTTGTTCAACAATTATTTGAAATAAAAAATCTCATTGATCAACTATCTGAACAAAGTGGATATGAGGAATCTGAAGCAACTTTGGAAGAATTATCTTAAGAGAATAAACAATTGCATAAAGACAAGAAGAACATCAAAAGAGAATTAGAAGCTTTATCAATCAAAATGGGTGAAGAAATGGAAGCAAGGAAGGTTGTAGAAGAAGTAAGGAAAGTTGCAGAGGAAACCCTAAAAGATAAAGTAGATGAGATTTTCAAATATGAACAAGAAGTTGGTACACTACATGAGACAAATGAAGAGAATCAAGAAGCCCTAAGGGAGAACAAAAATATGAGGAAAGAGAATGAGCAACTGAATGGTGGGTTGAAGGCTGCAAATGATTTACTCAAGAAATTCAATGAGAGTACTGCAAAGCTTGATGAACAACTTAAGAATCATAGAATGCATGGAGAGAGTCGTGGTTTAGGCTACACCAGCTATGAGGTTGGTGAATCTTCAGGCACCAAAAAGATCGATCAAGATGGTAAGACTACACCTAAGGTGAATCAAAGGAATTTTGGTAAGAGATCTTATAAACCATTTTATTTCAATTGTCATAAGGTTGGACATACTGCTAATGTATGCAAGACAAACGTCAAATCTGGTATTCCAAGTATTAGATCTAATGCTAGCCCACGTAATTCTCATGGTTATTGTTACAATTGCAACAAATATGGCCATAGAGCTAATGAGTGTAGGAAAATGATGAACAATCAATGGCTACAAGTGAACCGACCAAGTCCTTATTAGAATGAGAATCGATGGAATGTTACATGTTCATATTGTCACAACTATGGACACACAACAATCAACTGCATTTTGAGGACAAACTTTGGAGATCAACATTTATGATATGTTTTCATTATCACAAGATAAGACACATTGCAAGATTTTTTTGAGCAAGGAACAACAAGGTGAATCAATCAGACAAGTAAAAGGGAAAGCAGACCGTGAATATTGAAGAAGAGACCAGGATTCATATGAGGAAGATTTGGACAAACAAGAGTGAAGAAAAACCATCTGCAGATACCACATCTTCACCAGGTGTGGAGAATTCTTCATCTAACCAAGTCATCATTGACTTAGGGGGAGAAAACATTGTTGATCTATTGAAGATCCCCTACATGCATGTGCAGTAAGTTCTATGCACATATTTAGATGCATATGGTTGTTTTGATTTATGGTATGAAGCTTTGATTAACCACGTAAAGAATTGGTTGACCGCTAAAAAGATTTGAGGAGGTATATGATGTTTTGTTAGCAACCAGTGATGCAATTAGTGCTATAGAGAGAAGGCAGAGGAAAAGGTATTTTTTAAGTCTTATTGAGTACCTACGTGTTTGCAAAGAAGATACAGAGCAACAAAAGTGTAATTTGAGCAATTTGACAGCATTCAAGGTGATCATTTGAAGAATTTGTAGTGATTGCGTGAAGGAAATAGCAAGGGTTCAAAGTTTCATCTAGCAGTGGTTGTCAAACGTACTTATTTGATCTTCTAAGCTTGAATTTGTTATTTAAAAGATGGATACATCAAGCATTGTAGAGATTACTGAGAGGCCAAGACTAAAATTCAAGAAACATCCTTTCAAGTCAGTCGAAGATGATCCAAAGGGTGCCCTATCCAGCGTGCCCTACGACATGATGCATATTGAAGATGTGCGATCATACATTCATTGTAAGTTTGAAGACTTAGGTGCATCACACATTTTAAATCAATTTACAAAGATATGTGATCGTAGATAAGGGTTTTTCTCACGCAATCAATTTCCTTGATGAGTTTGAGGAAGACCGGGTCATATATGTGTTGAATCGAGTGCACGACCAGTTTATGTAGCTTGACCATCCAATTAAGATTACTAAGGAGGCTATACATGCAGTAACATATTTCTGTGCTATCAGTGAAGTACCTCAGCTTAGGTCAATTCCATAGGATGTAGTCATAGACCTAACTAAATCGAAGTGGGATAAAAGATATATGACTATCAATGATATCCCTGATCTAAACGTGAGATTTGCATCAATGGTGATAGAATATACAAGGTCTATCACTCCAACAGAATCTACAGTGTGCCCGGTGTTGCAATTCACACTGCATATAGGATGGTGATAGAAGATGAAGAATATGATTTATGTGCTGCGACCAGAGACTAGTTGCTTCAGAACTTGGAGAATATCAAAAAGGACAAAAGGAAAGTGTTTAAATTTAGTCAATTGATTATGAGATTGTTCTTTTACTTTCAGAACTTCTTTCCTAGTGTTGGAGCTATAAATTGGATAAAAGGAACACCAATTGTTTGTTAAAGTTTGATCAGATTTAGAGTTTATGCTATTTTAAAATTTTCTAATATAATATTTCAATATACTAGCAATTGTACCTTGGTGTGCAATGGGTACACCGAAGAGGTTTAAAAATTCAGTTAGGGAAAAAATGGTATATTTCTTACATGTGTAGTGCATGTGGTCAATTGGTAGGTAATTTAGAAATTTATTTTACATGTGTAAAAAATAACTAAAAATAGGATCACATTATGTTTGCGACCAGGATAGAGGGATAGATAAGCATATAAGGAGTACTAGATGGAGGGGGAAGAGTGAGAAAGACAAAGACGGGGAGTGAAAGATAGAAGATAGACATGAAAAAATGAATTAATTTGGTGAAACATATAAAACCAAATTAAAAAAAATTTGGCCATTTAATGAAAGAATTCTTATGAGATAGATAAGTTTTCCACAATCCACCATAACGCGTTGCGTTATTTTTAAATTGGATAAATATACACAATCAAATTAAAAAATATAAAAAAGTAAAAGAATTCTTCTAAAACAATATTTGGAAGGTATAATGTATTAAGCTTTCTTTTTTTCAGATGATATGATTTAAATCATGTTTGGTCAATGATTGAGTGGTGGTGCGAGAAGCACGGGGTTCCATTCGAGAACTAGAGAAGAACACCTGTAAAGCCGCACTGGACACCATGACCACACCGAAGACGACGCTTGAAGCAGGCACTTGAGGCAACCAAAAATAACTACGACATTTTTAGTTCAAAGCTCGGGAATGAAACCTCCGAGGTAAAATAGCAGGTCAGCTATGAGCTCCAGTTGCCGGCAAACTGCAAGATGGACAATAGAGCATGCATCGCGGAAGCAAGGCCAATTTATTTCCTCTTACGGTTTTTATCATTCCCAAATCTCTCAATCTACTAAACGGAAAAGGGCAAGATGCATCGAGACTACGAGGGGATCCCGCAGGCTTAGAAGATGAGTATTGAAATCGCTCATGTCGTTCGGGTTGGCTGTGCTCAGGAAGGTGATCTCTAATTTTTCATGGAGTGATTCAATGCAAAATGTAGACATGAAAGAGCTTTCAAGCCTGAAACGCTAGTACAGAGCACTGAATCTAAGTAACCCGTCTACGATTTCCTTACACATGTATTTGGTTGGAAAAGGGCGGCTGAAAACAAGGGAAGTTTATCTTGTTGCTGCGCTCTTGTCTGCTGCAACAGTCTGTGAAAATGAGGGTCATTTTCCGTGCTTGATGAGGTTTGAGGAGTGCACAACAATAACAGTGAAATTGATGGTTTTGGCTCAGTCCAGATTGTGTTCTCTTGATTGGAATATGCCCAAGCAATGGGAAGAGGATTCCAGCAACCAGTTAACAATAATGTGAGACACTCAACGAGAACCCTTTCAGAAATAGATCTGAATTCAGTGAGAAGAAAATTACCAAATCTAACAATAGAAAATGTTTCGATCGTCTTGCATGCCCCTCCAGTGCTATGAATTGCAGATCTCCAAATTCAGCTCATTCTCTTCAAGTAAAGAAACACCTTCCGTGTAATTATTCTTATGTGAATGCTTATACTTGCTTTGCCTAATAGATTTCTGTACTTGCAAGATACAAAGCACTCATCATATATAATAGTGGATGAGGCATGTTGTGTAGGGACATGCCTCTACGTAAACATAGAGACATGTCTCTACAAAACATGTCTCTTATTATAATCTTCATTAATCTAACACACACATACACACACACATATCAATATTGATATAATTTAAAGCATTAGACGAAGATACTGACACAACATAATCATCAATTATGACTAATATCAACAATATGATTACTCACAATTTATATTATGTATATGTGTATATATTTAATAATATCTATATTTACAATATTAAATATATACACTCATTATTCGTAAACTGTATTATTCTAGATTCATTTTAGTGAACCAAGTGAATATTCCTATCTTAATTGGAAATGAAAAAGGGATGGGTTCGAGAGGTCGAGGGTTTCGGCAGCCGGCAAGCAATTAGGACTTTCTGCGAATCTTCAGAACAACTCCAATCATACCAGCAACACAATGGAAGCAACATTTTTAGAACGTGTTCTTTTGCAACAAAGAACATGCCATTTCAGGAATCACAGCATGGCACAACAGGTGTAAGACCCCTTCATCAAATCTTTGCAGGTAAATCTGTGATACAACCAGCTAAACCTTTCTTTGTTAATCCCAGATTTAAGTTTCCGCACAAGCAAAAATCACAACCTCGACACGTGCAGGGAAAACAACATTTCACTACATTTGATACAGATTAGGCACAAGAAAAAGACTATGCTCAACAAAACAAATCTGACACAGACCTATTAAAAATGACCAGGGGCAACAAAATGGCTCGTTCCCTCCTCAATCAAAACCGGCTTGTTGTGTACAGTTTCAGGGTATTATCCCTACCAAAGTGGGCGAGACATCCAAATCATAGGAAAATCCAGTTCCTCTGGCCCAAGGAGAGTCACAAATGGATTACTTTCATTTACCCCAAATAATCGGGTCCAGGTAACAAAAAATTTCAAATCTAATAATGGGTGGGGAAAAAACCAGAGGTCATATGACACAGATTAGTTAGGTGCAAATGGTCGTGGTCAATCAAATGGATCATTTCCTCCTCGACCAAAACTGACACGTAGTGTGCATTTTCAGGGTAGTAGCCCCACTGACATGGGCGAGGCATTAAAAACTAGGGAAACCACAACCCTTCCATCTCAAAGAGATCCACAAACTGATAAGCTTCAATTACCCCCAAATAATCAGGGTCAACAAAACAATACTTTCAATTCTGGTAATGGGCGGGAAAAAGTTCAAAGGCCTCCTAATAAGACCAACATCCAAGATCTTCATCTTCATCATGGGATAGGGCGACAACAACATCATGGAAGGAGACTTATTCAGGGTAAGCAACCCACCTTCGACATCTATCTCGGTACACCTGGTGGTTCTCCAACATTCACCAACATGGCTAACACCAATAGTCTACCACATCCTTCAAGTGGTAACAAAGAACGGGCACCGAAGTCCAACACCCCCTTTAACCCAAAATCATTCGCTTGGAGGAAAAAGAAGTAGCACCCAATAGAACCAGAACACTTTGTAAGCCGAAACATGGAGATGCCTTTTGTCACCTTGTCAGAACACATGGTCCAACCTCATATATTTCTCCTTTAGCAAAGTGCAATTATCGATAAGTTCAAAAATCCATCTCTTGACTTTCAAACAATATCTAGCAGGATGAAACAACATTGGATTGGACTGAAAGAAATCTTTATGGTGGACCATGTTTCTATTTTTTTTTCTATTTTTGACAATAAGCAATCTAGAGATAATATCCATAAATTCAAAGGATGGTTCTATAACGGTTCTAGTCTCTTTACCTTGTCATGGCTTCCTAATTTTAATCTAGATTCTACAAAATGTCGATTCTTCCCTCACTGGATTGCCCTTCCCTCACCATTGGAATACATAGATCTTGATATGGTAGAAATTTTGGCAAATCAAGTAGGAATATTCATTAGGCGTGATCTTCTCCCTTTTGAATATCCATCTAGAGAGGTTAGGGTTTGTCTCCTTCTTGATTCCCTTAAGCCTCCCCCAGATTCTATTAACATTAAATCTAAATGGGGATTATGGGTTCAGAAGATTGTGATTAAGGAGTAATCGATAATCCTTAGACACCAACATTTACTTGGGCACTTCAACACGCAATGTCAAGGGAATGAGCAAGTACATGTCTAGGTCTGTAAAGACCATACTTCGGATCCTAGTAGATGCTCAACACATTTTCATGAAACAGGGGATAGTATTGATACTCCCAATCCCTCAACATGTGAGCACTCATCGATAGTTAGAGCCTTTGACTTAACTCTTCACTTTCAAGCCATAGTTTATTGCTACTACAGAGTATTCTATTTTTGGTACATTTTAAAATTTTCTCTGTCCACATACTTTGCAGCTTCTCCTCAATGGGTGATCTCAGTACCAAACCCGCTTATGCCATTAGGTGGCAACACTCTTTGTGCCAGATATGAGCTGGTACATAATATTATATTTTGTGACACTCCTATCAGTATGACGGATATTATTGATCAAGAGCCACAACCTTCTAACATTGGCACTCACACCATTTCTAATGACATTTTAAATTCCTTAGCCTCTACCTTGATCACTGAAATTGCACCAGAGGAAGGGAACATTTTAGAGTCAGAAAATCATGAGGTTAATTTGCTAGCTCATTACTCTTCGAGCTGCCAAGAAGATTTATCAGATCAAATAATTACTCCACTAGAGGCATAATTGGTGAAGGTTGAATCTATTCTATTACCCTCAACAACTATTACAGATAATTCTGGGTTACAACTCTTAGCTTATCCACAAGATAATGTTCCCATTTGTCAAGATCACCATCCCTACCAACATCAGGAAAATCCAACAATGGAAACACATAATCCAAACCAGAATATCGTATCACCACTGGAAGATGCATTTGATTATTCTCACTCACTATCAATTGAACAATCTCATGGAGTGGCAAATGTTGAAAAGCGAACACCTAAAACAAGGGGAAGAAATCCAAAAAGTTTAAAGATAAAAGAAGAAATTGCAGCGGCTATTTAGTCCACATTCCAATGGAACATTTTCTATCACCAAAATAGTGACAAGGAGGACAAAGGGTTCTCCTTGTCAAAAATGAAGATCACCTCATGAAATGGCAGGGGCATGAATGCCTCTGACAAAAGACAAAGAATTAAGAAGCAACTTGATTCTCTCAATGCAGATATTTTCATTATACATGAGACCAAAATGTCAAATGATGTTTTTGACAAAACAATTAAAAAATGGCCAGCATGGCATTCTGTCCACATGCAAGCTATGGGTGCATGAGGGGGCTTACTAATTATGTGGAATCCAAAGTCTATTCAAGGATAGCTCATAGGTCAAGATCATAACTGGCAACTCATGAACATGGTGTTTTATGACTTTTCTTTTAAAATGCTTAATGTTTATGGTTCATCAACTACCTTAGATAAGAAAAACTTATGCACACATCTGACTCAACTTATTCAACAAGAAGAGGATCAACGAATCATTATAGGAGGAGACTTTAATGCAATACTATCACATACATACAAAAAAGATGGCATTTTCCACACCCAAGAACTATGCAAGATTTTTCCAACTTTGTCTCTGACAATTATCTTCTAGATGTCATGTCAGCTAATGGGAACTTCACATGGACAAATAGAAGAACATGTTTCCTTCAAATTGCTGAAAGACTAGACATGTTTTTTATTCCACAACATTGGAAGCTCTTACAAGTAATTTTCACTTCAGAAATATTGCCAGCCAGTCTCAGAATCAAACCACTTTTTTGATAGCATGTGGTTTAGGCATACACACTTTTGGGCATTATAAAATAGTGGTGGACTACAACTCCTTTTTGCAATGGTACCAAGATGTACTAGTTTTCTAAAAAACTCAAATTTCTCAAAATAAAGATAAAGGAATGAAATGCAAAAGTCTTCAAAAATGTCTTTGAGCAGAAACAAGTTGTCAGTAAATAGATGTCTGATATAAATAAACATATTGTTACTCATGGTCTTGACTCTAAAACATTTAGCAAGCATAAAGCACTCCAAAATGAGTGGGAAGAACTCTGCTCTAGGGAAGAAGTATACTAGAGACAAAAATCACAAGAACTATGGCTGAAGGAAGGAGATAAGAATGCAAAGTACTTCCATGCCTCAGCCCACCAAAGGAAGGCAACAAATGCCATTTTCTCAATGCACCACAACCAAATGGGGGAACTTATTGAAAATGCTGAAGGAATCAAGAAAGAAGGTGAGGCTTTCTTTAAGGATCTCCTATCTCCCCCAACCACACATTATCCTTCTGATACTATCACAGAGAAACTCCTTAGTTCTATTCCAAGACTCATGTACGAGGAGGACAATAGAGCATTATTGACGGAAGGAGGGGGTGATGATGGGGCCAAAGGCTCTCCCAAATACCAATCCACCTTGCAAAACCAATGCAGAAGTCAAACAACATAGTGAGAGAAGAAACAACAGATATTCTTTATCATTAATTTATCAAAATCATTACATGCCGGGCTGTAAGGCCTTCCCAGTTTGGGCCATATACATTCAGTGAATTACAATTTGATCTTCATACATGTGAGGTCATAGACCTGCTTACAGATAATTCAATCTTCTATCCAATCTATCATGCTCTAATTTCTTCTCTAATAACTGTCAGATTTGAGGAAAACAAATCCACCCAAGAACACCTGCATGCAAGACTGTCACAGAGAAGAAGCAAAGACAGAAGAAGAGAGAAGAAGCTATGGAGGCCAAAAAGCTAGAGACATCGTATGCAACAGAAAACAATATATTAACAATATGTTTCTATGAATTACAATGTGATGTAAAAACTCTGTAAAGAAAACTAAGAGGTGAATCCTTATAAAAGGAATCACGAAACCCTAAA
>MU225473.1:1342313-1354984 GCA_018584345.1 Thuja plicata | reverse complement strand
CTAACATAGCTCTTACGTGTCATAGGAATTCGTCATAACCGTTTTAGCCATGATCTCCTTACACACAATTCAAGATGCCGACACATCAACATTATTTGCAAGAAATACATTTTACAAAACAAATAATCAGAATAGGAATTATCCAAGGTTGAGACACCTTATTCCTAACAGTTAAAAAGACTCTACAGAAGCAAGGAGAGAAATATAAATCCAAAGCAAATTAGACAAGGAGGGATTTGCAGTTCAAGGTGGGGATCTAGTACTTTCCTATCTCATAAAGGAAAGACTAACCAAGGGTAAGCCAACCAAATTACTCATGAAGAAGATAGGACCACTGAGGATATTACATAAGTATGGAAAGAATGCATATGAAGTGGAGTTGCCTCCAGATTTGGGCATTTCACCAATCTTCAATGTATGTGACTTGTATCCGTACAAGGGACCATCCTTAGACACTGGACAACAAACCCTTTCAGAGTTGGAAGATGCAGATTGGATCAAGGATTTTCCTACCCCACATCCTCTATAGTTAGACTGTATACTTGATTCTAAGGTGATCAAGAAGACAAGGGTACCTACAAAGAGTACCTAATCAATTGGCAGGGACTACCTGAAGCTGAAGCCACTTGGATGACAGAGTCAGACATTCTGAAGCATGGGGTCACCATTGAAGACCTCCTAACTCAAGGGACTTGAGTTCTTTGTCCCAGGGGAGTATGGTGCAGAGCACCTCCCATTTTGATGTGTTTAGTATGTGTTAGGGTTATGTTAGGTTTTTTTTGTGAGTTACAATAAGATCCACTAGGTTGGATCCAATTTGGTTCATCTCCATGTTTGTAAGAGCCAAATGAGCTCATAAGTGATATTGTGGTCATTTTGGCCTAAAAAGGGAAAAGTTGCTATTTTTGGGTAACTTGGGTTTATAGTGTCTTTGAGGACCCTAGGTAACCTAACTAGGGTCATGGAAGCCAAACTCATGCATTGAGTTGACTAAAAGAGTCAAAAAGCAAAAATGCTAAAAAGTTGCTAGCAACTTTTGAAAGTTGCTTGAGCAACTTTTGCAACTTTCTGCAAGAAGTTGCAAAAATGAAGTTAGAGCGGTTGTAAATACCCATGCTCGTTATATGAGCATGGATTGATGATTTTTAGGTGGTTAATGAAGTTTTGGATTGCATAACTTATTTGTGAACCCTCTGTACGGATGTCTTTGACTGTATACTGGTAATTCACAGTGCTTTCTGCATTTTGTATGGTTGTGTACGGATTGGGCAAGGAGATCGGACCCCATGGGGGTGTAGTGTTTCAAAATAGATTTCTTTTACATAGTTTAGTTTTCTTTGAAGTTATAGGAGTGTATAGTTATAGTATATTTGAAGCCACTGCGCTGCAAGTTTTAATTGCAGAGTTGCAGAGGTGAAAATGGCTCTAACCTAGACATCCACTGGTGAAAATGGCTAAAAATATGGGGGATGAAGGGTTAGGGTCTATACATATTGTTTTTTCTTTTGTTTTTTTTACAATGGAGTTTCTAGACCAAGAGTGAAGCCCTATGGCTGACTATTAGGAATAGGTAAGCTTGGACAGGGTAAAGTTGGATTTGGATCGAGCACCCATGATCTTGGAGAAAAGACTTATAGGCATGTATAGAAGCCCTAAAGAGTCTCCTTGAAGTATCAAAATATGGGAGATGGTGAAACAAAGTTTGAAGACCCATTTGGTGGTATTTTGTCCAGACTGGTCTAGAGGCCTAATTAATAGGCTGAAAACTAGGGCCTGTGATAATTGGGGTTCTGGGTGTATTGAGAAGCTAGGGTTTTGGATTCTAGTAGAGTTTCTGGATACCTTAAATATTTTCAAGTTCTTTGGTGGGGTTGTTTGGAAGATTTGGGAGCTTTACCCTCAAAATAGTGAAATTTGACCTACTAGGAAATGAGCCAATTAGGCCTCCTAGTGAATTTGACCATAATTAGTTTGGTAAAGTATCTAGAAGTGTGGGAAAAGGTTCTAATGGACTTTTGAAGGTCCAAGAAAATAGAAAAGAGTCTATGGGATGTGTGAGAAGATCCTAAGAAAGGGTTTGGGTTTCTAAGGGAAAGATCTAGTGAAGAAGCCTAGGAAAATGAAGAACTAGTTGGGCTAGTTGAACTTAGGAGTATTGGTGTCTTCAAAAAATCAACTATACCTAGGAGGAGAAGTTGATAGAGAGGGTCTTGGAGATCTAGTTTGGAGAAGAACACAAGGAGAGGTAACCATTGGATTTTTTGAATAGATTAGAAGCATTTTGGGAAAGGAAACACTAGAACCCTAAACCCTCTGCATCACAAATTAAGTAAAGCTCTTATTGAATTGCAAGGACAAATCCCTACATCTCTGTATAATAAGATTAAAGCAAGGTGGTTGTATAGTATTGAAGGAAGACAATGAAATAATTGAATATAACTTAGTTCAATTACATCTGAAAATGTCTACAGAGGAAATCAAAGAGACACTTAAGAAAGAAAGACCTGCATTCAAGACTAAGTCAAGAATTATAATATTACTTATTTGTGATTATCAATTAGTGCAAGAGGAAACAATCAGTATTTTGAAGAAATTATTAGGCATTGCTGAAGAGAAGGAAGATGACCACAAAAATGAAGAGGAAAAATGAAAAGATGATAATGAACCAGAGATTATACACACCGATGGTAGATTAATGGTGGATGGTGTGAAGATGACGCCTGATAATGTTTATTTGGACACCACAGGTGATGTTCCTGTCATGGATATTCCTAAAGAACAAAAGGAGTATAGGAACAAATCAAGTTATAATCGATAATTCTACAGTCAATGTTCCTAACAGTGAGAAACAACAAGAACCAGAAGCTGAGGAAACTAGTGAAGTTGAAGACAAGGGGAAGAAAGGGCATGCACATTGTATGCAATGAAAAAATTTGTAGCTACACAACAAGTCAAAACATGTAGAGACAAAAAATACAAAAGAATCAAAACATGCAAAGAACTTGAAATACAACTAAATTTTCACTAGAACCTCTGATGAGTTAAAACAAGTGCACCCGAGACTTGTTTGATTTTCTCTTAGAGATTTTGTGGGTGTGCTCTCCCAACACAATGCAATAAAATCTCACTATGATAAATGTAAAAGGATGAATATTTGAGCACAAGTATGTGGAACTTGCCTGAAATCTTACAAATTATGAATGCAAATGCAAATGCAAATGCTATTCTAAGAATGAAATGCAAGAGATTAGCAACTAGAATCAAATGAGATTAATATAAAGATGAGAATTCAAGATTCAACACTAAACTATGAAAGTGAATCTAAACTATCATGCAAAAAATAAAATCTAAACTAAGATGAAATGCAACAACTATGAAGAACCAAATTGCTAAGAATGCTAAAGTGCTAAAGTGCTCAAGTGTGAAAGAATGCTCAATTCACTAACTAGTTCAAAATGAAGAGTGAGGCCTCCTTTTATGGACTTGACATTAAACATAGAGGGCTAGGATTAAGAGGTGAAAAATGAGTGGTTGAAATGAAAGGTTAGGTAGGGTTTTGGTGGGAGTGAAGGAGATTAAGAGGCAAAAGAAATGAGTGGCTAGGATTAAGTGGTTAAAGAAAGGGGAGTTTACTTTTTGAAATGTCAAATGAAGAGACATGTGACAAGTGTCACAAGCTCAAAATTTTAGAGTTGATCCATGTGATTGCACATGATTGGCTAGAAAATAGAATAAAATGCTTAATGAATTTAGAAAATAAACAAAAATGTTTATTTAGTAAATAGAGGAAAAGACTGAAAATTAAATAAATAAAATTCATTTAATTAAAAAAATAAAAGGCTAATGAATTATCTAAATAAATAAATAATATTAATTTAAATAATAGAAGAAAAAGGGTTTAATTAAATTTAAAAAAAGTTTATTTAATCTCGGAGCAAAAAAAGATAATGAATATTTAAATAAATAAAAATATTTATTAAATAATATATGAAAGGCTTAAATGAATTAATCAAATAAATAAAAATATTTATTTAATTAATAGAAGATGTAAAATTAGATAAAATTTATTTAATTTAGGACAGTTTTAGGTGTCTACATTTTGCCCATCTTTGATGTCGTGTCAAAAATTGACATCGCATCAAAGAAAAGAAAACGAGAGAAGAGGATGTGTCCCCTCGAGAAAATTGACCAAAAAGGGTAACCTGGACAATTTTCTCAAAAAAAGAGAAAGAAGGGCAAAAGAAAAAAAAGAAAAGAAAAGAAATAAATAAAAAGATCCTACTTAAAGACCTCTTATAAAAGGGCAAAAGGGGAGCACAAAGGTCATTTGCACCAAGAAGAAGGAGAGTAATGACCAACCTGAGAGATAAGCAACAGCTGGGAGAGTGAGTTTGAGCCTATAGACGTCCAACCGGAATGGGGGAGCCGGTGAGTTCAAAAACCCACCTTTGCTTTTGAATTTATTAGTTAGTTTTTTAAATTTTAAATGCATTTTAGATGTGTCAAAATGTATGCAATGAAAAATCTTGCAGCTGCACAACAAGTCAAAACATGCAAAGACAAGAAATACAAAAGAATCAAAGCATGCAAAGAACTTGAAATACAACTAAATTTTCACTACAACCTTCGATGAGATAAAAAATGCACCCAAGAATTGTTTGTTTTTCTCTTAGAGATTTTGTGGGTGTGCTCTCTCAACACAATGCAATAAAATCTCACTATGATAAATGCAAAAGGATGAAGATTTGAGCACAAATATGTGGAACTTGCCCCAAATCTTTTATTTGTTATCCAATATATTGTATATTTTTGTTAAATCTCGTTAATATATTTGTGCCTTGAATCACTTGTAGATGGATGACATCTATAGAAATCCATAAAGAAGATATAAATTATTGGAAGAGAAAAATTCATCTTCTAATGTGTGAAATGAAAAAGTGTTTATCTTTAATGCACAAGAACACTACCTCATACACCAAGCTGAGGAGATTGAATTGTCTGGAACTGTACACACAAGGTCAATGTGGATGGTTGAGAGGCACTTGAAATTTTTGAAGGCTTTAGTTAGACAAAGAGAACATCCTGGAGGTTCTATGGTGGAGGGATATATGGTATACTAGACTATGGTGTACATTACTAAATATCTTCCTAATTTCATAGAAAAGATCCATGTAGATTGCATTTGGGAGCCCAACTCCATTACCATATTCGAAGGGGAGTACCTAATGGGGAAAGGTAGATTGAGGAAAGTGAGATGTAATTATAAGAAGGTCATGGAGATTAATTAGAATACATTTTACATTTGGTTTTTATGTATATTGTGTTGGTTCCCAAATCAACAGATTGGAAAATTCCAAATGATTTGGCCAACTAACGAGATTTAGTAATCTATCAAGATGACATTAGTGTCTATAAATAGATTTAATTGTGTATTCTTCACAACAATATTCAACTACTCAATTTGTTACTTTGAAATGATTTTAAATCTTCTGTTGCTTTGAATCTGATTTATTTTATTCTTTTATGTTGTTCTATATGTTCCTACTAAAAGTAATAATTTATTTTTATTGAAGTTTTTATCCTTTATGTGTAAGTTTTTATAGAGTCACTTCTCCTCAAATCTTCGTGTATAACTTTGAAAGAAAATGTTTAAAATTACCCCTTGGGTAAATCTGTCAACCATTCAATTATATTGATGCAAGATAATTAAACACATAACACATTAACCAATCTAACTAAGTTTAAGTTCTCCTTAAGAAGACCAATCAAACAAGAAATATAAAGAAAAAACTTCTTGATATTCAAATTAGTGTGAAAGTAAATAACTTCTTTGGCCAATAATTTAAAATCAAAATTAATTCTTTGAATCAATTATCACAAAGAACTAACTTGATAAGAAAATAATCCACACCACAATTGTAGAGAAACAAACTGAGTCTTTGTATTAATTATGAAATGCTTGGTACATGGATTTTTTTACATCTTCCTTCTATTCTCCCATCTCTATTGTCTATAATTTGTCATATAATTTCCCCTTCTACACAATTTTGGTTTCTCCTTTATATAAAACTAGGAGAAGCGACAAGCTTCAAACTATTTATAATCGCACATTTTCATAACTAAACAGACACCATAAAAACCTTCAAACTAAGACATGTCACATTAACAAAGTGAAAATATAATTATAAAAAGGAACATTCTGATTGAAATGAGGGAGCAGTGACCCCAAGGTCTGATTTCATTGTGTAATCCTTCACCAACTTGCTATTTTTCTTCAAATGCTTCTATCTATCCAATTTCGATTATGACTGCATTAATCATTTCCTCTATTTCCTTTATCACTTTAAGTGTATCTGGATCTCTTTGAGTAACTTCACAAAGCTCGATTAAATCAAAATGAGAAAGCTTCTATCTCCTAGAAAGCTCTTTTAGATTTGGCCTATGTTTGTCAAAAGTCACCAACATGTCCAATAAAACCTTATACCCTTGATATACTTCATCACATTTATTGATCACTAGACCAACCCTATGTGCTATTAATTCTTCCAAATCATTTAGTTTTTGTCTGGGAATTTCCTCTTAAGGAATCTCATTTGTGCTTCTTAGTTGATCTTTTTCCTCTTCATATTTATTTTTATCTTTTCTTTTGACACTTCATCATGTGTCACATCAATAGGTGTGCAAGGTGCATTTTTTATGCAGTACCAAAGGTTTTCTTTGGTCATTACCTTTCAATTATTTTATCGCATTTTTCAATCTTTCCCTTTCAAGGTATAATTCATTGATAACTTTATTCATTTTCATTTCCCTGTTCTGAGTCTGCTCTAGTTTTTCCTGCATGTGCTTGACCTAATCATTGTTAAACATATCCTTATGCATTAACTCTGAAGAAGATATCAAGGGATTAGTGTTCTCTATTGTTTGAATTATTTCCATTCCATAATTTCCTTTCACAATGTCAATAATTTTGGGTTAATGAGGGCCCTTGAAACTCACCCACATAGCCAAAGTCTCAGTCTCGGGGTTATACCTTGATCCAACTATCTTTTCATTAGTATCAAATTTGGCAACAAATGTGGGGTCATCTTATTTTCTGACTTGGTCTAAAAGAATTAAATATTGAATGGTAAGTCCTGAAGTAATCAACATGCCACTCTTATTTACCATCTCATCAAGATTAATCTCCTTGAGTGCTTTTTGAATGAATTCCTCATTCTTTGACCCTTCCACTCCCATCAAATTTAATTTCTTCCTTTCTTCAAAAAATTTCATTTTCATATGTATCCAAAAATCCTTGAATTCCTGAGTGTCAATAAAATTTTCATCCTCAATAAATCTTGCTGATATAGCTTCCCTTTCATCCATGAAATTAATAGGTTCCTCTTCTTCATGAAGCTGAGCATTATAACCATGAACTTCCTCCTAAAATACCAATGGAGAACCAGGCTTGTCCACTTCTTCATCATTACCAAGTTCTCCGAGTGCACTAGCGACCTTTTCAGTATTTCCTTCTCCTTGTGATTCATCATGGGGCACAATAGGTGCCACTTCTTCTTGATTTCTCTTTTTAGGAGGAGAATTTTTTGCATCAACATAATCTGAATCATGAATAATTAACTTTATATGCCTTTAAGGATGAGAAGGCCTAACCTCTAGTGGAACATCACTTGTAGATTTCCAAATAATTTTTCAAAATATCTCAAACACAATTCCATTCTTATTATCTCATTAGTATGATCATGGTGAAACTATGGCAATCCATTTACAATGTCGAATCTAGATTGGATGATATAGACAAAGAGTTACAAGTTTCCTTATTCTTCTAGTCAAATCTTATCCTTCCTAATAATACAGGTTGCCCTATTATTCATATCTTTCATATATTGTTCTTAGCATTTATTTGGTTAATTGTTTCAAAAGATGAGGCTCTTTGAGCCTCACCTTGGATGTATTACACATTATTTTTTGCATTTTCATTAGCAATGAATACTTAGATGATCTTTAAAAAGGTCATTGAATATAAACTTGGTCCAATCTCACATTAGCCCCTTAGGTAATCATCCATTTCCTCCAAGTTGAATGGAACCTTTTGTACCAATGCATATATGTTTTCCTACCCTCATGGATTAATACTTGACATCGCCTTAACAATCTTCTTTTTCATAGCATATCTCCCAAGTGCCTTTGGCATGCTTTACATGTGTCAATATAACCAAGAGTGAATATATTTTTAGTCTCCTAACACATTCCATGACAATAAAATAACTAATTTGGATTTTGGAGTACTTTCCTAAACCATTTCTTCATATATATTTTGAATTTTGGCACGCCTGTAGGAGAACAACATAGCATACTACACTGAGACTCTAACTAGAGAGTTGCACCGAGCACCACTCATCTATCCCCTGAGTGAAGAGTTGTGAGACTTCACTGGATGAGTGTTGCAAGGTCATTGATTCAAGGAGGAAGACTAGGAACCATTTGGTAGGAGGAAAGCCAGAGTGAGAGCTGAGAGCACTTAGAAAGGGAAAATCGACCAAGGGACAATGATTGTAAGTGATTTTTCTCCCACATTTAGAAATCTTGTTGCAAGAATAGTGATTTAGACCATGTTTGTTCCCATCGAGGTTTTGCATGCTATATTTTTGTCAATTCAAGCCAATGTACCATTGACAAACCCAAGTACTACCTAGTACTAGTGTTTGGTTAGTTTGAATAACCAAGCTTTGAGATTTTCAATCAGTTGGGTGGCCATTTTTGGCCTGTGAACTACATTTTTGTGTTTTTCTTAGCATATTTTTTCTACTATAATATTGAAAGGAATTTTCTTCACATAAAACACATGAATTTCACTATGGTTTAAATTTCTAAACTTTTATGAAATAAATTTACATATTGAGGTCCACAAATGATCAAAGGGACTGAAAAGAATACATGGTCCATGAGTGCAATGTAAAGTTCCTAGTGTGTGCATAAATGTTGTCACACTTCTATGAATCATTCCATTCAAGGTTGCTCAAGAATGAGGCCTCAAATATCGATCCATAGCTCTCTAGTCATGGATGTGTAAAAATGTAAAATGAAGGCCCTCAGATTGACCTAGTTGTGTCTATTGCAAATACACCATGAAATGAGAGATTCGAATGCATGAAAATGAAATCTAATCTATATGATAACAATGCATAAAAGGAAATTAATCTAAATGATAACAATGCATATTAAATCTATGAAAGGAAATGCAAATGCAAGATTAATCTATGAAAATAAACATGAATCTAATCCACATGAGTAGCCATGAATGCAAGAAGAATGAGACAAGAAGAGAGAAGTTGCAATATCCAAGCTCAAATACTCAAATCCTCCTCCAAAATTGCTCTTCAAACCTGCATAATAACAATACTAAAAAAACCTAATATCATGAAAATGAGAAGGAGAGATTTCCTTATATAGGAAAGTGAACGGTTGAGATTAAGAGGCAAAAAGAATTAATCAATGGTTGAGATTAAGAGGCAAAAACCCACCACTTAGGAAGATGTGATGAAAAAGGGATCTTTATTTAATTTAATTTAATTTATTTCCCTTTTCAACAAATAAAGTGCTTTAAGTGGGGATTTTTATTTATTTAATTAAAAGAGGGGTTTTCTTTCAATTAAATAAATTAGAAGAATTTTATTTAATTAAATGGGAGGAATCGAATTTAATTAAATAAGAGGAATTTAATTAACAGGGAGATTAAATCTTTTAATTAAATAAGAGGAATTTTATTTAATTAAAAGAGAGATTAAATCTTTTAATTAGATAAAAATGATCAAACCTTAGGAAATATTGAAATAATTGAATAATTGAATTAATTACAATTTGATCAAGGAAATTGATTTGAATTGAAAATGTTTCAAAGCATTGATTCAGAAATTTGATAAAATGATAAAATAATAAATGGGGCCCAAAGTCTAGGCGACCATTTTAGGGTGCATACACCTAGTGCCTGTCCACAAGAGAACATATAGACGTACAAGAGATGAAAAAAAATGAGCCACTAAAAAATTCCAAATATTTCACTGACTCACCCAAACCTCCAAAAGAATAGTACAAATGCCACCACTAGGGAAATCTTGAAAGAGAACACTAATGAAAGTGGACTTTTTCTTTTTCAAGTTCCAGAAGAGTATAAATGGTTTGAAGATATTGTAGTTGTCTGGAAAATGTTGAAGGAATTTTTGATAGGGAGGGACCCAATTAGCCTCTTTAACTGGATTATTCTATCCATTTTTAAATAGACTAAATTAGACTAATTGAGAGGGACCCAATTACTTTATCCATTTAGAAATATACTGAAAGGATGGTTGCACGAGGGGCTATTTCATTTGTTTAGATAATTTTTTTAATTATTTAGTCTCCCTAGTAATTTTGTTAGGGAATTTCATACTGTAGTTTATATGATATGCACTTCTCAATATGTTAGTTAATTTAATCAAATCTATAAGAAATTGAATAGTAGATAATATAATTGAAATGTTAAATATAGTATACTCTATTTTATAAGATAATATTTAGTTATGAAAATTTGTTTTAGATGTTTAGTTAATGTTATTCTACGCATAAATTGTTAATTATATCTTGACTCTATATTATGTTGATTAGGTATCTATAAAATTGATTAAACAATTATAAATTAGATTAGGTAGAAAACAATAGAAGTTGGTTTTTTTATTTAAGGCAAAAGTGGGCAAGCCACTGAATATTATATTTATTAATAAAGTGATTCAAGAGATCAATCGGGAAAGAATCAGTAAGAAAACCTGATATCCTTGCTCAATACAAAAAATAGAAGTGTTAGAATAACTGAGAGGGGGGGGGTGAATCAGTGGCCTCAAAAATAGTCCAATAAATTTACCCAAAAACTTATTACCACAATTATAAGCCTCTAGTTATCTTCAGTCCTAGAAGATGTATGCCTTGAAATAATCTCATCAAATAACTAATGCTCGGAGTTTACTTTTAAACCTTATTATTAATCTTTGCCAATTAGCAGTCTATCATTTACCGAAATAAAATAAATAACTTAGTGTATACCAATCAATCATGTTTTAGTAATGTCTAAAGAAAAACATGAAAGCAATGACTCATAAACACATTTGACAAGTGGATTTTTAATGTAGAAACCCTGTTAAGGGAAAAAAACACTTGGGACTGGTAACCCAAAATTTTCACTCTTTTGAAGTGAGCTCGGTGAAGAGCCAACCTTGTTAAAGGTTACAAACACACTATTAAGTGTGAACTTGTTAGAGGTTTTAACACTAACAGTTTATCACTTGATATATGGAACTCCTATGCTATCTTCATGATAAACCTTTTGATACTCCTTGGGATGTATCTCAATATATAAAGGGTTTGTTTAGATCCTTCTCGATTAAGAGACTTCTCTGATTCAATGGTTAAACTAAAACAGTATATGATCTGTTCATACATACAACTTAGACTTGTAGATTTTCAGATCTATTGTAAGCTCATAATACCTTTATGATCAATGTTTCATTTCAATACCTTTGCTCCATTTCTTTCTACTCAGTGATGTTGTGCTTCTTTGTTGCTTGGTGTCCGCAGAAATATTAGCTTTGTTCTTCAGCTTGATTGATTAGGATTGTATGAAGTAGTTCTTCACCAGTGTTCTCTTCAACATCCTCTTCTCTCTTCACCCCTTACTCATAATGAATTAGATTTTCTCTTTATAGACATGATTTCACCATTTCTAAGTCCTTGACTTTTTTGTTCTTGGTGTGATCCACAATTCTCGCCTTTCTTGCTTTAAAGCATTACTTTAGTTTTATCCTGTAGATTTCTCCTTGACAACTGGAATAAAACTGATTTACAAATCTTTCTTATCTATGGCTTTAAATTGTCGATGAAAAAAATATAAACAACCAGTTAAATCCATCTTTAGCTCTTGCCAGCTAAGTATTTTTTCATTTTTAAACTTCAATTCTGTTGGTTGTATTTCCTATTTTTGCTACTATGCCTTGTTCCTTGTCCTGCTCTCTGAAAATTTTTAGGTCTTCATGCCTAAACATTGCCCAAATTGTCAAAACCCTGATAAACCCTAGAAGCCAAGTGTTAAACGATGCATTTTAAACCCTAGGCCATGTCTTTATATTTCATCGTTACCTTTTTGAGTCACTTAAGACATGTGCTTTAAGTCAGGTCGCTTGATCGCTTTACCAAAATCGAATATGCTAAATCATCTCCCGACTTCACTTTTGCCTTATGTCGCGTAGTCTTGTTAAAAAATGGAATATTCCATCAATGTCTCGAGACTTAGCGATCTTTCTTTAGTCGGGTTGTCGCTTGAATTTCATAACATAAAGCTTTAAAAGGAACGGGACCCACTTCAGTCGGGTGATCGCGAGATAGGTCAAAGAGTCAACGAAATGTTCTCCGACTTCGCGATTCACTTCATGTCGCATGATCGCTAGATCAGGACATTCAAATTGCTAAGCTTTCCTTCAGTCGCGTGGTCTCGTGATAAACTGGCAGTTAAGGGGTAACAGTCCCGATTCAGTGACTAACGGTTTCATGTTAAGTGATTTCCCTCAGTCGGGATGTCGCCAGAGCAGAATGATTACTCAGCTTTCCAGAATGCATAAAGTGGACGAAAGAATAGATGACATCTGTCA
>MU225473.1:1306446-1328187 GCA_018584345.1 Thuja plicata | reverse complement strand
TATGTATATATATATACATATATATATACACATATATATACACACACACACATATATGTATATATCTATGTATATGTATATATCTCTGTATATGTATACATATATACATATATGTACATATATACATATATGTATATATACATATATGTATGTATACATATATGTATGTATATATATATGTATGTATGTATATATATATATATATATATATTTGTGTGTGTATATGTATGCATGTATATATATACATACATATATAGATAGATATATATATACATACATATATATATACCACCCTAGGGATCTTTGATCACCCATTAATTTCATCCTTATATAGATATTTCTCTATGTTATTATTATTTAGAACTTGTGTTCACCCTCCACCTAGATAAGTTTTGCAAGGACAAGACTTAGTTTATAAGAAGGAAAAAATGGTTATTTCCTTTTCTAAATATTGGCCAAATAGTTCTCCTATAATCTTTGTAGAGTATAACCTTATTTTGGACCTACAATCACAAAAACTACGATAACATTTCCAAAACAACAAGAAATTTTCTCAAACTTGATTCACTTGAGAGTACACTCAAAGCCTCTTCCAACCATGTGTCATTTGTAGAACCAAACTCCTGTACGGAAAAGAAAAAGGCTTTAGAGATCAAGAAAGTGGTAAATTCTTAGAAATAGCAATGCTCTTTATTGATTTTTTCCTCAAAATTTAACAACAACCTCCATCCTCGACCCAAAGAAGATTTATATAGTCATTATAGGCCCTCACCAACTATTTTAATGAACTTTCAAATTAGTTGGTCATTTGGGAAACAAAATGCAACTTTTTGCACCAAAATTGCAAAGTTTTGATTACGAGGAAAATAGGTTTTGAAAGGACCTAAAACCTTTTACAAGAGACCAGAAAGATAAAACATTAAGAGCCAACAAAAGCTACCAAAAAGAAGATGAGATAGACAGAGATCTAGCAACATAGAAAAGCTGCCAAAATTGCAAAGTTGCTCATAGCAACTTTTGAGCAATTTTGATAACTTTTACAATTTTCAACCAAACGATCTCCTATCAACCCAGGACTCCTAAAACATGCTAAATATGACACAAAACCATTAATTATATCAATTTCATCTCTTTTTTCCACCTATGTAGGCATTTACTAGTGTTGACATATTTAGGACTAGTACAGGTACCACCAAATAGGTATTTGTCATATTTTTCTTCCTCGAGCGAGGGAAATTTGGGAAGAGAAGAGGAAAGAGAGACATGTAGTAGTTATAAAAGAGGGAGATACACTAGATGTTAAAACATTAGAATAAAATTTTGTAAATGCATGGAATTTTTTCTTGCTAAATTCCTTTAGTTTTCATAATACTTAGAGGTACATTTTATTATCCGGAGATACTTACTATGTGTATTTCATCATTTCAACATTTTATATCTTTATTCTAGATGAAAAGTATGAAGTTGTTGAATAGGTAATGGTTATAGCAACCAACCAAGTTGGTATTGACATAAACCTAGTCACATCACATGAATGGATGTTTTCTCCACTATAATTTGTAGTAGGCCTTGGACCCAGAAAAGTTACTTCCATACAAAGGGTTATTTTGAGTGCTGGAAGGGTTTACAATCGCAGAGAATTATATTTATAAATTTTGCTATCTTTTAAAGGGTTAGAGGGACTAGACAACAAGCTTCTAGGAACCATGTTATGGATCCATTGGAGAATACTAGAATTCATCCAGAGACATATGAACTAGCCAAGAAAAGGGCTAAGGGTGTATATTATTCTACAACAATAGCACCACACTAAATGCAGTTGTAATAATTTTATATATTTAATAAAAATTATTGGCTACAACCTCTTACCCATAAAAAAAACAATAGTGATACTTCAATGAAATTTTAATCATATAGTCATTTCCGTTTCTTACCTAGGAGAGAGTATTATCCGTCCAAGCTTGAAAGGGCCTACCCACTTGATGCTAACTTTGAAAATACTTGATGGATTTTATGTTGAAAAGGATATTGTGGAGGGAGGAAAATACCATAGGAGTTTTGCTAGCTTCCTTCGAATTGGGAAAACACTTTCAATTGGGGAGGAGATATTTGAAGATCTTGATGAGGTTTTCTTCACACATTAATAAGTATATCACGACTCATAATTTTTTGATTCATTGCTTGAAATTAACTTTGAAAGCTTCAATGTTTTTACTGAGTTTGTAAATTTGAAAATGTAGGTCATACATAGATATGTGGATCCACTCATTAGAAATTTGGAGGCAATGCTTGATTAAAGAAAATTCAGGAGAGGGACAAAATAAGAGGTTGATGATGCACTATGAAAGGAAACATATGAAAATCCAACAAGAATTCCATATTATATATCTCTTTCACATGAACTATTTCCAAACAAAGGGACATTTTGAGGGATGGAAGGGTTTACAGTCGCAAAGAATTGTCTTTATAAATGTTGCTAGTTTTTTAAGGGTTAGAGGGACTAGACAAGAAGCTTCTAGAAACCATGTTATGGATCTGCTGGACGATACTATAATTCATCCAGATTCATATTAACTAGCTAATAAAATGGCTGGGGACATATATTGTGAAGATGTCAAACATGATATAGATTATTTGGATGGGGAAATGCAAGAAATGGTTGTTGAACATTTCAAAAAATATAACCGTCTATCAAAGTCCCTTGATATTGATGAATATGCTAGAAGTGTGGAACAACAAACATCCAATAGTAACCTCTTTGTAACATATGCATTTTAGTTTGTTGTTTAGACATTTTTAGGCAACATTTAGATGTTGCAAAATGGAAACGTTTAGACGTTGCAAAATGGCAACATTTAGACGTTGAAAAATGGCAATGTCTAGATGTTGCAAACTGGCAACATCTAAACAACAAACTGAAACATGTATCTTACCAAGGGGGACACTTTTTTTTCAAATTCCTTTATATGTTCTACATTTTATTTGGCTATTTAGCCAATACCCCTATAAAGAGCCATCCCAGGATGAGGAATTTTATCTATTGATTGGAGAAAATGAAGAGACCCTTTCAGTGGGGAAAATTGTCCCAGAAATAGCCCGTAGAGTCCTAAATAATCATGTAATTTGTGGTCTTGAATTAGGATTGATAGGAATAATATTGAAGGATGATATTTTTGATGATATATATAGATCTAGTAGAAAATATTGCAAAAGGTATAATCCTTATCTATTGCATTAAATCTATGCAAAAAGAAAAGTACCTAGTTGAATTGACTTGCAAAGTGAGTGTGCTGAGGAGTGATAACTTTTAGGGTAAAGAGGATAAGGATAAGGAGGTTAAGGATCCTTATTATGTGAAATAGGATACCATTTCACAAAGTGAAAAATAGAATGCAAGGAAAGCAAAGGAGCTTGCAAAAAGAACTTTCAAACCTCGGATAATTGTGCATCAACGCTTCCTGAATATTTCAAAGGATGACACCATTAAGGTATGTTTTCAATTATAAAGGAATTATTTTTTATGTAAGCAAAGTGATCAAGTATATTAATGTAAAATAAAATTCTACAACAATATAAATTATTTAATGACATTTTAATCATAAAGGGGAAGGGGAGAAAGTGGTGGTGGAAGTAGCAGTGTTGGATGGAATGAAGGAAGAGATGGTGATTTTGATAGAGGTGGAAATGAGGGTAGGGGTGGAGATATGAGAGGGAGGTGGATTGAGGATGGAAGAAATATATGGGGAAGAAATAATGGAAGAGGTATAAGGTCTGGAAGGGGTGCCAATGAATCAAATATTAACAATAGGTGGGGGGAATTTTGCCGATGCATGAGGATCAAAAACTAAGGAATGGGACAACATTTATGGCAGAAAAATTCCTGAATCTCTTGCCAGAGGAGCTTGGACTATGAGCTCTGGGGGAAGTGAGTTGAATAGACGGGGAAGGGATGGGTGGTATACTGCAAAATTGAGAGATGGATGGAATTATTCTAAAGTTAGTGATCATGATCCTACATTCAAAGATAGTATAGGATGAAAAGAGGGTCTCAGTAAAGGTGGTGATGACATGTTGAACACTTCAAAAGATTTAGCTAAACAGCCTAGAAGATGGGATCATGCAACAATAGGTAGTAATGGGAGTGTTTGACATAGTGGTTAGGAGTCATAAGATGGCTTTTTCAAATAACAGAGTCCATGCTTTGATTTAACTCAAGTTTGACTTCCTTGTCATTTTAACTTATGTTCCAAGTCCACTATAATGTACAAATTTTGATGACATTAGAATGGATGATCATGATCAAAATTATTACAAATAATCAATATGGTTTTCTGTACTTTTATTTTTTTGATAGTCTTATTAAGTACTTAATGTAATTATATTGAGGTTCATGGTTGTTGACCCATTGTATTATTAATTATTAACTGATTCAATATTTATATTTTTTTATGTACTATATTTGAGATTACTTCATTAATGGAATTGACATAATTATTTATTTTGTATAATTATAAAGGAGCAAGTATTATTAGCATTGAATTTACATTCACTTTCTGCCTAGCTTTGTTTTTGGATCTGTATGATACTTCCATTTCTACAGTTTCCTTATTTTGTGTCATCCTTCTTGCTATTGGATGTGGCTATATACAACTGACTCCCTTTCTCTTTGATAATGTGCACCTTTTATCTCTACTTCCTCCTCTCATTTTTGCTCATAGGATCTTCCTTGTTGTCTTTCCCCATTGTGATACTCACTAATATAGTGAGGATAGAATAGCACGGAAAAAAAATATGAAAAACATTTTTTCGTTGAGTGATCTCTAAACTATGTATAAGGAAATGTTGTCACATTCCTTTGATTTTGAATCTATTTTAGACAATACTTTGATTTTACCAACCCCATCTATATTTTTTTTTGGCTCAAATTGTGGTCCCTTGAATGTTCAAAGATTCCCTTACACTAATTTGGGATCATCAAATTACTTTTATTCTCCATTATGAACTATTCAAATTAGTCATCAGGATTATGACATTATGGTAGTCTACCTAAAGGGGGAACTATTGTAAGTGCTATATAACTTTTGGGTTTTATTTTCCAAATATCATTATATAATTTTTTTAAAAAAATCCTGAATAATTTTTTTTTTCAAAACTACAGTGTTTCGTCAAAATTGTGACGTCAATAGCCCAACAAACCAAAAAATTTGTGATGATCTTGTTGTACTCATGATGTTGTTTTCTTTGTAATGACAATGAAAGTTTGCTCCACATCGTTGGAAATCTAATGAAAGTTCAATTTATTTTACGATTTCAAACAAGCTCACTATTTCGCAACCCTTGTTTTCTATCTTTGTGAAACAGAAATGGCTTGGCTATTTCGCAAAATGAGAGACAAAAAATTTTTGAACAATGTCTTTTTCACTGATTTTAGATGGGTTCACTATTTTGAAACCCTTGTTTTTTGTGTTTTCAAAATAGCGATGGCTTCACTATTTCACAAAACAATGGATGACGAAACAAAAAACAATGTATTTTTCATCAAACTTGCAATGAACACGTCAATCATTTTCATTGGTGTTAACCAATGATTCTGGGTCGTTGTTTTGATGTCAAATTAAGTGTTCATCAAACCAGTGAAACTTCTACGAAAAATTGAAATCAAGGTTTTGTCACTAAGTCGACAATATTTCATCAATATGTCACCAAACATGCGTCAGAAAATGGAGTCAAATCATGTAGTGTTTAATATCAACAGAACAACTGGAAAGTGATGGTTGCATAGTCATATTCAAAGACAATTCATGTAAGGTTACTAAAGGCTCACTGGTAATAAAAAAATGGGGCAAAGGTAGGTACATTGTATTTATGTACTAGTAATATTCATTATTCTATTTCCCTAGCTTCCAAATGAACGAATACAAATCTATGGCACAATCAACTTGGGCACATGAGTGGGAAGGGGATGAAGCTTCTCCATTCAAATAATTTATTGCCAAGTTTGAAACAATTTGATTTGGATTTTTGTGAAAATTGTGTCTATGGAAAACAAAACAGGGTCAGATTTATTAGAGGTAGGAAGGAAAAGAAAACTGAAAAGTTATAGCTTGTGCATTTTGATGTATGGGGACCAACCCAAGTACCATCTCCTAGTGGGTCTTATTATTATGTTACTTTTATTGATGATGCAACTAGGAAAACATGGGTTTACTTCATTCTAAGAAAATCTAATATATTTGAATTTTTTAAGAAATGAAAAGCTTTGGTTGAGAATGAGATAGGAAACAAGTTGAAGTGTCTCAGGTCAGATAATGGGGGTGATTATTTCAGCATAGAGTTTGATAATTATTATTAATACCATGGGATTCATAAACAAAATACAGTTCCTAGAACCCCACAAGAAAATGGCGTATCTAAAATAATAAGCATAACTATCATGGAGTGTGAAAGGAGCATGAGATTGCATGCACGATTACCTTTGTAGCTTTGGGCAGATGTTGTAGATGTTGTTGTGTACTTGATAAATAGAGGGCCTTCAAGTTCCTTGGATGGCGGTATTCTAGAGGAGGCATGGACAGACAAAAAGGTAAACTAATCATTTCTAAAAACTTTTGGTTTTGAAGCATTTGTCCATATTGATATAGAAAACCATTCAAATATTGAGGCAAAATCTAAGAAGTGTACTTTCATTAGATATGGAGTTAATGATTTTGGTTATCATTTGTGATATTTTGAGAATCACAAAATCATTATGAGTAGAGATGTCATGCTCAATGAAAAATTCATGTACAAGTATCAGATGCAGTGCAAGAAGCAAGAAGAGGGACACACAAAACACATTGTGTGCGATGAAATCCCAATAAATGTAGCACCAACAATGATAGAAAATATTGAAAAATTGGAAGCACAATAGGTTCCTCATGCTTTAGTAAGAAGATATTCTAGGATAAGTGGACCTCTTCAATGATATTCCCCTTTATTATATTATGTTTTATTGACTGATTCTAGTGAAATAGGAAGTTATGAAGAAGCAGCGGAGGTTGAAACTAGGAAAAATGGGAGCAAGGGATGAAAGAGGAGATGGATTCATTGATACAAAATAAAACTTGGGAGTTAGTTAATTTTCTTGAAGGTAAATGAGCATATCGTAACAAATTAGTTTACAGGTTAAAGGAAGAACATGGATGCAAGAAAATATACAAGGCTAGGCTTGTGGTCAAGTGTTTTGCACAGAAAAAGGTATTGATTTTGATGAGATATTTTATCCTATTGTTAAAATGAATTCAATTCAAACTATTCTAAGTCTTGTGGCCATAGATTATTTTCATTTGGAACAATTAGATGTCAAGACATCTTTTCTCCATAGAGATTTGGAGGAGGAGATTTGTATGCAATAACCACAAGGATATTAGGTCAAAGGTAATGAAAATTTAGTGTACAAGTTGAAGAAGAGATTGTATGGGCTGAAACAAGCACCTCGACAATGGTATTTTAAATTTAATATTTTTATGGCTAAACAAAGTTACAACAGATGTCATTCTGATCATTGTGCTTATTTCAAAATATTGGATAATGGTAGCTATATTATCTTGTTATTAGATGTTGATGATATGCTTATTGTCGGCTCTAATATGCAACATTTAAATGACCTTAAATATAAATTAGCACAGTCATTTGATATGAAGGATTTGGGTGCAGCAAAACAAATCCTTGGTATGAGAATAACTAGGTATGGGAAAAATCAGACATTGACATTGTCTCTAAGTGACTACATAGAAAAGGCATTAAAAAGATTTTAGATGCAAGATAAAAAAAACTAGTTAGTACACCTTTTCCTAGTCATTTTAAATTTTCCAAAGAAATGAGCCCGAACAAACAAGAGGGGATGGATTATATGTATAAGGTTCCATACTCTTCAATAGTTGGCAGTTTGATGTATGTCATGGTGTGTACAAGGTCAAATATTGAACATGCAATGGGAGTTGTGAGAAGGTATATGAACAATCCTGGAAAAGAGCATTGGAATGCAGTAAAGTGGATTCTCAAGTATAAAAACTCAGTCTTTGTGTTTTTGAGGCTCTCATTCCACTTTACAAGGCTATGCCATTGATTTAGATTTAATAGGAGATATTTATAGCAAGAGAAGCACTACAAGGTATGGTTTTACCATAGATGGCACAATGATCAGTTGGGTTTCTCGATTGTAAAATGTTGTAGCACTCTCAACAACAGAAGCATAATATATTGTTGATACAGAGGCTAGTAAGGAAATTATTTGGTTGCAAAGATTTATAGATGAATTGGGCAAGACACATGAGCATAGAAGGTTGTATAGTGACAATTAGAGTGTGATTCACCTTGCAAAGAACTCATCCCTTCAGTGTAAGATCAAACACATACAACTTCAGTACCATTTCATACGCTCAATTTTAGGGGATGGACAATTGAAGATAGAGAAGATACACACTAGATAGAATTATGTAGATATGTTGACCAAGGTAGTAACTTAAGATAAAATGACTTTTTGCTCAGTTTCTATTAGTCTTCAAGCTTGATCATAGTGTAAATAAGAAATAGTCCAGTCTATATGCATCAATCCAGTGGGAGCTTTAGGTGTAGAAGTGTTTCTACAGGATCAGTCTCCAAGTGGGATATTATTTAGTGTGGAGCTTGATCAGTCTCCGAAGTGGGAGATTTTTGGTATGTGGAAACTAATCATGTTGTACTGTACATTATTTACATTTTTTTGGGGGTTAACTAGTCAAGAATTTCCCTTGGTTAACTCATCAAGCTTGGCTAACTCATCATGTATTTCCCTAGGTTAACTTGTTAAGAATTTTTAGGATTAATTGGTTAACCAACATTGGTAAACCACCTAAAAGGCCTAAAAATATGTGGCAGTGTAATGTAAAGATCAGAATGTAATTTTACTCTTTGTTAGATAATAAAATAAGTGGACGATTGTTTCTCTAGTGGATGTAGTCCATATTGGGTGAACCACGTAAAATCTTTGTGTTATTATATTTTTTTTCTTGTCTTAATTTATGCATTATCTTAATATTGTTTATTGCTCATATCTGCCTAAACCCTAACATGGTGTTCTGCATCTCCCTAGTCTAAGATAAAAAAAATTTATCTATTATTAGACTAATAGATTCAAGTATGTAGTTAGTCTTGTATGATGCAAGATGCAAAATTGTGAGAGGTGTTATGGTGTTTGCTAGAGGTGTCAGAATTTTCACATTGTATAAGATGGATGTGTTGGAGCTCTAAAATTCTGGATAATTTTGGAGTGACTAAGTTTAGAATTTTCTCTAAGGCACAAATCACTACCTCAAAAATGCTTTTGAAAGTGCCTACTTTGAATGCATGTAAAAGAGACCTGATAATTTTTATGAGAAATTCTTGGAGAGTGTGTTAAAAACCTTTCATAGAGAAATTATAGCGGGTTTCAACCCTTAGAATTTAGTTTTGATGTGTTTTGGAGGCAGCCATTTGGAGATTGTTACCCAATTCTGCACTTGTGCATGTTTCCAGTTGTCATTAAGTGACCTACTTTGGAGGTTTACATCTTTGACCGGATGGATAAGTATGACATAAGGATTATTCCTAGATGTTGTAAACATGATATTGAACCTACATGACCATTTGCAGACCCCTGTGAGTTTATATGACAAATTTTCCAATTCCTTTCCCTTTGCAATTTATTTTGTTTCTCTGAGTGTCAAGTGTAGAATTATGAAGTAGCCTAATTTGAGGTCTTACAAGTTGTACCCAGCTGAATGTTATAAAGAAATGAAAGTTCCCCTACATTTTAAACATGGAATTGAACCTTCATAAATAGTTTTAGATCAGGGTCAATCCATTTTACCACTTTGCCCAGCTCTTTCTAAAACCAATTTCTGCATTTTTATTATGTTTAAGTTCATAAAGTATTTGAAGTGCTAACTTTATAGATTAATGTTGGTTGATCAGTTGATCATCAGAGAGAAATTATTGAAGTTATGTATTACTTGTGTGAAAGTGAATCCATGTTCAAGGGTTCAGGCTGTAAGGGTCTCTTTTGATAGGCTTGTGAAATCAGAACCAAAAGTGATTTATGTAAATCCCCAGTGTGGGCAGCCTTGTTTTTGCAGAACAGCCACTTTCAAATGATTGTAGTTTCATATCAAATGATTGTTTTGAAGATGCCGATTGTGGATCTATACTCTCTATATGTAATATTTCCCTGCATGCAATGACAAAGCCTCAAGATATGGTTTGCTATGTTTAGAAGGGCTAATCCAAATCCGGTTTATTCAGTCTTCAACTTTTAGTTGTATAACAATTTCAGAATGGTCAACTTGGGTCATCATTTTCTTGTGAGTATGAAGGCGGTTGGAAAATCAACTTGGCGCATATGCTCCTTATACCTTATTGACCTTATGTTCCCAGTTGCAGTCGCTCAATGCATTGTTTAGCGTTCTTTTGAGGTTGTTTCCAAACTCAGTTCCTATTATTTTCACAAGTGCCTTTGCAGCATGTAATAAATAGTCAACTTTAGAGATTAAATTCTCTCACTTTAGGGAATGTCATTTAAAGTTGTCTGACAAGGTGATTGTACAAGAATATAAAACTATATGTTTGTTAGTTTCCAAGACCTCATGATGTGCTTTGGTCTATTTTCAAGAGTGGAAGTGGAGGTTACTTGCTAAGTTTTATACATTACAAAAGGGATGCAAATATGTGAGCCTAAATAATCTTTGGTTATTTATGTTTGATCTAAGTGCATTACCGATGAATCAAGATTATTTCTCAGAGTGTAAAGGGTTGCGCATGAGCCATGGAATGGAATATGTTTTGACACTTTAGACAGATGTAAATTTGGAAGTTGTTATTGCCAGGAGCCTGCGCAATATAAAAATGTGGAGGATTGCATCAAACAAAGAATCCCCAAATATCTATGTTTAAAGAGCTAGAGGCCAGCAAATGAAAGTTTTAAAATATTCATACCAAAGTGGAAGAGCATGGCCTGCGCAATAAAGGAAATGTCTGAAAATGTATAAAGAAGGAGACTGCGTAAGGCATGGAGGTATTAAAAAAAAATCCAGCGCATTCAATATGTATTAAAACCTTCAAGCCAAGTGTTATGGTAGTTCATGGACAATGCGCAATATAGACATAAATGTGTTGCATGGAATGAAAGGAAGACTTTAAAAACATTCGATGCAAATGCAATAGAAAGTGTGAAGGGGAGTCTACACATTATGTTAATGAAAGCATGGATTCAAAAACTTTAAAGAATATCCAATACAAAATGCATCAAGGCATCTTGCGCAGGAGTACAAGTAAGGTGTATGCGTAATACAAGGTGGAGGTGAGCTAAATGCAAAAGGCCTATGCATTAATTGAAAAGGCATGCGCATTATAGCAAGAATGAAATGGAGGAGGTTGCACAGGGTTATAGAGAGGAGGATTGCACTAACATGAAATGGAGTGTTGCGTTGAAAAACTTTAGAAACAATCAAGCAAATGTAATGGGTCTGTACAAATGCCAGCAGGAGGATGTTGTGTAAGAGGTTGGAAGCAGACACAAGCAACTGGAGATTGCACAAGCCAATAGGGGGAAGTATTGGCATTATAAAATATCAAACAAAGCATCCCCTAAAGTCTATGCAAGCATGAAAAGGGTGAAGCTGTTGCACAAGCAAAGGAAGGAATGTTGCACAGTGTTTGACATGAGGATTGCACAGAGAAGTTAATGCCAAATTCAACAAATATAAAAAGACTTGGAAAACATATAAAATGCATTATCCCACAGGTGTTGGGGAGGGAACTTCTAAAGGGTTTTTATATTCAAACGCTTGTACATTGGTTTGAAGAAAGAGCCAAGAGGCTCATTGGCGGGTCCCTAAGCTAGGGAACACTGTGCTCACTGGAGGAGGGATAATAAACCATGTTTTTGGGTGCAGGAAGGTAAAATATTTAAAACTTGCAAAACCAATTATCCCACATTGGTGGGGTGAATGAATTTCTAAATGTTTAAAACCAAAAGTGCTTGCACTCTAGTTTGAAGTGAAGAGTAGAGGCTCTTGGCACCCACGCGTAGGAGGTGTCTTGCTTTGCATGCCAGGTAGGAAACTTTGATAGGAAACATGTTTTTGGTGGGACCTAAACATAGAAAAGATGGTGACACATGGAAAAAGAGCAGCGTTCCAAGATTCAGAGGTAGCGGTTAATCGCCAAATCTCTAGACTTGACTGTGGTCAGAGCTAACATTCTGAGATTTAGAGATGACAGTTAAGAAGCCTCGCACCAGATCTCCAGGTGCTGGTGGTTAAGTCTGAAACATTCCAAGATTACGTTTGATCCAAAAGATCAAGATCAATATCAAGATTTTTCTCTTAATCTCCATATCTAACCAAGGTTAGCAAGATCATTTCAATATCCAAAGATAAGCTAGTCTCCCAATCTCCAGATCAACCTCAAGTTAAAGTGGGGTTAAGGTCAAGTTTATTTAGAGATTCAGAGATCAAAGGCTTGTCTCCAAGTCTTCAGATAAAACTAGGGTAAGTGAAATGATTCAAATATCTAGAGGTAAGCTTGTCTCCCAATCTCCACATGAACCTGAGGTTAAAGCAGGGTTAAGGTTGAGTTCATTCAGAGATCTAGAGATAAAAGGCTTGTCTCCAAGTCTCTAGATAAACCAAAGGTCAAGAAACTCATTCAAAGATTAGGAGATAAAGGTAGTCTCTAAATCTCCAAATGAACCCAGGTAGACTTGAGAGCGAACCAACACATGACAAGTGGCAAAATCTGGTGAGTTTTGGGCAAAGTATGCATAAAAGAGAGAAAATGCAAGACAAAAATGCAAGGATAAATATATAAAGTGCAGATAATAAAAGGGTAAAAGACTATAGTTTAAAGGAAAATTTCAAAGATTAAATGGAGATATAGGATTAAATTTGCACATTCTTATAATGTTTTTAAAACATTGCAAATGTATTTATCTTCAAAACTTGAATGAGTATTCACGAGAGGAAATTTTCAAGGGCAGAATGAAATCAGATTGCAAAGGCATGCTTGAAGATTTTCAAATTTTGAAGAGGCAAGTAGAATCAAGTTTGTTAGACAGAATGATTGCAGTTCAAATACATTTCAAAGGAGAGAAATCAAATTAGATTTTTGGAGGAAAGAAGATATTTGCAGAAGTTTCTTGCAAACAGACAAGTGTTAGTTAGGGTTAATTTTGGTTTTCCCTTTCTCTATACCTTTTGTCTTCTCCATTGTTACAAGGATGGTGAAATTAATGCTGCTGGGCATTTTTCTGATTCTGAGTCTATTTTCAAAAGCTTTTGTCATTATGATGTATTGAAGCAGAGGGATTTTAATGAGAATACAGTAGGAATTCCTTTTGCATATCGTTGGTGTCTCCATGTGCTTGTCTTTGAATTCTTTTGTATTAAATTTCTAAGGCATTTTAAATACACTATTTATAAGGTAACTGTGATATTATTTTTAAGTTTCTTTCGAGGAGAGAGTAAGTCTTAAGGGTAGTTTCAGAGAGTTCCAAACTTTAATAAGAATTTGATACATAGATATGGAAATGAGAGGGTGACTTGTAAGTCATTTCACCTACGTTTTGAGTGTGTTATTATTAATAAGTTTATGTGGATATATCTTCTATTGACTCTTTACCCAATGAATAAGGCACTGGTCTCTACTGGTCTAGCAGTGATCATCATCAATCCATCAAAATATTGAACAATCTTTTTATTTTCTTCTTAAGAGCATAGATGTTTAGCATCTGTATTGAAGAATATAGACATTATTGTTAATTCATTAAAGAACTAAATCCATTAGGTTAGTCTTCCTAAGCCTCTGGGCTCAAAGAAATGAAGGATGCAAATCCTTAATCCACTGTATGATTTATTGAAACAATAAGTCAAGAGGTACACCCGCCTAAGTCTATGGAACTTGAAGAAGAAGGAGGATCAAATGTTCATCAATTAGTCATTTACTTGCAAGAATCATGAGTTGGGAGTCATAGAGTCAAGCATTGATGCTTATACAGATTCTGCAAGAAAAATTGCTAAGAAAATGGTGACTCTACTGGGAATATAGATGGCATAGTCTTGTTGAGCTTTTCAAAAAATCTCTGGTATTTTAAAGTTAAATTAAGTTTTAGTTGAGTTTTCCCATCGGAGTTGCGCTAACAAAATGATGACTCTGTTGGGGATAAAGATGAAATAGTCTTGTTGAGCTTTGTATAAAAACTATGTTGTTCTAAAGTTCATATCAAATCCCCAAAAGATTTTGTTTTATTTTATCCCATACTTGTTTTGGGTGGCGACTCTGTTAAACTTGGAGAATCCTAGTTTTTTTGTGCCAGTGTAAAATTTGTGAGTATCAGTTGTTATGTGAAGTTTTAAGATCAGAAAGTTTAAGATGATTGTTTCCTAGCTTGGTTGAATCAACACCAGAATCTAATTGAAAGAAAGAGAGTCAATAAAATAAATCTAAAATTTGTTTTGGATTTATGAGTAAGAACAGCTTAGAAGTGTTTTCATGGCAAGGAAGTATAAAGAACATTTGCAGCTTTGCTGATTGGAACAAGCCCAGAATTGAAAATAGTTTCTAAATGACTTTTGTTGTTTGAAATTATTACTCTAAAAGGAGGTGGCGACTCTACAAGAGAAGAACCCGATGGAGCTACAAAAGAGGCTCTAGATCTATCGTGTTCCTAGTCAAGAAGAAAAAAGAGTAGCAGCTGTGGTTCTTGTCAAAGTATTTTGTTTTTCAATGGATAGTTATTGCTCCATGAAAATCAGTTGTTAAAATTTTCCCTACTAAGTGGTCAGCACTAATTGAAAGGGAAGAAGGAAGAAGTTGGTAACCATGTCATGATTGATTGTGTTTTGAAGTTATGTGCAAGTAGAAATATATAGTAAAAATTGTCAAGCCTTGCATACTTTTAAATGCAATTATGCCAAATAAAATGTCACAACAGTGTAGTAGAGAGAGTTTCAACATTAATTTGTATCCATCTCTAAATTTTGAAGGCATTCATGGTTACCCAAATACTTTTCCACCCTAAATCGGAGAAAAATTGTCAAGATTCAGTGGCAGGAGAGAGGAAAATATTGAAAAGCATTGTAGAAAGTTCATGGACTTAATTGAGGATTTTGATATTGAATGTGAGGATAGTGTTATGAGGTTGTTTATCCAATCTTTGGTATATGATGCAAGGTGGTGGTTCTCTTTTTTGCTAGAATGTTCTATTTCTTCATGGGAAGAATTAAGATCATCTTTTTTGGAGCACTTTGGTGAAAAGGTTATTCCAGTTGCAGTGATAAAGAATTTCATGGATATGCAAATAAAGAATGGTGAGTTGGTTTCTCCTTTCAATTTCAGATTTACAAAAGTATTGGCTCAAATCCCAATGGATTTCAGACCAAATGATGTTGTTTGTTTGGTTATTTATTTAGGGGCATTTGTTAAAAAGATGAGCTACTTATTAAGAGATAAAAAGCCTAAAACCTTGCATCATGTTTTTATGACAGCAGTAGATATTGAAAATAATTTAAGGTATGGAATCATCCCAAGAGGTTTTCCGTCTACTAGAGATCATTGTCATAATGTCTCAAATGCACTAGATAGGTGTGGATCAAGAAATGAAGATCGATGTCAGATGTTCTCATGCCTGTTGATTTTACTAACCATGCTTTAAATTATGTTTCAAACCAAAATGTGAGTGAAGAATGTATTCTAAAAACAACAGTTTCCACTCATGTTGGCGTGAACATGGTTAATGAATAATTTTATAATGATCATAAGGAAGAGATAGATATATATATAGTGGCTACACGCCAAATAAAATGAAAACTAGTTATTCAAATTTTGAGGCTACAGAGATAAATTGTTTGCAGTCAAATGTGGAAAGTAAAGAGGGGGCATGTGTTTTATCAGATGATGATTTTGAAGCCCCTAATGAGGAAATTTTATCAGACTATGTTGATGTTGAATCTGATTATGCTATTGATAATGTTGACTATTATGCTGATGAGTATCAAGACATTGAAGATGAATCTATGATTGACAATGTTTCCATTCAGTTTGGATATTTTTCTTCTTTTCAACATAATAGTGCATATTTCTTGTCTCGATTTGAGGAAGAATTTTGTGGGCAGTAATGTGATGACTATGATGGAGATGATATTTGTTGTGGGCATTCCTTCACACGAAAAGATATGAGCCAAGAAGTTTCAATCCTTGATTCCAATAAGGAAGATTTTTCTCAAACCATGTTTTTGTCACATGGGGATGTCCAAGAAGTCATTTGTGAGGAACTGGTTGAGGAAGAGGATCCATGGTGCCACAATGGACCTGATTTTTGTGAAGATAAAGTGATGGTTTTTATACATCCTTGTGAAGAGGAGGAGGACTTGTTATGTGTTGGAGATGATTATGAGGATGTTGATTTGTCTAAGATAACAATGAATTCTTTTGTTTCAGCTAACAACGATGATAATATTGATTTTTCAATTTGTATGCTTGCATCCTATGACTTCTCATGTGAAGTTGTTGATTCTAAGAGGCATAAGGATTTTTATGAGCCAAAGTCTGAGATTGCGGTACCTCAAAATGTTTTTGAAATTTTTTCAATGTGTGAGTTTCCAGCCTTAGATAACATTATGCCAGCTTATCAAATGGATAGTGTTTCTATTCATGATGGTTCCATAAATAATTTTGGTAATGTAGAGGATGATCTTAGTCATAAATCTGAAATTATGGATCCTCTAGACCATGAAAATGAAAATTAAATTATGTGTTGGTGGGTCAATGTCAAATTTCTATGAACCGACTTATGAGAGTTTTCAAGAAAGTATCTCCTATGTTATGTAGATTAAATCTTATTTGCATTTGAACCAGAAATGGATGTCATCCTATTTGATGTTAACATTGCTAGTTGTGATATTTTTAATAGTACAGAATCAATGTTTTGTCAAGAAGAAACTACTAATGTTGATAATATTTCCTATAACAGTTATTTATATCAACGAGATGTGTGCCAAGATGAGGATATGTATAATGAACTGCTTTCTGATTTATTGGAACCACATTTTGAAATGTTTTATGAGAAGCTGAAAGAGGTTTAAGATTTTACATCAGATTATTTTCTTTAGCTAGAGGTATGTTCATTTTTCCAAGAATGGGATGTAAAGAGTGTTGATGCATTGTTTTTAAAAGATATTGAAATGAATCAGCAAAGGCGTATCAGCTATCAGACAGAAAATGAGTCTTTTCTTTTTCTAGTCTAGCATGTTGATGTTTCTCGGGATGAAATAAATCTAAAGTCACAAGTTGTAGTTCATCATGATTCGCTTGAGTGCTTGTGTGTTATACATAGGGTCAAATTTGAAAAATTTCCCTTTGAAATCCAAGCATGTGTTGAAGTAGTTAGCATGTTTCCAGCTATGTAATGGAGTCAGAGTATTTTTCTCCTCAGCTAGCTAGAATTTTTTAAAAATGTGACAGCTTGGTGTTATATAATAATCAAAATGTTAAGTACCTTTGTGATTTCCCAATGCCTAATGGTAGTAAGGGTGTTGATTATTTTTTATGTAATGTGTTGAAGACTAGTAGCATTGTGTTTGATTAGGCAGATGAAAGTGATGATTTCAGTTTACCTTTGATGCACGGAGATGAAAACCAGATTTTTGATAGGGGAAAGTGTTGATTTCAATAGTGAAAGGGATTGAGGATTTTTTAAATGATCTATATATTTGTAAAATTTTCTTTGCTTTCATTTGTGTGGTGTTTAGTTTTCAATAAGGATCCCAGTTTTGAAAAGAGAAAAAAAAGTCTGATTTGTTTTTGTGAGTAGATTCTAAGTTCTTTGCATGCCCACATCGGGCACGCATCCCCAATCAGAGCCACTATTGAAGGTCTAAAATTTTGGATAATTTTGGAGTGACTAAGTTTAGAATTTTCTCTAAGGCACAAGTCACTAACCCAAAAATGCTTTTGAAAGTGTCTACTTTGAATGCATGTAAAAAGAGACTTGATGATTTTTTATGAGAAAATGATTAGAGAGTGTGTTTAGCACCTTTCATAGAGAAATTATAATGGGTTTCAACCCTCAAAGTTCAGTTTTGATGTGTTTTGGAGGTAGCCGTTTGGAGGTCGTTACCCAATTCTGCACTTGTGCATGTTTCCAGTTGTCATTAAGTGACCTACTTTGGAGGTTTTCATCTTTGACCAGATGGATAAGAATGACATAAGGATTGTTCTGAGATGTTTTACACATGAAATTCAACCTCCATACCCATTTGCAGACCCCTGTGAGTTTATATGACAAGCTTTCCAAAGCCTTTCCATTTGCAATTTATTCTATTTCTCTGAGTGTCAAGTGCAGAATTATGAAGTAGCCTACTTTGAGGTCTTACAAGTTATACCCAGCTAAATTTTATAAAGAATTTAAAGTTCCCCTACATTTTAAACATGGAATTGAACCTTCCTAAAGAGTTTCAGATCATGGTCAATCCATTTGACCACTTTTCCCAGCTCTTTCCAAGACCAATTTCTGCATTTTTATCGTGTTTAAGTTCATAAAGTAGTTGAAGTGTTGACTTTGCAGATTAATGTCGGTTGATCAGTTGACCATCAGAGTGAGCTAATTGAAGTTATGCATTCCTTGTGTGAAAGTGAATCCATTTTCAAGGGTTCATACTGTAAGGGTCTCTTTTGATAGGCTTGTGAAATCAGAACCAAAAGTGATTTATGCAGATCCCCAGTATGGACAGACTTGTTTTTGCAGAACAACCACTTTCAGATGATTATAGTTTCATATCAGATGATTGTTTTGGAGATTCCAGTTGTGGATCTATACTATATATATGTAAATTATTCCCAACATGCAATGACAAAGCCTCAAGATATGGTTTTCTATTTTAGAATGGCTAATCCAAATCCGGTTTATCCAGTCTTCAACTTTTAGTTGTATAACAGTTTCAAAATGGTCAACTTGGGTCATCATTTTCTTGTGAGTATGAAGGCAATTGGAAAATCAACTTGGTTCATATGCTCCTTATACCTTATTGACCTTATGTTCCCAGTTGCAGCCGCTCAATGCATTGTTTAGTGTTCTTTAGAGGTTGTTTCCAAACTCAATTCCTATTATTTTCACAAGTGCCTTTGCAACATGTAATAAACAATCAACTTTGGAGATTAAAATCTCTCACTTCAGGGAATTTCATTTAAATTTGTCTGACAAGGTGATTGTATAGGCATATCAAACTATATGTTTGTCAGTTTCCAAGACCTTATGATGTGCTTTGGTCCATTTTCAAGAGTAGAAGTGGAGGTTACTTGCTAAGTTTTATATATTATATAATCTTCGGCTATTTATGTTTGATCTAAGTGCATTCCCGATGAATCAAGATTATTTCTCAGAGTGTAGGGGTTGTGTGTGAGCCATGGAATGGAATATATTTTAACACTTTAGACATATGCAAATTTGGCAGTTGTTATTGCCTAGAGCCTACGCAGTATGCAAATGTGGAGGCTTGCATAAAAAAAACATCCCCAAATATCTGCATTTAAAGAGCTGGTGGCCAGCATATGAAAGTTTTAAAACATTCATACCAAAGTGGATGAGCAAGGACTGTGCAATAAAGGAAATTTCTACAAATGTATAAAGAAGGAGATTGCGGAAGGCATGGAGGTATAAAAGCAAAAGCCAGCGCATTCAATATGTATTAAAACCTTCAAGCCAAGTGGTATGGTAGTTCATGGAGCATGTGTAATATAGACATAAAGGTGTTGCGTGGAGTAAAAGGAAGACTTTAAAAACATTCCATTCAAATGCAATAGAAAATGTGAAGGGGAGTCTACGCATTTTGTTAATGAAAGCATGTATTCAAAAAATTTAAAGAACATCCAATGCAAAATGCATCAAGGTAGCCTGCACAGGAGTACAAGTAAGGTGTCTACACAATACAAGGTGGAGGTGAACTAAATTCAAAAGGCCTACGCATTACTTGAAGAGGCATGCACATTATAGAAAGCATGAAATGGAGGATTTTGTGCAGGGTTATAGAGAGGGGGATTGCGCTAAACATAAAATGGAGTGTTGCGTTGAAAAAATTTAGAAATAATCAAGCAAATACAATGGATCTGTGCAAATGCTAGCAGGAGGATGTTGTGTAAGAGGTTGGAAGCAGACACAAGGCAACTGGAGGCTGCACAAGCCAATAGGGAGAATTCTTGGCATTATAAACTATCAAAAAAATTATCCCCTAAAGTCTGCACAAGCATGAAAAGGGTGAAGCTACTGGGCAAGCAAAGGAAGGAAAGTTGTGTAGTGTTTAACATGAGGATTGGATAGAGAAATTAATGCCAAAGTCAACGCATATAAAAAGACTTGGAAAAAATACAAAATGCATTATCCCACATGCATTGGGGAGGGAACTTCTGAAGGGTTTTTATATGAAAATGCTTGCACATTGGTTTTATTGGTGGGCCCCTAAGCTAGGGAACGTTGCACTCATCAAAGGAGGGATAATAAACCATGTTTTTGGGCGCAGGAAGGTAAAATATTTAAAAATTTCAAAACCAATTATCCCACATTGGTGGGGTGAACGAATTTCCAAATGTTTAAAACCAAAAGTGCTTGCACTCTAGTTTGAAGTGAAGAGTGAAGGCTCTTGGTGCCCGCGCGTAGGAGGTTCCTCGGTTTATGTGCCAAGTAAGCGACTTTGATAGGAAACATTTTTTTGGTGGGACCCACATGTAGAAGAGATGGTGACACATGGCAGACAAGAAATGTTATGATATTTGATGACATTATTTTTCCATTAGTACACTTAGTGAAAAACATTGATAGAGATCACCGAAAGACTACAGAGATCACCGACAGACTTCAAGCATTACCGGCGAACAGTGAGCATACCCGACAGAACACAGAGGTCATGAAAAATGCTAAGTATAGAATTGACAAGCATCATCGGTGACTACAAGCATCATTGGTGACATAATTTTTAGAACAAAAAAGGCATACCCAACAGGAACAGAAAAGGCATACCCAACGACAAGTTCAAGAAAGGAACACCGACGACCAAGAAAATCGACCGTCAGAACTGACAGTCAGTTAAAGAACCCACAAAAAGTGGATCTGATTTTTAGACGATGGATAGAGCAATGTAATTCTATTTATACAGTTTTAATTTGTTTTAAATCATAACTTGAGGGTCAAGCAAGATTTATGTAAATGTTTTAAAGCATCCTAATGGATCTAAAACATATCTAACTAAAGATCAAGGTCAAATTGTAAACCTTGGAACTAGAGTTAACTTGTGATGCATGAATCAAGAATTGAGCCTAATTTAGTATAAATAGATGTTCAACTCAATTGTGAGTTATGAATTCATTGTTTTTGATAGCCATGAAGAGCATCTAAGGAGCAGAAGGCAGAATTCATGCAAAGTTCAGAAACAGATCACATCAGTTGTTAAGAACATACAGAGGCTACCGACGAGCAAATAAAGGTATTATTCAATCATAAAAGGATGATTACTTATATGTATGAAGCTTAATAGGATCTGTTATCAACAATTAAAGATTGCATACATCATAATATCAAAGACTTATGTAGTTGCATTCTAACAAGTGCATCACATCTAAAATCCTTTTGTAGAAGGTGGACTTAACAGTTCTTTACAAATCTCTTAACAGAGTGCACACTTAACAATGTTGCTAAAGCTT
>MU225473.1:1250570-1278395 GCA_018584345.1 Thuja plicata | reverse complement strand
ATAATATTTTTATTTTTATTTTTTCTCTTTTAAATTAAATAAGGCTCAAACCTTAGGAAATATTGAATTGATTATGATTTGATCAAAGAAATTGATATAATTGATATTGTTGATATTTGAAAATATTCATTCAGGGATTTGATAAATTGAGAAATGGGGGCCCAAAGTCTATGCGACCATTTTAGGGTGCATACAGAGAATAGTTCTAATGTCACCTTGGTGTTCAAATAAAATGAGTCGAGATATGTGCACGTACCATATGGAATGGAGGCTCTTACAACAGATAGTCAATTTATTTGACCTTTCTAAATCATCATAACCACACCCACAAGAAGCAATCAAAGAAAATGATTTTCAAAAATCAATAATAATAGACAACACAAGTAAAATTCAATGTCATTCTTTGTTTCTGAAATCCGAGGATATCATCGAGTTACATAAGAGACATGATCAATCATATCTTCAACAATTTTTAGGTTTCGTGTTTATCCATTGATCGTTGTTTGTTTGAGTTTGTTTGAATGTCCACAGTTCATCCAATGAGTGTTGAAAAACACTGATGCATCCAATGATAGTGTTAAGAAACAATGTTTTGATCTTGGGTTGGTGGTGTTGAGGAACACCATTGTGTCAGTGGCAAAACATCCAGTGGTTGAGAGACCAAGATACTGACTTTGATTGGTGAGACGACTGACAAGATACTGACTTGATTACTAAAATTTCTAGGAGATTACCCTTGGTGAGATGTGAGTTCCTAGGACTAAGACATTGACCAATCCCAAGCTATGGTGGCAAGGCGTCAATTGAGATAAGTTGCACAAGGTCACAAAAGTGATTGAAATTATATACATGTAGGAAAGAAATCCTAAACACATGTAGGTGAGACAACCAAGCCACACATTGCTAGATGGAGAATTAGTTACAAGTGACGCATGTTTTCCAAGTTTTCACCACTTGGTAGAATTGATATTTTTGCTACCAATGTGCATGTTTACCAAGTTTTCACCAAGGCATTTTTTTCTTTTTTAATTTTTAATATTTTTAATATTTTTTTGGTGATTCATCGAGGCGCCTGTTGCCAGGTTTTCATTAGGATGATCATTTTTTAGGAATTTTTTTTGTTGTTTTTGTATTTTTTCATGAACATTTTCTATGTACAGGAATTGTTCTTTCTCGGGATGTCTAGTTTTAGAAATTTTTCAAGCAGAGAATGTTTATTGGATTGAGGAATATCTCACCTTCTAGATTTGACAGTTGATAGGCTCCAGAATCAAATGCTATAGTAATCATGAAGGGACCTAGACAGTTGGGTTCAAACTTTCCCTTATGTTCTCAATTTTGTTGATTCTTTGAATTCTCTCTAAGTATAAGATCACCAACCTAAAATTCTTTGTGTCTCACTTTATTGTTATAAATTCTAAACATTATTTTCTGGTAGACCCTCGGATGGTCAAGTTCTTATTTTCTTCTTTCATCAAGCAGTTCTAATTCTGAGTTTGAGATAATCTTCATCAGTTATGAGTCCTTGTAAAGAGACTCTGAGTGATGGTATTTCTACCTCACTAGATAATATTGCTTCTGTGTCATAAACTAATTTAAATGGTGTTTCCCCTATAGGAATCCTGATACTGGTTTGCTAAGCCCATAAGGTTGGATTCAACTGTAGATGTCAATCCTTTCCTGATTTGATCACTACTCTATGCAAGATTTTCAGTATCATTTTGTTCGATGCTTCAGCCTATTTTTTCCGTCAAGGGTAGTAGATAAAATAATAGTGCTGGTTAATATGGAATTTCTCACAAAGTTCATCACTTTATTTGTTCTTTAATTGTCCCCTATTTTCAATTACAATAGAGGAAAGTATCTTGTGCCTGCAAATACTATAGTTCAGGACGCACATTGACATTTTGTACCAATCGCCTTGATCAAAGGAACAACTTGTACTCACTTTTTGAAGTACTCCATGGAAGTGAAGATAAAATTGTGTCATTTAGATGATGAAGGATAAATTTGACCTACCAGGACAAAGGACCATTTTTGAAATGGTCAGTGTGTAATAAAAGGCAATAACTCTCTTGCAGAAGTGTGGATTAAGTTACCGTGAAGTTGACATTTCTTGCAAGATTTGGCAAATTGAACAACATCATTTTCCATGGAAGGCTAGTAGTATCTGACCCTTAGTATTTTCTTGGATAGTGAGAGGCCATTTGAATGAGACCCAAAAACACCTTCGTGGAGTTATTTTAGTGCATGTTCAAATTCTTCGCGTTCTAGACACCTAAGAAGAGTACCGTCTAGACCTCGTCTATACAAATCGTTAGCAATTCTCAAGTAACATGATCCATTTCTTATGAGGTTTCTCTTTTCATTTCTAGATAATTAATTAGGGATTATTTGGTCTCACAGGTATGAGTATATCTGTCTATATCTACAGGACTCGGTGCCCACAATTGAACACACTATTTGGGAATCTAGGGAATCATATACCAGAAGGGAGTTCTTCCACCAGGAATTTATAGCATAATTGGTGTTTTTCCAATTATAAAATTGAGGCTAAATTAGCCATGGCATCAATTTCTTTGTTCTCTTCTCTTGGGACTTGTTGAAATGTGATAAAAATAAAATATTTCTTCATGTCATCAACCATTCTCTTGTATGGTACAATATTTTCATCCTTAGTTTGGTACTGATCATTAACTTGGTTGATTACCAATTGGTAATCTCCATAAATGTGAAGTTCCATGATTTCCCATTCAATGGATAACTTTAACCCATTCACTAAGGCTTCGTACTCAGAAATATTATTTGTGCAAGGAAAAAATATCTTGTAAGCTTTGGGGGTCTTATATCCATGTGGAATTATGAAAAGTACACCAGCTCTGGATCCTTTTTGTGTGAACGATCCAACAAAGAACATCTTCCATGGGTGTTTTGTCGAATGTAGAATAGCTTCATCAGGGAACTTGATGAATAGTAGTTTACTGTCTCAAAGAGGAGCATCCACCAAGTGATCAACAATGACTTTCCCCTTGATGGTATTCTTATCCACATATTCAATGTCAAACTCATTGAGTATCATTACCCATTTTTCTAACCTTCCAGTCAAGGTTACTTTGTTTAATAGATACTTCAAAGGATCAATCTTTGCAATTAACTTGACTGAATGTGCCAGCATGTAATTTTGGAACTTGTTTGAACCAAACACTATTGCTAAGAAGGATTTCTCGATGATTGTGTAATTAAGTTCATAGGAAACCATTGTTCTACTGATGTAGTAGATTGCTCTTTCTTTTCTTGTTTCATCATGTTGTGCTAGTAGGGCTCCAAGCGATGTTTTTGTAGTAGATATGCATAGTAGTAGAGACATCCATGGTATGTGTGGCATTAGGATAGGTGGATTTACTAAGTATTCCTTGATTTTTTGGAATTTCTTTTCACACCTGTCGTCCCACTTGAATGTTATGCCTTTATGCAATGTCTTTGTAAATGGTTGAGCTTTATCTGCTAACAGTGAGATGAATCTTCTGATGAATTGTAACTTTCCTTGTAATGTTTTGATTTGAAAGATATTCCTTGTAGGTTGCATCTCCATAATTGCCTTCACCTTTTCTGGATCAACTTCAATTCCTTTTTTCCGATATAATGTATCTGAGGAGTTTGTCGGATGTCACCAAAGGCATATTTATTTGGGTTCAATCTTAACTTGAATTGTTCCATCCTGTCAAATATTTTTTCTAAGTCAACCAGGTGTGTATTTATTTATTTTTATTTAACCAAGGTGTCATCAACATAATCTTCCATGCTCTTATGCATCATGTTGTGAAATATAGTTTTCATATCTCTTTGATATGTTTCCCCCGCATTCTTAAGACCAAAAGGCGTAATGTTCAAGTATAATATTCCCCAAGCATGAGTAAAATTCATCTTTTCCTGATCCTTAGGTGCTATCTTTATCTGGTTACACCTTGAGAAGTCATCCATTAGGTAGTACATCTCATATCGTCCTATGAGATCCATAATCATGTCGATATTGGGGAGCAAAAAGTCACATTTTGGATAAGCTTTGTTTAGATCTCAAAAATCTATGCATATTCTGATTGATTTATTAGTCTTAGAAACAAGTATGATATTTGAGATCCAGTTAGCATAAGCAGTAGCTCTTATGAATTATGTTTTCAACAACTTCTCTAGTTCATTTTTAACCAATAATGCCACATGAGGATGCATTTTCCTAATCTTTTGTTTGACTTTTTTAACTCCTAGAGAAATGGACAAGTGATGCATTATCAAGTCGGTGTCAAGTCTTGGCATATCTGAGTAGGACCAAGTGAAATTGATCGTTCTGTTCATGAAAAACTGAGTGAATTATTGTTTCTATTCTTCAGACAAATATTGTGCTAGATATATCAGGTGAGGTGACTTTGTTGTTCCCAAGTTGACTGGTTGTGTAGGTTCTATGATACCTAAAGACTACTCCTGGAAGTGATCAGGTAGGATATCAAGCTTCCCATCCTCTGGCGCCTCTAAGAGATTTTCACCATTGGATACATCATTTGTTTTTACTATTTTAGGTTTTGACACTGCCACAATGTGGTTTTCACAACCAAACCCTTTTTTCCCTTTTCTTTTTCTTTTTAAGACTAAGAAAATTGATATCCCCCTCTGCCATGTTCACGCTCATTGCACTAGTGGAAGAGGTAATAGTTTCAATAGAATTTAGGTAGCATTCCAAGGTATAGTCATTTGAGAAGGAAATTAGGTTCACAGGTTCCTTTGGGTTCCACTCAATAAGTTCGGGGTGTATTAGGGATAAAGATCCAGATAGCTCTAGGGATAGGACCACTTTATCATGATCAAAAAAATTGATAGGTAAGAGGACGTCTATTACGTCACTCTCTGAAGGACTGCCTAGACCGTGAAGTGTCCTAACATCACTTCATAGTCTTTGTTAGTATTACATTGATCTAATCCATTTGGTCTGACACTAGGGCTTTGACCCTCCTATTGTGCAGTCACTCGATCAAGTAAGGTTCTTAGAGGAACAATCTCAATCCTTTATATCGATCTAATTTAGGTATTTCTTCCAAAGTTCCATATTACATTCTTAGTAACACTTGAGATTTCCCCTTGTTAGTGTCAATAAGAATACTTATGAATGACGACAACCTCAATATCCATTATAGCATCAGAGAAAGAATCCCATTCATATTCATTTGAACTTGTCTCCATAGAATGAGGTATTTATAGTACATCAGCAGGAGAGACTAGTTGCCCCTAGTAAAGATGTCTTGCTTCTAGGTAATTCTCTATCACTTGGCCAAACTTGTACTCATGAGAATTGGTTTGGCTATCATCAGATCTACCTAGGTATTGTGTTATGGTTGTAGGAACTACTTCATCCTCACTTGAACTACCCTACTCTTCTTGTTCATCCTCACTTTCTTGTACTGTTGTTTGTATTTTGGTTTCTTGTATTGATGTTGGGTGAGGTGAAGATATCTTGATTACTTATGCTCTTAGATCCATGAAGTGAGGTAGATCAATTATGTGAGTAATAGTGACCAGATACCCTCAATTAAGGTGTCTTTCCTCTTGTTCTTGCTAACTCACCAATGTTTCTTCGGTGAGTTGATCTTCTTCTTGGCTTAGGTGATTTTCTTCTCGTGATTGTTGGGATATTGGTTCATTTGGTTTGAAGGGACCTTTGATTTTATGTGGAATGTAGGTTTCTTCTTGGTAATCAGGATTCTCCATTTTTATATGTAACATTCTTGCAAAAGATAACTATGTAATTTATGCCTCTTCTCCAGATTCATCATCAGAGTCCTCTGCTTGATCACATATAGGACCGTCTCTGGAGGAAGGATTAGATTTTTTCTCACAGTATTATAGCCTCATTTTGTCTTTTGGGATTTGTAACTTAGTGTGTATAAGCTCTTGGAATCCTTTATCCTTTCTTAAGGGTCCTTTACCCTTATACCCCATTTGTTGCATAATTTGATACCCTTTTTCCGTACTTTTTTGGGGATATCTCAACATGTTTGACTTCTTGGTCATGTTCTTCTTCTTTATAAATCCATGTGAGGACAAATTTGTCCTTATTTTCCTCTGTAAGAGAGGCACTAGCCTTTACCATCCTCATTCGCTCGTGTATTGTTGATGTCTTGGTACTAGAAGGCTTGAATAGTGATGACGGTTTTCCATAGGACCGAGGAGATGTAGGAAGGTTGGCCAAAGATGGCAAGGGATGTAATTGATATTCTCCCATTCCAATGTCTTTGATTTTTAATTTCTCTTCAAAGTTCCTCATGAAGGCTGCTTTAGAACTCTAATCTTCTTGACCATTGGAAGCTTCTTTATTGTGTGGGACCATGCTTTTGGCTTGTTTCAAATTGTTACAAGAGTAGTTGTTATCAGTCGGTATAGAGACCTCTACTCCATTGTGTGGGAACTTTACACGCTGATGGTATGTTGATTGGACAACATGCATATCATGGATCCAAGGTCTTCCCAATAAGATGTTGTATCCTAAAGAAAAATCTAACACTTCACAGATTACATCTCTCTCAATTGGTCCTACCCTCATGGGTAACACAACTAACCTTTTTGATGGCCTTTCTTCTTTGTCATACACCTTTATGTTTATCTTCCTTCTGGGATCTATAGCCTTCTCTAAGAAACCCAAAGCTATTATAAGTTTGAGAGTACAAATATTTAAATTAGCACCCCTATCTATCAAGGCACGTTTGACTCTATGCTTGTGGATCAAGACTTTTATGTGCAAAGGCTGATTATGCGAGTGATTTAGCGACTTATCATCTACTTTTGAGAAGGACAGGTAGTGAGACAAGATTAGGTGACCCACCATTGTTTGGAATTGATCGACATTAATATATTTTGACACAGTCGTTTCCATAAGGGAAGATTCAAGAATCTCCTTATGTGACAGTGAAATCTTAAGAAATTCCAAAATTTATATTTGAGCAGGGGTTCGTTGTAACTGATCGATCAGGTTTTAATTTTCCGCTGGGATTGATGAGACCGGTTGTTTTGATGTTGATGATTTTTTTTTATCTAATGGGTTATTTGGATGGGGAGGCTACTCCCTTAAGCGTGATCTTGGATTGATTTCTTGTTACAATATTGGCATACTTAGACTCTTTCTTATCTTTGATCATGATCATTTTGACTGATTGGTCACATGGTTCAATCATGTGGATCACATTGTCATTATTTGCGTTGGTTTAATTCACTTTGGCTCCTTGGTTCTTTGATGATTCCCCTTGTTGGTAAGAGGGAAGAGGTTGTTTGAAATCTTTTTTATCACTATTTGAATGATGTCCATCAACAATGATAGTTTCATTGTCAATCAAGTCTTGTATAACATGTTTCAGCTTCATGAATTTGTTGGTTAAGTATCCCTTTTTCTTGTGATATTCGCAAAAATGGTTATCATTCCACCACTTAGACTTAATTGTTGGTTCCCAAGGCTTTGCATTCGGTAACATGATGATATTTTTGGCCAATAAGGTCTTCAATGCCACTTCAAAGGGTTCCCCTAGAGGAGTAAAGTTCCACTTACCTTTAGGTACTCATGGTGCTTTATCTTTGTTTGTGTCTTGTTATTTCTTGGAGTTGATGCAACATTTGAGTTTTTCTTAGCATCCTGGATGCTACTAAATAGATTGAATGTTGGTTCTTTGGGATTTAAATTAGATGAATCGACCACCCCATCATTGACCATGTTTTGTTCTTGTTCCAATATTTATTTTTTTCTTTGTCATTGTTGTTATTAGGACTATTTGAGGATTTAGTGTCTTTTTATAAGGTAAGCTCACCCTTCTTCATAAGAACCTCTTTAATTCGGATAGTGCTCTCTACCAATATATTAAAGGCAATATAAGTTTGCATTTGGAGTGTGTAGTTCATTTGGGGTACCAAGTTATTGATGAAGATATATATCTTCTCTGTTTTGGGGATTTTTCTAGGATACCTTGCGAATATCTTTCTCCATCTTTCGACGAATTTAACAAAAGGTTCATTGTTGTTTTGTTTGGTGTTACATAGGCTCAACATGGTGACCGTGTGCAAGATGTTATAGGAATACTACTGGATGAATTTTTGTATGGGTTCATAAAATATCTGAATTCGTGGTGAGATTTTAGTAAACCATTCCAAAGCTTGACCTTCGAGGCTCTGAGGGAAGAGTCTCATTAGGTATGTCTTTTCATGCTTAAATTCCATGCTAAGAGCACAAAATTCTCTCATGTGATCTTGAGGGTCACCATCCCCGTTGTATTTTTCATACTTTGGAATTTCAACTTTGGGAGGGAAAGGTGGCATGCATAGATTTCTTTTGAATGTGAAGGGACATATTGATTCCTGTGGGTATTTATTGGAAGATCGCTCTTTTGATTTCTTCATTTCTCTGAGTTCACATCTCATTTCTTGCAATTGATGGTTGAGAATAGTGATAGGAGACTCTTCCTCATATTGTATGAGTCTTTTGATATCAAAATGTGGAGAAAGCTTGACTCCTATGGAAGCTAAGTGCATGAATTACTTATCCTTGTCTAGTTGCATGAGTGTTTGCATCATCTTTTGGAAATGTTTATCTTGTTGATACCTTCTGATTTCTTCTTCAGTAGGCTCCTAAATTGAGGAAGAAATGCTACTATGGTGGCTCTACCGGCCCTGACTAGATCCCCACACATATGCCAACATGTTTGATTTTTTTTTATGCTTAGTATGAAATCATTGGTATTGAGGACTTGAAGTTTGGAGAAGGTGTATTGCTTGAGGTATGGATGGCGTGCCTTGATTCAAAGTATTTTGTGTGGATCTTGATTTCTGACAAGACGAGGGTCCAGGATTGGAATAGTTGATAGCCTTTCCTTTGGGATCAAGATCAACATTCTTTTGTTTGCTTCTAGTTCAAACTGGCATGAAAATCAATGAGACTAAGAGCTGAGAGTAGCTAGGTAGATTGGATCAATATATGGTCATTACAGTGATGACTTGTCTTGAGCTTTGATGAGAGATGATATTTTGAATATTGGATGATGAACATGGTACAAGGTATCAAAGTAAAGGCTTGATTGCCTAGATAACAAACACTTGTGACCAAATTGATTAGGACCTGATTGATGAGAGAGAGAAATACTAGTTGAGAACTCAAGAAACTGGGATGATAGATCAAGATAACCAGTCCAAATCTCAAAGACAGGGATTGGGATAGACTGGAGATCATGTTGGGTAACCAAATCAAAGGTCAAACGATGGGATCAAAGGTCAGAATCAAGATCTAGATGCCATATGATAACAGACTGATGCAACAGAAGGCAGCTTTTGTATGATAATTCAGAGATGCTAATACGATAAAATAGTGAAAGGTGTAGGTTTGTGAAACCAAACTCACAAGGTGATACGATAATGTGGTGAAAGAACTTGGGGATTCTTTTTCGTACAATAATTTCCACTAGATGATATGACAAAGAATCTACTTTTATGATAAAACACTTGTATCACATGACAAAGCATTGGCATGTATGATGAGATGCTCTCTAGGATGATAAGGTGCTAAACTGGATAGTTTTCCACTTGCTTTTCGCAAAATATTTAGACAATTTTGCTCAATTGTGATGTGATAGTTGAGTGTCTAAAGGTGTCTGATGTTTTTTTAGGTGTCAATTTAAGGTGATTCAAACACAAAGGAGGGGAAATCAAACACACTTTATATCCCTATAGTCAATTGTCTTAGTGAGAAAACCCTCACTCCCTAACTTAGGTACACACCCAATAGCTAATTAGAATATGACCACCACCATCCACACAATGGGCTTAGTGATATCGTATTAGCTGACTCCAAATGCTAATGGGGGCACAATATGGTGAGTGTCTTGGGGGAGTTACTATCTCCCTTGCACTTGGATTATCTCACTCTCGGAGGTGAATTGGGTGGCTTCTAACATAAGGGTTCTAGCAAGGGCACCTGTTCATAACCATCTTCCATAGTCTTGCAAAGAAAGATTGAGGCCTATAGCCCTATGAGTACCTGAAATGAGTGTAGTCTCGCAAGAAAGATTGAAGCCTCTCTTCTCTACAAACATCCAAGCATGTCCAAGGATCAACAAAGTGATCGAAAGACAAGAATGGTTAATTCTTTCGAGTCTTTAATCTCAAGGAAGCATCTTTATTATAGTGAATTAGAAGGGTTGGCTTCTACCTTGTCCTCACTTGGGTCATTCCTGGGAGATTTTTACCTCAACTAGTAGGCCCTCTAAAGATATTACATGAAAATAATTGGATAGCAAAGAGAAATTCTAGATTTATGATTCTCCCTCAAAGAGGATAAGAGCATAATCTCCTATTCCCCTTTGTTTTTCCCAATCACTCAAAATTTCCCCAAAAGACTACTTGCTTAAGACAATTTAAACACGTCTAGGTTTCTGATCTTTCCAAAAGGAAAGAGAGCATAATCTCATAATGCTTAACTTGAATCACACAATAAATTTCCTAGTTAAACTATGTGACTAAAAAAACATTAAGAAGCACGATCGTTTAGTTGATGTGAACTTAGGCAACTTGCAAACATCACAAGATTAGTACTCTTAATAAATATCTTTGTCCAAACATCCTGTAGGCACAAATAGATTAGTCATTCCACCAAGATTTGTTTGAAATAGTATCATTTGACAAGCAAAATCTTCTTCAGTTCGACCTGTAATCACTAGTTAGGTTGTCAAATAGGTCAACCAGAAAGTCAACAAGACAAGATTAGTAGTTAGAAACCAAAAATCAAGTCAGTAAACCCTAAAAATTATTCTCTATCTTTGGTGCGATAAAACACAGACAACCTATTTTCACCATATGATTGTACGATATTTCTCAGTAATCAAAATGATAAAACCCTAAAGATAGTCTTTCATATGATAATTCTCACTACAGGAAATGATAAATGTTAGTAATACCTATACTCGAATGATAAATCTCACATTCTAAAATGATAAAAGAGTGTTAGTCCATATAATCATATGATAAACCATCAAAGCTAATACAAGATTCTACGGAGTTTCAGAAATCATAAAAAACTAAGCATGAAGTTAGGCTAAAATCCAAATTTTGAGCCCTACGGTGGGTGGCAGAGATGTGTGTCTGCAAAGAGGTTGGCACAAACACTTTTAATAAATCCTTACATCCATGGGTTAGTATCATGATAGTCAATCAATAACCAGAACAAGAAACCCACTAAAAATTGACTGATTACTTCCTAGATAAAGTGAGTATGGTCCATTTGATGTTGCTCTCAGATTTAGCAGGTAGAATAGTGACTGGACTATTTCAAAATAGAAGATTCATTATGAGTATGATGAAAAGATTGCATTCTCTAATCCAAAATCTTGCTAAAACAATGCAAACTAAAATGTGGAAAGATGAAACCAAGCTAAGGATGCAACTAAGATTCATTATCCATAAAGCTAAATGAGATGCAAGTAATCTAAGAAAGGAAATGCCATGCAAATTAAGCTTTCTACAATGCCCCATAAAACCCTAGATGAAATTTAGCATTATGATGTTGCTATAAAATTGTGATGATTAAAATGAGCTTGAGGGGGTTTGGTTTAATAGGAATCCCACAAGAATGAACAGTTGAGATTTGACCATGAAGGGCAGTTGAGATGCATTCCCCTTCAATCCATGTGAGCTCCATCCATGTGAGAGGTTATTGATTGGTCAAAGTTGTGCTTATCGGGTTGTGGATGAGACAAAATAGCAATTTCCTCCCTTTCATTCCCTTTTTAATTAGAAATTGATGCACACACATGTGCTGAATGGGTTCACTTAATTAAAAAGAGGTTAGGACTATTAAGTGACCTTGATTTATCAACTTAATAACCTTGATGTTAGGATTTTAAAATTTAGTTGATGATTGATTTAGAGGATTAATTTAATTATGCAAGCAAGTTGATTGGATTTACTCACATAATTAGGCCTAGTATTTAAATGCATTTAACTATGATTTTAGGCCAATTAAGAGAGATTAGGGGCTCTTAGTTTACTAGACCAATTTTGGGTGATTACACTTTCTACCTGATTAGTAGGTCTCCTACATTATCTCTTGTTGCTAAAATGTTTATGGAGGCATGGTTGAATCATAAGCCTTAATTGAGATATCTCATGGTTTTTGGCTATGAAGCATATGCGTATTTGTGAAAGGATAAGTGAACAAAATTTAACAACAAGGTTGTAAAATATATCTTCATCAGATACAATTATGATATGAAAAGATATATGCTTTGGGATGTACTATTGCATAGGTGATACATAATAAAAGTGTTATTTTTAGAGAAACTAAGCCTTATTCTATTACATTGTAGCCTAAACAAACTAAAAAAGAAGATGTGATTCAACCATATTCTATGCCTAAGAAAGTTGAATCAAGGCCCCTAGAGAGATATGAAGTTGAGGAAAGGTCATCTAGCTTTGAATCTTCAAGAAAGGAGGGAGAACCTCCAACACAACTTGTTTAAAGTTCTAAAATTTATAAAAACCCACCTAAAAGGTATTCTCATGGTGATTGGAGATGTATTTTTTCTTTGAGTACTAATATAGATGAACCTAGATTTGTAGAAGAGGCATTAGGTATGAATGATGCAAAATATTGAAAAATTTCTATGGATGAATAGATGGAAGCTTTAAAAAATAGTGATACATGGGATCTTGTACCATTGCCTAAAGAATGAAACCCTATTGGTTGCAAATGAGTGTTCAAGGAAAAGATAGAATCAAATGGAAACATTCAGAAGTATAAAGTAAGGTTGGTTGCAAAAGGCTACTCTCAGGTCAAGGGTGTTGATTATAGTGATATGTTCTCTCCTATTTCAAAAAATACATCCATTAGATTCCTTCTTTCTATTGCTATTGCTTATGATTTAGAGGTTGTGAAAATGGATGTAAAAACTACTTTCCTTCATGGTGATTTGGAGGAGGATATTTATATGACATAGTCAAAGCACTGTGGTATAAGGTAAAAGTAATTTGGTTTGTAAATTGAAGAAATATTTGTATGGCCTCAAGTAGAGTCCTAGGATGTGGTACTATAAAAAATTTCATGTGTGTTGAGTTTTGGATTTGAGTGTTGTAAATTAGATCATTGATCTTATTATAAATCTTATGGTGGTCATTTCTTGTACATTGTATTATATGTTGATGACATGTTCTTCATTAGTAGAGGAAAAGGTATGATTGTAGAACTAAAGTCTCAGCTTGTTGCTAAATGTGAAATGAAAAATATTGGTGCAACTAAACACATTCTTAGGATGGAAATCAAAAGAGATAGAGTGAAGATAAATCTATGGCTATGCCAGAATAAGTATGTGAATTCAATTCTACTAAGGTTCATCATACATGATTATAGACCATTATGTGTTTCTTTTATAGTTGGAACAAAGTTGTCTATTTCAGATTGTTTTACATCCCCATTAGAGATGGAAGACATGAGTAAAGCACCTTACCAAAGCGCACTTGGAAGTTTGATGTGTGCTATGATTTGTATATGTCCCAAGTAGTGATAATTCTTTACATATATATATGCTTAATCTTGATAGAGTTCATTGGGATGTAGTTAAAAGAGCCTTAAGATATTTAAGGTGTGCCCCAAAGTATTATTTGTGTTATCATGGTAATATGATAGGAGAAAAAATTCCCTTGATATTTGTGGTTATGTGGATTCAAATTGGGCAAGTGATATTGATAGCATAAGATCCACTAGTGCTTATCTGTTTACATTATTTTGTGGTGCAATCAGTTGGATGAGTAAGTGACAGGCTATGGTTGCTTTGTCCACTATTGAAGTTGAGTACATGAAAGCTACTCATGCTTGTAAAGAAGATATTTGGCTTAAGAGATTGTCTTTAGATATTGAAATAGAACAAGGAGTGGTAACATTTTTTGTGACAATTAGAGTATGATCTACCTAGTGAAGAACCCGACTTTTCATGTCAAGACCAAGCACATTGATATTTAGGCTCATTTTGTCAATGATATGGTCGAGGATGGTAGGATGAAGTTGGTTAAGGTAGAGACTTTGATGAATATTACATATTCATTAACTAAGTCTATGGAGCATAGAGAAGTTCATATGGTGTTTGGATTCTATGGGCCTCATGGCCTCTAGAAATTGAACTATGGTGTAGATACTCCCTTTGGTCTTGTAAGGTGTTTGACAAGTGGGAGATTATTAAGAAAATGTATCTCAACATTGTATTTGCATATAGTTACTATTTTAAGTAAGTTTTCATTTGAGCATGGATTTTCCCTATTCTTTCCCCAAAGGTTCAGATAGACTAGATAAGCATGCTTGTAAAAAAATTTGCAAGATCATGTCTAGTTTTGAAGATATTAAAGTTTCCATATTTAAAAATTGTTGAAATATTTTATGAATTCAATTGTGAAGGATTTGGAGGCTCCAAAATGACTCAAAAATATGTGTAACTAGCATATCAAGTTATTAGGTGATAGAGCACGTCACGAGATTTTGAATGCTAATTCAAATGGTTCGTCAATTTGACACTTAGTTCAAAAGTTATGGTCACTAAAAGTTTGGTCTCCTGAAATAGGAAATGTAAAAATGTGTTGAACACATAAACAAGTTGTGAAGGGGGTTTACACGTATTGGTGTGTGTATTGACACATCATAGGGCATCTTTTATTGGAGATCAGATGGGCACCACTCTATAAGTGGTTCCTAGCCCATGGTTTTGTAATAACGTTTGACGGTTTCATGTATTGTATCTCCTATATATTAGGTGCATGAGATGGAGGGTGTGTGTAAGAGAGTCATATAGCTATTCAGTTACCTCTAAATCTCTAGTTGGTGATAATCCTAAAAGAAGCTTGGTTTGCAAGTATAATGTAATTTGTTATTGATTTCTAGATAATATATTGGGTGACTTTTGGATTGTGGGGTTTTTCTTCTAAAGGGTTTTCCCTATATAAATTATTGTGTTGTGGCATGCATATTATTTGTGTTAAGTTTATATAACTATTGTAAGGATCTGAGAATTTTTTTACATTGCCCTCTCTTCAAGGTTAGTTTAGGAAATCGTTATGCTACTTAACCTCCTTGCAAAAGCATGGTTGAACACTAATAACACATATCAAACCAATTATAGATGTAAATACATATTTTCTTTTTTTCATGATTTTAGATGATTGCATGCAACTAAGTCAATCTAAGCTAAAACAAGTGCCACATAGTGGCTGTACTTGTTGTAATTAATTATGATTATAAATTTTATTATAAATATTCAGTATATTAATTAATAGTTATTTAATAAAAATAAATACATGTAATGTTATATATCTATTAAAAATAAAAATAAATGAATAAAAAATTGATGAATCATAACTCAAGTAATATTTTTTATCAAATTATAATTAGGCAAGAGTTATTTTAGGGAAGGTGATTGAAGTTAAAAAAGTGAAGGTCTTTTTTTGTAAAAAAAATTAAATCAAGTCATAAGACAGTTTTAAAGGAATTTACAAGTAGTGAATTCAACTAGTAAATAAAAAAGGGAACAATATTTCCTTGTTAAAAGGGTGAATAAAATAATCAGATTAATGAAAAAAATATGAAAGTTTGTTCGACGAAAAAAACTTATGATTGGTTGATTGGTGCAAAACTAATTCACACAATAAAAGAATATTAAAAATAAAAAGAGAAACAACATTCACAACAATATAGATATTTTTCTTCATTCCTTGATCTTTTGTTTAATTTTTTGTTTTTTGTGTCTAGTTTTGTTTATCTCTATAGAGATATGTTCTTGTGATTAAACATATATTTGTGAAGAAAATAAACTAATCTAACCATTCCAATTTTTATACTAGATCTAGAGATTTAAAAAAGAATACACCATGATTCAATAGAAAAAAATATTGTCAAAACAAAATTCATTCAATTTTTTTTAAAGGATACATGTGAAATATTTAAATTATAAAATGATGGAAATTATTTTTCTTCACACTCATTGGCTAATAAGTTTGGGGTCTTATACACAAATTTTTGGGAAACACTATTTCCATAATTTATTTTAAAAATAAGAATTTTAGACATAATATTTTTTTCATTTTTAGTTTGCTTATAAAAATTATGGCCACTTCTCTATTATTATTATTAGATTATTAATTCTAATAAAATTGAAAATTATTATACTTAATTAAATTATATCAAATATTATAACAATAATTAATTATAGGCAAATACTTGACCACTACGTGGCACTTGTTTAATTTAATGATTAAAAATTAAACTATTAAAAAAAAAAAAATGTATACAAAGAAATCGTGATTAATAAAGTTTATTGTAGGTAAGAGAAGGCAATAAATTTAATGAAAAAGAGAAGATAGAAATACAATCCTAGAATTCAAGATAAAGAAATTAGGAATAACTAATTCACAGCCACCCTTTTATTGAAATACATAAAACAAAATAAACTTTGCTTCCCAATCTAGCATTGGGAGATAAGATTCCACGTGTCAATAGCCCATTAGTGGAAAACTAGCGAAAGGATAGATAAGATTATCCCAATCACAGGGCTGGCTAATGCCACTGAGGCTTCCACTAGAGTTTCCTCACCCACCCACATCTAATTAATTGTTTCATCTCTCTACTCCCTACAAACACATCCTCACATCTCTTCTCCACTCAAAACACCATTTCAATCTTTTCTGTTGAATTGTGCAGTCTTCGGTAGTGATGGCATCTCTTGCTGTATCAGCTCCCTGCAGGCTATCCTCTGCATCATCCAGCCTGGCAGGCATGAAGCTCACCTCCAAGCCCACAGGAGCCCAACAAAGCAGGGTTGTTAGGATGCCTGTGAAAGCTGCTTCTAAAGCAAACATTGAGGTGGAGAAGAAGGAGGACAAAGAAGCCATGCAGAGGAGGTCAGTCATGTTTGCTGCAGCAGCGGCAGCAGTGAGTGCAGTGTCTCAGGGGATGAATGCCATGGCAGGAGAGCCCAAGAATGGAACCCCAGAGGCCAAGAAACTCTATGCAAGAATCTGTGTCACAATGCCCACTGCCAAAGTCTGCCACAACTAGATTTATTACCTCCATGTATGAACCAGTATTATATGCTTGTTTTTGTATTCATCATTAGAATGGCAAGAACTCAATTGTAATGTAATATGTTAATTAAAAACTTTTTCTGTTTGATTTCACCCAACTGGTCAATTTCATGTTTTACCAGTCTTTCTAGGTGTATTAGTTAGTCTAGAATTACTGAGTAGATGCCAAGAAACTCTATGCAGAACTTGTACCACATTGCCCTTTGCCAAAGTCTGGCACAACTAATTTTATTATCTCCATATATGAATCAGTATTATTACTTTGTTTTTTGTTTCATTATTATAATGATGAGAACTCAATTGTAATGTAATGTTAAATGAAAATTTTGCTGCTTGATTTTACCCAACTGCTCAATTCCATGTTTTTTATAGTCTTTTATGTTCTACTGGGTTAATCAGTTAGTCTAGAATTACAGAGTATATGCCAAGATACTCTATGTAAGAATCTGTCACAATGGCCACTGCCAATGTCTGTCAAGACTAGATTTATTAGTTCCTGTTTGAATCAGTACTATTTTTTTTATTTTTGTCATGGAGGATTCTTCATCCACAAAGTTCTTTTAGCTACCCAACATAGGAGCATGAGCTTTAGGCTGAACTTCTCTGGCTAAGGGACAAGGACTGAGGGGAATCCATTCTACCAAATTCACCTAAGGCACGATCCTGGCCTCATCCTTTATGATGTCGGAGCCTTACAATCAGCAAGACTTAATCCCTGTGGGCTCTTTAAGAACCTTTTATCATTACCAGCAGACAAGAACATTAACAGAATTATGCCAGAATCTGTCACAATGACCACTGCCAAAATCTACCACAACTAGATTTATTACCCCACGTATGAGTCAGTATTATTACTTGTTATTGTATTTATGATTATCATTAGACTGACAAGAACTCAATTGTAATGTGAATGTTAAGTGAAAAACTTTTCTGTTTAACTTCACCCAACTGCTCAATTTCATGTTTCTGATAGTCCTTTTATGTTCTACCAGTTTTCCTAGGCTAATCAGTAAGTCTAGAATTACAGAATAGAGGCTAAGAAACTCTGTGCAAGAATCTGTATCACAATACCCACTGCCAAAGTCTGCCACAAGTAGAATTATCACCCTCATGTATGAATCAGTATTATTATTTGTTTTTCTATTTATCATTAGAATACCAAGAACTCAATTGTAATGTAATGTTAAATGAAAACTTTTTTGTTTAATTTCATCCCACTGCTCAGTTTCATGTTTTCGATAGTCCTTTTATGTTCTACCAGTCTTCCTAGATTTATGAGTCTAGAATTACAGAGTAGAGACCAAGAAACTCTTTGTAAGAATCTGTGTCACAATGCCCACTGCCAAAGTCTGCTAAAACTAGCTAAATAGCTGCTAGAGGTAACACCCTCGTATTAATATCCAAAAAGATTTACATCATCAGGCAAGAATATTCTCAAAATGTCCTGATAAACTTCTGTCTGTAATTCATCTACCCCTATCTAAACATCAACTGTCAGACCTATTAGGCACCATACCCAACCCCAGAAAGGCCTATGACCATATAGATATATGGTATCTGTTATCTGATATTAAACCATGAAAAAACCTAGAAATGCCAACATGCCATTACTCTGAAACCCTTCTTCCACACAATTCCTCGGCAGCACAAACCTTGACAGGACAACCAGGGCCACACTCAGAGAGAGTGACCAGCTCAGCTTCCATAAGCAGCTCCGCACCAGAGGAACCACAACTAGATTTATTACCTCCATTTATGAATCAGTATTATTACTTGTTTTTCTATTTATCATTAGAATGACAAAAACTCAATTGTAATGGGAATGTTAAATGAAAAACTTTGCTGTTTAATTTCACCCAACTGCTCAATTTTATGCTTTTGATAGTCATTTTATGTTCTATCAGTTTTCCTAGGCTAATCAGTCAGTCTGAAATTACGGAATAGAGGCTAAGAAGCTCTGTGCAAGAATCTGTATAACAATCCCCATTGTCAATGCCACAACTAGATTTATTACCCCCATGTATGAATCAGTATTATTACTTGTTTTTGTATTTATCATTAGAATGGCAAGAATTCAATTGTAATGTAATGTTAAATAAAAAATTTCTTATTAAATCGATCAGATTTCCACAATCCGTAAGAATTTTCAATTTAATTTCTGGATTTGATTGTGTGTAGTTTTTAAAAAATTTCTGTTTAATTTCAGCCAGCTGCTCAATTTCATTCTTTTGATAATCCTTTTGTGTTCTACCAGCCTTGCTAGGCGTATCAGTCAGTCTAAATATTAGAGAATAGAGGTAGTCATGTTTTTATTTCATTTAACCTTTTTGGAAGCTGATGTATAGTAAGAGTAAACTCTTATGCAGAGGAAGTAAACCCCAATAAACAGTGACTCCATCTGCCATACCACAAACTTCCCAATCATTCAGCTATAAATGTATAGGGTTTGGCATTGAGAAGTACTCAAGAAATTGGTAGAACCTGCTATTACAGCCAAATTTATGTTAATTGATTTTAAAAAAAATCCAAGCAGTCTCAAATTATACCTGAGTGCATTATTTGGATTTTACTGTAGCCCCCATTAAAGGAGAGGTTTTTGACCTGTGTTTGTGATTTCATAGGTCACTGTGGTGTATTGGTTTATTATGGAGTATCTATTTGTACATCATGTTGGAGTGAATTAGTTACAAATGAATGTTTTTAAAATCATATTTGATAAATAGAAGATTGAAAACAAAGTTTCACATATTTACATGTGTTATAAGGAGATAAATTGTAGCATCTATATTGGTTTTATAATGTTGTAGGAATTTTTTTTACTTTGGAGTATCTATCAATCAATCAATTCACAATGTTGGTTCTATTTGATGTCTAATTATTGACAAAATTCTAGATATGCTATAAATGTTTAGGACCTGTCTTTCGGTTTTATTAATATCAATTGGGACTTTTAGGTCTTGATTTTATGCATACCAATTACCCATATTTTGGATAGAGTTAGATGCTTACAATTGTTGTCTCGTAGTGTAGAGATTACAAGTACTTTTTTTCCCAAGTCTCATATTAGACCATTCTAGTCATCAAATTTCCTTATTACATAGGAAAATCTAGTGGTTTAGAGCCAATTGTCTTAACAATATCAATGACCTCTACATGAGATCCATTGACAAGGTTGTCTTGTATGTAATTTAATTGTTAGCATGTCTGTTTGGCCTATGTGTTATAGTACTTCTGGTGAAAGTTGTCCATCATTACTTTCAGCATTCCATTTGTGTTATGTGTTATTGCAACCATGAGCGCAACTCGACGGATTTCATAGTTTTAATATATTTTTGTTGTGTGAAGTCATGAGATCATTCGTAGTTAGTATGTGCATTGAGAATTCACAATATTTTTGTTCAATCTTTGTTAGTAATATGTATGTGTAGTTAATTAATGCTTCAAATCCTATTATGTCAGTTAAAATTTTATTGCATATGTTTTGTAACATTTGACAAAATTAGGCTGACTTGGAGTCTCACTTCGTTGTCTAAACACTATTTGTAATGTAAAAATTATAATATTTTTGTCATATGATTTTTTTAGCCATTGTGATGTAGATTGGCTAGTCCACAATAAATGCTTGTTTGGCAAGGTTACCTATTATAATTATAGATATGCTACTAAAGAAGAGGCATTTTGAAATACTTCACATGATATTTTTTATTTATTTTTTGGCAAATCACATTAAGCGTATAATATATTAGATAAATAGAAAATACATGTTGAGAAAACAAAGGAGTAGATCAATTGAGAGGAGAGTACAAACAAAGCAGTGGAGGCCACACCATGGGTGGAGAAGTATCCACCAAGCCTCAACACACACATAGACAAAGATATTACAGAGGATTAAAACAACGCAAGGAATAAGAAGGACAACAGAGGTTGAGACCACAAAGAAGAAGAGGGAAAGAATAAGTAACTAGACATGCCCCTTTTGACCAAAGCTATATTTCATCACGCTTAGTGAAGTTTGGGTTAGATGCTTTTTTCTATTGAAGGCTCTGCTCTGCAACTGTGAAGCAGAGATCACGAGGAGGCCTTCCCCGCTGGCGGAAGGCCTTCTTCTTTTATTTTTTGTAGCATTTTCTCTGAGTATTAATGGGCTCGTTATCTCCAGGGAAAGGAGAGTCCCATTCCTTGATGTTTGCACCCACTAGCAACCCTATATCCGTTGGAGACAAGAGGAACCCTAAATCCATTGGGGTCGAACAAAACCCTAAATTTGTGGTAGCATATCACAACCCTAAACCGATAGAGGAGGTGAAGAAATCCTTCAAGGACGCGGTCGAAAACAATCAATTTATCCCTAATGGCACGAGATTCTTCGAACAACATGTGGGATCCAACCAACGGCAAAAGCAGGGCTTGGAGGTAATGAACCCTCTATTAATGCCCTCATTCTTAAACTGAATCTGCAGATGGCTCTTACTATTGATGATGAAAAGAATAGATTAAGGAATAATGCAGTGTTTCTTGCAGCCCAAGATATTAATAAACTTCCATCTTGGAATTTTTTAAACGAATGGTTGCACTCTGTCTAGGCCAGTCGTCTAGGGCCCGTTTGTTTCGTGGAATTTGTGCATGCTGGAATTGCCAATTCTAGAATTGAATCCATTCTGGCAATTGGGCTATTCTCAAAATGAATTCTAGAATTAGGCTGTCCTGTTTGGTTCACCTGGAAGATGACTGAGAAGATGCAGATTCTGCGTTTGGTTCCACAAAATTGGAATAGGAATTGGAACTTTGTTTTTGCACACATACACATATACACACACACACGTGTGTGTGTATATATACACACACATGTGTATATACATACACACATATGTGTGTGTATATACATGCACGTGTGTGTATATACACATGTATATATATACACATATGTATATATATGCATACACGTGTGTATATATACACATACACACATATATACACACATGTACACATATATACACACGTGTGTTTATATACACACATATGTGTATATATACATATGTTTATATATATGTATATATATACACACATACACACATTCATGTGTATATATACACATACACATATACACACACATGATATACACACGTGTGTGTATATACACACATGTGTATATATACATGTGTGTATATACACTTGTGTGTATATATACACACATGTATATATATATACATCCTTATAGCAATATAATATACATTATTAAAACAAAAATGGGAATGAATTTTCCTTCCCAAAATAATACTTTCAATTCCAATTCCAATTTTCAATTCCAATAACAAGTCTGAGAAAGAATTGTGGAATGCTCAAAATGACCCAAAATTAGAATTCGCATAACCCTATTCCAATTTTTAATTTTTCCACCAAATAGGGAATTGAACATTTTTGGGAATTCGGAAATGCCAATTCCCATTCAATTCCAATTCCACCGTGAAACAAACGGGCCCCTAGGGTTTCATTTTACCTATTGTAGAATGCTTCAAAAAGGATTTTTTTTTTTTTACTAACCCCAATGGTGAAAAGGAAATAATTAAGAGCCAATTCTAGAAGGTTGGTTCTTGTAATTTTAGGGTGATATCTTGGTCGCCAGAAGCTATCCAAAAAGAAACTCTTGCTCTGTCTAGCCCGCGATGGATCATCATAGGAAATATTACACCCTACCTCTGGAATTTAATCCCTCGTGCACTTGAACACATTGGAAATGTATTAAGGGTGAACCAAATAGATCATCTCCTCCCTCACATTGATGCCAGAGTCCTCATTTCTCTAAACTCGGGCCTTGACATCCCTAAAGAGATTTTCTTTGACCTTGATGACCTGTTTGTTGCTTTCCCCATCTCTTTTTTAGGTGGAATCAATGTGTATTTTTTTATGCAGGAAAGAGGGGCATTTGAGAAACACTTGCCCTCTACTTAAAAGGAAGCCTCTCATGAACCCTAACCCCAAGTCAAATTCCAATACCAAAAAAGTTAAAACCTCTGCTACTAATATCCCTCATTCACAATCCTTCCTTCCTCATGTCCCAAAAGATATCAATGAAAAACTAGATAAACTAAAGGATGCCTTTGCTAACACTAAGGAGACCCCAGTCTTCCATAAAGATGAACTGCTACATGAGGTGCAAAATTTGCCTAATGTCTCCTCTCTTAATTTTGGCCTGGAACCCCAGTCCCCTAGTCCCAAACATAGGACCAAGAATTCACAACATCTCGCTCTAAACAAAATCAGAAGGCTATCTAAACCTAAATTAGTATGTTGTTGTGAAAACTCTAAGGTGATTCCTCCCTCCTCCAAGTTCCCCATTTGGAGATCAAAATCCCCTTGGGGGTGATACCCTTTTTCCCTCCCTCATGAATGATGAGGGAAATAGGGGTGATAGTGCCCCTCTTAGTACTCAACATGTCCGCAAGGATGGGATATAATTGAGTTGAGAGATAATAATGTTGAGGTTGTTGCTATGGGTAATGGCTTAGAAGCCCTTCAAAATGTTTATGGTGATGAGGACAAACTTTCTAACTATTCACTTGTGGTTATCCCATCTCTTCCTCCCCTCCCCAAGCCTCACATTCCTTTTTATCCTTACTTGCCCACTCCCACCCCCATTGCCAGCCTGATTCAAGAGGGGGTGCAAAAGGGCTCAATCCAGGTGCATTCTGGTAGTGAGAAGCTGGAGGAGGGTAAAATCAAGGCTTTGGAGTTTACTCCTCACAGGGAGGTTGCCTTGGAATCTAATTCATTTGTGTTCAAGGCTCAAAATACTAAGAGAAGAATCAGAACTAAGAAGGTTAATAGTGAGGGAACCACCCATGAACTTGGCAATATTGTGACAGACCTTGCCCCTAAAAAGAAGAGGGGTAGACCTCTTGGCCCCTCGAGCAGCAATAGAGACACCATGATTCCTAGGATACAACTTCCTAGCTGCTATAAGACTTTCAAGGCACCAATGGATTTGGATACTTAAGTGTTGTCATGGAAACTAAAATTGCATCCTGTAATGTCATAGGACTTGAGTCCCCTAACAAAAAATACATAATCAAAACATTTCTCATAGTGACCAAGGACATTGATATCTTCATGATGCAAGAAGTTAAAGCTGTTGGATTTTCTATGGATATCAGTCTTAAATGTATTTGGAAGGATTCCAAATACTTCTTTACTGCCCATCAGAAAGGTAAAGGGGGTGTTTCACTCCTTGTTTGTCCCAAATTATATAAATATGTTTCTAGATGGGGTTGCTCCCCATGTCAAAGAGTGGTTTGGATAGTTTTTAATGTTAAGGGTAAGGAAGTTGGTATCTGCAATGCATGTGCTGCTAATAATCATCGTGATAGGATTAGCCTTTGGAAATGGATGTTTTCCTTGGATGACATCCCGTGGATAATTGGTGGTGACTTCAATATGATTGAGTCACCACAAGATAAATCTGGGGGAAACAAATTTGAATGGAAAGGCGATGAAAGACATTTTTGGCTTAGAATGATTAATAAACTCATATTATTTGATCCCTTGACTAGAAACAAGGCAAACAATAAAATAAATTGGCATACATGGTCTAATTTCCAACAAGGTGATAAAAGGATCTATTCTAGATTAGATAGATTATATGTCAACAAAGATTTCTTCAGTTTTTAGAAAGATGAGAAAGGGGTGTGTGTAAAGTTGATCCTTTATTCCCTCTCTGACCATCATCCAATTTGTTTCAACATATTTCAATTAGGCACATCACCAATTAGGAAAGGTAAGAAAGATAGTTTTGACCTTAATACCAATCTACTCAAAGATGACGATGTTATGACTACCATAAATGTTATCAGACTTTTTAATGATGGGATAGTAAACCACAACAGTGCCATCAATAGATGGAATCAAAACATTTCCAGTTGGAGGAGTCTCTTCCAAGTTGTAGGGAGAAATAAGGCAAATGATAATAGGAGGGTTGAGACATAACTCCATGATAATCTCTACTAGGCTGAAGAATTTCTTCAAGATAATCCAAACTATGAAGTAGCAATTAGTTGTTTCTCACTCTAGAGATGCCCTTAGGAGGTTGCTACATGTGAGAATTCAGGGGGCTAAAACTAGAGTGAGATTAAACTGGATCTCCCATGGGGATAAGGGGTCCAGGTATTTATTTCAGCTTCTAAAGGACAAAGAAGCTAGATATAACATTGATTCTATGGGAAGATGGTAAAGAGATGAACACTCAGAAAGACATCCTGCAAGCATTTTATTCATATTATAGTAAATTGTTTTCCTCAGAGGAAGTTGGCAGCAATATGGAAGAGGATGGAACTAAGATTAAGGGCATTATCCCTTCTAAGGTCTCACCTAAAGATTCGATATCCCTTGACAAGCCATTTTTTGTTGATGAGATCAATAAAGCTATCCAACCCCTAAGCAATGAAAAGGCACCAGGCCCGTATGGAATACTAGTGGAGTTTTACAAAGATAATTTAAATTGGATTGGCAATGAACTATTGCATGTCTATAATGAGGCAATTCACAAGACCTCTCTAGGGATTGATATAAATGTATGGGTTATCAAGCTCATCCCCAAAGAGGGAGAAAAAACACTTATAAAAAATTAGAGGCCAATCACCCTTTTGAATATCTCCTATAAAATCCTTGTAAAACTCCTTGCTCTCATACTTGAAAATATGCTCCCCAAGATCATCAACTCAACCCAAACAAGGTTTGTTAAAGGCAGATATATTTTAGAGAATTTTATTACCTGTTGGGAGGCCATGGATTGGGCCAAGAACTCCAATCGGCATGTTGGTATATTGTTGCTTGATTATGAGAAGGCATATGATAGAGTGGAATGAAAGTTTATCAGGATGATGTTGGATAGTCAAGGCTTTCCCAACTTCTTCTACAAGATTGTTCAAACCCTTCTAAATGGAGCTAGATCTTGGGTGGAAATGAATCGTGTAAGGTCTGACTCTTTTGAGCTTTCCAGATCAATTAGGCAACGTTGCCCCTTAGCCCCAGGCCTATTTGTGATTGTAGTTGATTCCCTATTCTATATACTCAGAGATAACTCCATCTCTCCTAAGGTTCAAGGGGTCTCTTTCCCTAATATGGGTGAGATTTCCAATATCCAATTTGCAGATGACACTGCAATATTGTTTGTGCTTGAGGAGGAAAATTTGTGCAACCTCGTGATCAAATTGGTTCTATTTTGCGTTGCTTCAGGCATCAAGGTATCTATCCTCCTAGGATGGTTGGATCAACCTCCTCAATGGTGTAATAAGTTTGATCTGAAATGGGGAGGCCCATCTCATCAGATAAAGTACCTTGGAGTTCCCTTCTCAGTTAATCCCAACCTACAGGAAATGTGGGTATGGATCAGAGATAAAATTGATAAGAAAATGAGTAAATGAAACTCTAACTACCTATCTATGGCAGGGAGAGTAAAAGTCTCTCAAAAAATCCTATCCTCATACACTATCTACTACTCTTCTGCTTGGTTATTTAGTCAAGCTCAGTTTAACTATATACAAAAGAAAGTAAGAGACTTTCTATGGTCAGATGGGAAAGGTAACTTGAGAAAACATGGAGTAAAATGGAAATGGTTCACAATGAGTAAGGAATCAAGGGGCCTTGGCTTAAAGGATTTAAGAACTTGAGGCTTGGCTCTAGTTGTTAAGTGGATAGCAAAATCAATAGCTGGTGATGAACCATGGAAAATACTATTGTATAGTCGGAAAATGGAAGCACTTCCATTTTGGACTGGTTTAGCCCTCTGAGTAAGTGGTTTGGGGTCATGTCAACCGCCTTGAATGGGTCTTTGACTTGGATCTGGATTTTCCCCCTGTTCTGCCCCCTTTTCCACTTCTCTCCAGCTTGTTTCTAGCATCCTAATCTACAAATATGAGTTTCTTAACCTCGGGGTTAAGGTCAACCTTCTGGTCAAGGTCAACCTCGACCCTGACCTAGGTTAGAGTTGACCTTGACCCTGACCCAGGGTCCAATTTTCAAGTTTCCGGGGTTTCTGGATGTCAATCTTCGAAAAGATTTAATTCTCTCTTCCGAGTCGGTTGTTTTGGTCTTCGAGGCAACGACTCTTGAAATTATATTTAATATAAGTCCACTTCTAAGGGTATAGGTCTAATTGGAATATAATTCTCCTATGTAGGCCTCTCTAGAAGATTGTGCCCTAGATTGGTATATAAGGAAGCCTTCTCCTCTCATTTTCTCTAAGACTTGAACAACTATCTAAGCAAGAAGAAGAACTACGCAAGAAGAAATTTCATCCATCCAAAATCTATGCATGATCTGTTGAAGCAAGCATTCAAATACATTCAAGCATTCAATTCATCAAGGAGATCCATTGGTAGCCATTGAAGGATTCAAGCTCTATGAAGCCCTCTTGTTGAAGATTTATCCGTCCACATCCATGCAAGCCTCTTCCTATTCCAAGAACCATTCAAGATTGGTGTTGAATATCTACAAGCAATTGATTTGAGACATCCTACATCCTACATTCTACATTCTACATTCATTTGGTGAATACATACTTATGGATCCAAGGATTCAAATCCTCCATAAGGGTTTCTACACAAGAAAGGTGAATTGGTTTATTTACTTTGTTTATTTATGCAATTTCAATTATACTTTAAGGTTAATTCCAAAAACGGGGTTTGACCAAGGCAAACCCCT
>MU225473.1:1222788-1237006 GCA_018584345.1 Thuja plicata | reverse complement strand
CCACAAGGACTTTTACAAGCAAGGTGAATTTATGCATTTACTTTGTCCATTTCTGCAATTTCAATTACATATATTTGAGGTTAATTCCAAAACCAGGGTTTGACCAAGGCAAACCCCTCCCCCACAATAAAAAATCCTCTTTTTCTTGCAGGTACAGGTTCAGGATTGCAGTTTTGAGACCAGATCTGGATACCCTTTTCAGCTTTCTTTTGGACAGCACAAACAGATTCTCTGTCGGACCTATGTAGGTTAGGGTCGACATTATTGGGTCAGGGTTGACATTTGTGGGTCAAGGTCGACCTTTTTCATAAGATGACATCGGAACGGAAAAATATTTCTGGGTTTTATTCATCTCTGCATTCTGGTTTGGGATCAACTGTCAGATTTTTCAAAAACAGTCTACAAACCTCAGCAAATAGCATTCTTTGATCTGCAATTTTGTAAGGTTGGTTCTTCTTCCTATCTATTTCAATTACAATAATCAAACATATTCATTTAATCAATTTACATAATTTAAGATATCCTCCTTGTTATTCTCTTTTCCAAATATTTGATTCATTTGTGCATTAGCCCTTCTTTTGGGTTGATCAGCTTGGATCTCCCATTTGTGCATTTGAGGATAGAAAAAGAACATCTTATCTTCTCCTTAATCTCAATTGCAATACTTAATCAATATAATTCAATTTAAATGTAAAGGTTAGGGAAATACACAATCAAACCCTAATAAAACTAAATAAACACTAAACCATCATTTTTCTTCCTTTACATTTTGGTAACATTCTATTTTATATGTTACACATACACATCAACACCATACATTTATCTTTACGCTCATTTTTCTTATGTTACAACTATTAAGGAATAATATATCAAGATCTTCACCAAAGCAGGCTTCTCCTTGGAAAGGCGTGCATATCCATGACCTATTGTTTGGTAACTTTTCTATAAAGGTGGCAGGTTCTCATATTTTTAAGGCCATAGGGAAGATTTGGGACCATGTTAGGAGCCGTATAGCTAATAGAGGCATCTTTGATGAGAAGAATAGACTATGTGGAGAGAGATATATATGGTGGAATCTTTGGCATGGTAATAAACCCTTATCTCTCTTGCAAGGATGTTCTGCCAAAAGTGGAATACTAAACGGCTTAAACAGTTTCTGATATTATTATTTAGGAGAACCTCATCAGCTAGCAAGATTTGTGGTTAAAATATGACCTCCCTCAAACCCAGTGGAGAACCTATGCAATTCTAAGAGGTGCATGTTGCAAATTAAATCTCCCAAGACATTGCATTTCCCATGAGGACATACTTCCCCTCCTTAAATGGTCTGATGGTAATCTTTTTCCTTGCACTAAAACCAAATATATATATAGTTTTCTCACTGATAGTCATGAGATATTCTCTCACTTTAAGTCCTGTTGGAACCTTAACTTTGAACCTGTGGAGTGGACCAAGAACCTTGTGGCATTGTGGCATAGACCTCTGGAAGCTAAAGTTATATGTTTCATTTTGCACCTCTTCCTGCATAAATTTCCCATTAAACCACCTAATGGAGAGAATAACATATGTTCTATTTGTGGATGTCCTGATACTATTCACCATATCTTCTTTGATTGTATGTTTGCTAAAGAAATGTAGGCACTATTTGGCTTTCAATTGTATAGTAATTTCAATTTGATTAATATCCTAACTGGTTCATTTTTGGGGCTCAAGAAACACTTCAATATTTTCTGGTCTTTTCTTTCTGATATCATATTATGGGTCATTTGGAAACTAAGGAATGAGTACATTTTTCTATTAGAGTTAGGTTCCTTACTGATTCTCTTCAAAGACTCATTTACTACAATGTTTCATTGCAGGTAAGCTCCTCATCTAGAGCACCACCAACTGAACAATCTTTTGAACAAAAGTAGGAGATGAGAAAATTCCTAGATGGACTAAGGACCCTGGTGGATGGGTCACATGGATTTGATTTTATGTTTTGTCATTGTTCTTATTTTTGTTACCTTTTGTTTATTTGTTGCTGCAACTTGATGGTCTTTGTCTCATACTGTTGTATTCAGTCCTTAAACTGTGATGTATAGAGTCCATACTTATGTACAAAGTCCATATATTAAGATGTAAAGAGTCCATATACTATGAAGTAAACACTCACCTGGTTTTGTATACACTTATTTAATTGATATTCAATAGAAAAAAAGTGTGAGGCCGAAGTAGTCCCACAACATATATTTCTCCTCAAGAGTAAAAAATTCCTCATTATTCCTGTGAAAAATGTTCATGGATGCATAGTTATCAATTGCAACAGAAGACTTGAAGATGTCCCAAGCCACTTCCATCTTCCCTTGATAGCCTTCCCTACTAAAATAAAAAAATACGCCCAAGCCTGATATATATTATATTTGTATTGATTCTTACAAACCCCTAAGACACATTCTCCCAGTTATGAGAAGCAACAATATGATTTCCAACAACAAACACCCAAATAAACGGCCAACAACTTGGATAAGCTCAAATAACATCAGTTTAGATGCATACCCATCATGTAGATGATTTCCACCAACATTGTGTTGAACAATATATAAATCAACTTGCTTAAGGTCTTCATCTTCTATTGTGAAGAGTTTGCCACACTGCTCCTCCAGAGATTCATCTAAGCATTGACATGAGATACCAAAGGTTTTATCCATTTCTTCAAATCCAAACTCAAACATGAACAACATCAAGAAGATAAACACTAACCAAGTGGGATGTAACACACTAATCACCCCCCAAGAGAACCATAGAAGAGAGCTCCCCCTAAAACAAAAAGCACCCCATAAGCAAACTAGGAGTCTTCAACACCTCATAATATCAGGAAAGGTAAGCCAACTGAGGAAATAAGGAACAAGTGGTAAAAGATAGAAATGGGAGGAGTACAAGCCACAAGAAGACTACAACCACAGACTAATTTTTCATGCATACCACCAAACATATCACCATACAAAGGCTTTGACAGAAGGAGAACACTTGCAAGAAGTAGACTCAACAAGAATGCAAAACATGTTAGATTGGATGCTAACAATATAAAATCATGGTTCTCTTCCTTAGTCCGCAGACAATACCCAAGTCATAAATAGTACCACATAGTCCTGCCATAGTTCACAGGCACAAAGAAAGTAGAACAAAACACTAGGAAATCTCATAATTATGCAGAGAAGAGAGTGTTGTATGAATATAAAATTGAGCTTACAAAGTCTGCCAAAACAAACTGACATAAATTATACACCAACCAGCACCAAATATGTCCAACCACACCAACATACAACTTTTGACATGAAGGACAGTGTGAAGGAGACTCCACAAGAAACCAAAAGCTTGCCAACTAGAGCAGAAGTAGTAGTGAATGATGAAACACCAACGCCCCAAGTTTTGCACAAAAGGAAAGCACCAAGATGAGATAAAATCCATCCACACAACCCAGGGGCTAAACTAAGAATAAGACATAACACTCAACAAGAAAAAAATAGCCACACCATTTGTCATGGAGATCAACAACAAGAACAATTTAAGTGGAGAAACACATTGGAGTATCAAAACAATATCCTGAATTTGGAGTGGATTATCCATATCTTCCCTTCCCAAAAAAAATTATGAAGTTATTTGTTGGATATTTCCACCTAATCTCTTTCCTGTTAATCTTATTCAACTTATTGTTTAAGAGGTTAGCTTTGAAAGGAAGCTTGATGAGATCCCAATTAGACAAAATGATGGATTCATGAGAAGTGAAATAGGAGTATGCACTTTTGGTCTTGATACAATAATAATTTACATATTAAAATATAGAAGCTTCAATTTTATGAATAATTGTTTCAAGAGTGTTAACGTCATTATAAAACTTCTTATATGTATTATGGTCACACCAAATGTTTCAAATTAGCGTCGAGGGGGCCACAACCACAATTGCAGAGAAGAAAGAATGTTGATGGAAAATAGGCCAAGATTCACATACCTCAAAGAGTTCTCTAGCTAGAGGGACACACCAATGAAGTTTGCATTTAAGTCAATCCCATCATGAGGAAGCAAACAAACGATGTGGAAAGATGTGGTTTATTATTTTATCCTGAGCTCCATATAGGGTACAATTGAAAACATGAGCTATGCCAAGGCGGACCATTCTGTCACTTGTAAGTATTCTTCTCCTTAGAGCTAACCAAGTGAAAGAACGAGCTTTAGGAAGAAATTTTGCAGTCGAACAAAGAGTAATTTTTTTAATCTTGGAATGAGATTTGATTTAGAAATGATCTGATATCAATGTTTGACTGTATATTTACCCTAGGCTAAGGGGGACAAGATAATTTGATCCTATGTGCATTTTTAATGAATGATTTTATGTTGAAGAATATTTGCAAGACTAATTTTTTGCTCAATGGGAATGGGAGTGGTCGAAAGATCTTTCCAGGCAGTTTTTAAGATCACATTACAGTTTGTGATAAAGAACTAATCTTTTACTTTCTAACCCAACAAGGCTATCAATATTTCCCTAGCTTGGGAGATGGAATATATTTTGTTTAAAGGAGAAAAGCTATTCCAAGATTCATCCTAGAACTTTGCCTTTTTTCATCATAAATAATCTACGTCAAATGGAAGAGAAACACCTATCTGCATTTAATCATGAAATTCCACATATGTGATCCTAAGGGAGGATTAGAAATAGTAAAAATTCTTTCTTTACTCTCTTCATCAAAATATTTATTTTTTAGAATGGCTTACCACTTTGACTTCTGATTTGAGTACATTTTCCAAACTAATTTAGCACCCAAAGCAATATTTTTTCTTTCCAACTTGTGAATCCTGTTAGAGTAATAAGTTATTTCTCTTCTTAATTAAATCATTTTGATTTAATTATTAACTAATTTATTATCTCTAGTTCAATTAAGCTAAATTAGGTATATAATAATTAATTCTTTTATTAATTATTATCATGCAACCTAGGTTTCTCTCTTTTAGGGTTTTTTTCACCTTTATAAGGTTTGATCTCTTTGTAATTATTATCACTCGGTGAATTATTTGAGGATGCTATTGTATTTAGGGTTTCCTCCATTGTTTGCACAATATGTTTCCTCTTTCGTGGATCTATTATTTTTGGCCTTCATAGCTTTTGTTTCTCTCTTTCTGTGACAGGTTTGCATGTAGGTGATTCTTGGGAGCTACAAGGTTATGTTTTTATCAAGTCCAATATGGTATCAGAGATGATTTAATTAATAAGATAACTTATTACTCTAACACCCCCTTAAGATAAACTTAGGGAGTAGCTAAAACCTAGAAACAACTATTGAAAGCAAGAAATGGGTCTTGGAAACATGGCCTGATCAGGTACGCAAGTACAAAAACTATCTATGAAGAGGAGAAAAGAAGAAAACCCAGTGGGAAAAAACTCTCTCCAAAAAGAGATGAAGCCTAGTGAAGGACTGAAGAAGCCTCCAAACTAGAGAATGTCGCAGAAAATAGGAATAAAGCATGAACATGAAGAACAACACTAAACCGTGAAGCTGCAAATACTGTCGAAGAATAATTTTTGGAACCTCCATTGTAATAGAACATGATCAAGTAGAGAATACTATAATCTGCATAAGTACCCTCAAATGACACTACTCGAATCAGGATGGAAAACAAAGGCAAACATCAGAACTCAAAGATACAGATGGAAAAAAATGCCAAAGTTTGAAGAGATGGTTAAAAGATGGAAGGATGCCTCCAAAATGGGAATGAAAGAGTGTCCATATGGTAAATGATCCATCTCACCGAAATGCATAGGTACCCAGCCACTGCATCTTCCTAGTACATAGGAACAAATATTGAATACATAGATCACTCCATCGAACCAAGGAAGAATTAGAACCAACAAGAGATACCCCCCATAATGCTGAGCAGGGAGAAGCATGACATGTACATTGAATCAGACTGCCAAGACCAACTGTATGTCAAAGAACCAAGAACATGGAAAGTGTTGAAGAAAGTACAAACACATATAAAGGATGGTGACATGGATGATCAGTCTCTTGACACACATCATGAGGCTAATGTCGTGGAAAGAACACTCACTTGACAAAGGTAGATGGAAAACAAAGAAAATAGCAAACCCCCCATGGCACTTTATAATGGAGCAAGTGCAAATAGGCACAAATTATGCAAGATCCCAATCATGCAACAGATGGCACTTTATCTTAGTACATTTGAAAAAAAGAAATGCTACGTAAATAAATGTCTACAAAGCTCAGGAAGGACATAGACTTGTAAAAACATAAGTAATAGCTAAAAAGGAGTCATCCCATGTAAGCAAAATGATCCCAAGACCTAAAACAACCAAGATATCTACCATATTGCAAAAACAATATATATATATATATATATATATATATATATATATATATAGAGAGAGAGAGAGAGAGAAAATATTCTAGAAATGAGACCCATACCAAAATAAAGAGCACAAAACCAACTTTCCAACAATGTGCAGAAGTTGGAAAACGGAGCCCAGATGAAAAAGATATGGCTCCTAGAGTGAAAAAAGGAACCCTGACTTAAACTGAAAAAAAAATCTTGTAAGATAGAAAAATCAAAAAACTTAACCTACAAAATTAGATCGGGCTTGGAACCATCTTTCTGACGATATCTTGTTTGGCCAAAAATGCCTCTGTTTTCTCAAGATACAAGCAAAAAACTGAAGAGGGCTCCAAAATAAAAACTCAAAGTGATCTCTATTAAATATGGTGGAGCTCCAATAAATCTGGCGATGCCACTAAATATGGTGGGATTGCCAAAATTTTGGCCAAAATTGGCAGAGTGACCATGATTTTTTTTGCTTTTTCATTGCCTTGAAAAATGTGCCCAAAAAGGGTCGTACAATTTTATTTTTTTTGCTTCAAAATGCACCTTTTCCCAAATTGGATGTACCTTATATGAAAATAATGGTTTTTGGGCCTTTTGAGAGCAACCATAAGGTTTTTTTGATCCCAAAGTGCTCCAAATACAAACTCCCCCCAGATCTAAAAAAATCTAAATTAAAAAACCTCGTGAAAACACAGATCTGAAGAAAAAGGTCAAATATCTCATGAAGAGAGTAGGTGCATGAAGATCTGGAGCTCTGATATGATATTGGAGTTGATGAAAACTAAACCCTATAGCTCCCAAGAATCACCTTCATACAAACCACTCCGTTAATTATTGAGGATGCAATTGTATTGAGGGTTTTCTCTCCATTGTTTGCACAATATGTTTCTTTTTTCATCGATATGATATTTTTGGCCTCCATAGCTTTTTGCTTCTCTCTTTTTGTGACAAGTTTGCATGTAGGTGATTCTTGGGAGCTGAAGGGTTGAGTTTCCATCAACTCCAATAAATCCTTGAGCCCTCAAGATTCTTAGGAGTACAAACTTTATCCCAAGCCAAGAGATGTATTTTCTCTTTCGGATATTTATTCCCTTTTCAAAGGGATCTCTTAAACCTTTCTTCTATGGATGATAGAATCCCTTTAGGCATTGGGATAACTGACTTATATAGCTAGGAATGCTTTCCAAGATTGATTTAATCATGTATTCTGCCTGCAGGAGATAACTAGGAGCTTTTTCAAGATCCAATTATGTTATGAATGGATTTCATAATAGGTTCCCAAAAGGAACTTTTGTTTCTACCTAAAATCAAAGGGATACTGAGGTATATACTTGGGAGGTGCTCTTGTTTTAATCCCAAAAAATCAGAAATATCTATTGAAATCTAAGAGGGACAATTGAAAAAGATTTTTTTTTATTTATGAGCATTGATTTTTTCACCGGGATGAGACAATAGTTGTCCAAGGTTTTTTTTATGTCCTGAGCTTCCCCATGGAGGCTTCCCCAAACAAAATGCTATCATCCACAAAAATACTATGAGTAACATTAATATTTGAGCTATGAAAATTGTTATATCTCCAAAAATTATCATTATGGATGGCTTCTATGGAGCAACTTAGAGCCTTTGCTAGAATTATGAATAGATAGGGAGATAAGGGATCTCCCTGCCTAATACCTTGAGATGGAGAGAAGAATATGCAAATCTAATTATTGATAACAATAGAGAATTTGACCCTAGTTATGAAAGCTAGGATCCATTTACACACCTTTAGTGAAAAGCTAAACTTCAAGAGAACTTGGTGGAGGAATTTCCAATTGACTCTATCATATGCCTTAAGCATATCTAGCTTAACAATCAAACCCTAAATGTTATTTTGTTTTATGGTATGGAGAGTTTCATGAATCACTAGATCCCCTTCTGAAGTCTCCTTGCCTGGGACAAAACCCTCTTGTTCCTTCGAAACATTTTTTGGGATGACGACAACTAGCCTGCGAGCGACAACTTTTGAGAAAATTTTGTATATAGTATTACAAAGTGAAATGGGCCTGAAGTAAACAAATGAAACTGGGACATTAATCTTAGGAATGAGAGAAATCACAGTATCATTACAATTCTTGATCATACCCCCACTTTTCCTAGATTCTTACAATGCTACCTAAACCTTAGAACTTACAAATTCTCAGCATTTTAGGAAGAAAAGAGGAGTCAAACCATCTGGTCCAAGAGCTTTGTTTGGACTAATAGAGAACACCACAGATTTGATTTCTTCAAGAAAGAAAGGATTTGACAGGGTTGTTAGTAATAACTAAGAGGGGGGGTGAATCAGTGGCCTCAAAAATATTCCAACAATCAACCCAAAAAACTTAGTACCACAATGTTAAGCCTCTAGTTATCTTCAGTCCTATAATATGAATGCCTCCAAATAATTTTATCAAATTACTACTGCTCGAAATGCTTTGTAAAACCTTCTACTTTACGTTTACCAAATATCAATCTGTTAATTTACCGAAAGACAATAAATTATCTAGAGTATACCGATCAATCCAATTAAGTTAAGTGTAATGAAAAAAACTAAAGTAATGACTCATAAACACATTGAAACATGGATTTTTAATGTGGAAATCATGTTAAGGGAAAAGTCACTTGGGACCAGTAACCCAAAATTTTTACTCTTCTGAAGTGAGCTCGGTGAAGAACCAACCTTGTTAAAGGTTACAAACACATTGTTAGGTGTGAACTTGTTAGAGGATTTAAAATTTTAGTCTGTCACTTGATATCGAGCATCTCTATGCTACCTTCCTTGATTAAACACTCACTTGGCCTATCAATAGGTATCTGGAATCTCATGCTATCTTCATTATCAAACTTTTTGATACTCCTTGGGATGTATCTCAATATAGAAAGGATCTTTAAATACCGCTTGGTTAAGAGACTTTCTGAATCAATGGTTAAACCAAAACAGTATGACCTGTTCACATATACAACTTATACTTGTAGATTTTCAGATGTATTTTAATCTCATAAAACTATTCTGATCAATATATCTCAATTTATACCTTTTCTCCACTTTGATTTTTCTTAGTGATGTTGTACTCTGTTTCTCGGTGTCCATAGAAAACTTTAGCTCTTTCCTTAGCTTGTTGATCAGGACTGTATGAAGTTTCTCTTCATCATTTTCTCTTCAACATCCTCTTTTCATTTATTCACCCACCACACCTTTTCATAATGAATTGAGTTGTCTCTTTATAGACATGATATCACCGTTGTTAGGTTCTTGATCTTCTTTATTTTGGCGTGATCCACAATTCTCACCAATTAGAATTTAAGCAAAACTCATGTTTTATCTCACTGAGATATTACTTATCTCTGGCTTTATCTTGTCAATGAAAACAAACATAACTACCAGTTAACTCTATATTTAGCTCTACCAGCTAGATATTTTGTCACTTCTGAACTCAAGTTAATTTTGGTGTTTAACTATTTAATAGCTTCGGTCAACACTCTAGTTCTCCTTGGGCTTCTTCGTCGATTTACACTATGTTTCTAGCCGTCATTTATGCTTGTGATTCTTCTCGTCGGTGTCTTTTCTTGGGCATGACTATGACTTGAATTTCGGTGATCTCTGTCTGTCGGTGTTCACTAACCGTTGGTGTTTGAAGTCATAATGTAAATGCTTGTCTTTTATGCATTATTGAAAGCATAATATTTTTCTCTTTGATTCTATGAAGTCTTTGACACTTTTATTATAATCGATTAGATTATATCAAGTTGACATCAATGACAATACAATCCATTAACTGATTTAATGTCTTGCATTATCCTTCTGCATTTTGATGATCAACTTAACATCTTCAAACATTCAATCAGTTACATGTCATCAATCTCTCCCTTTGGCATTGATGGAAACATACTACATTATCATACTATACTATCACTAATACAATATGAAATATATAGTTTCATCAAGCTTTCCTAATGTAACTATTACAAATGCCTGGCTCTTGGTAAGCTTAAAAATAGCTTAGATTTGTTCATGCAGAGTGGTTGTCTTCAATATTCAATCCCTTCTTTGGATAGATGTATCATCTGATATCTCTGTTCTGATATGTGCTCTGCCTTGATTGTTCCTCTTCTTGATAATCTCTTTTTCCTTTGATAACATTTTTTCTCTTTTTCTGAACTCTCTCCCTTAGATGGATATTTCATATGTAATCAATTTCTCTCCCTTAGAATATTGATTAACTCTTCCTTCTGATTCTCAGGAACTTATCTTCATGGATAATGATATAATCTCTCCTTGTTTATCATATCTCTCCCTTATGTGATATGGAATCATCTCTCCTTTTGATAATGAGATCATCTCTCCCTTTGTATGATAATGAGATCATCTCACCCTTTGAAAACAATGCCAAACAAAAATGCTTCTCCTTGGTTTATCATCTATATCATGTTCCATCCCTTTGTATAATATATTTCTTGAATTTCCCTATCCATCATCAATACAAAGTTTTGATTTTTGGTGCAGATTTGTACCTTGCTATGTACAGATATATCTGTTGTTTTTCATCTTAGTGTTTGCATCAACATGACTGATCTTCAGATTTGGTATAGGCTGATGCAACCTCCTAATCAGATTACTGACCAATAGGCAAGGGTTGGACCCCTAGTCTCTATCTCAGGTACTCAAATGTATCCTTCGGTAATGGCTTGGTGAATATATCAGCTAACTGTTCCTTTGATTGAACATATTGTAGTGTCACTTCCTTTGCTTGCACTTGTTCTCTCAGATAGTGATACTTGATAGCAATATGCTTAGTCTTAGCATGCATGACTAGATTCTTAGAAATGTTAATTGAACTGGTGTTATCACAATAGATAATTATTGGTTCAAGAATCTTCATATTCATACCTTCCAGCAATTGTTTGATCCATGCAATATTTGAGCAATTTTCAACAGCATCCATGTACTATGCTTCTGCAGTAGACTGAGAGATACATCCTTGTTTCTTGTTGATCCATGTGACAAGTCTGTCACCCATAAAGAATGTTCCTCCCATCGTGCTCTTTCGATCATCAATGTTTCCAGCCCAATCAACATTTGTATAGACTTGTAGCTCAAATTTTCCTTCTCTTTTGTACCATAAGCCATAGTCCCCGGTGTTCTTTAGATATCTCAAAATTCTCTTGACAGGAGTCATATGTGATACTTTAGGATTAGAAGAGAATCTTGCAACTATTCTAACTGTGTGTGCTATATCTGGTCTGGTGTGCACAACATATGTCAGTTTTCCAATCATTGATCTATATAAGGTTTGATTTACCTCATTGGATTTGTCTTCTTTTGTCAGCTTACATCTGGTAGCCATAGGTGTTCCAACTGGTTTGGAATCTTCCATCTTGAATATCTTTAGCACTTCCTTGATGTATTTATACTGAGTGATGTATATGCCTGCATCTTGTTGAAGAATATGTAGACCAAGAAAAAATTTGATCTCTCCAAACATAGACATTTCAAATTCCTTTCTCATTTCATTAGCAAAGGATTTGCATAAAAATTCATTTCCCCCAAAAATGATATCATCAACAAAAATTTTAGCAATCAGAATATTACCATCGGTATCTTCTTTTAAGTACAGATTGCTATTTTCCCTCGTTCTAACAAATTTTATGCTAATGAGATATGAGTGAAGTCTTTCTACTAGGCTCTCGGTGCTTGTTTCAATCCATACAAGGCTTTATGTAGTCTACATACCATGTTTCTCTTGTCTGGATCAACAAACCCGTCTAGTTGTTCAATGTATACCTCTTCTTCTAGTATTCCATTTAGGAATGTATATTTGACATCCATTTGGTATACCTTGAATCCTTTAAATGCAGCATAAGAAAGTAAGATTCTAACTCCTCTAGTCTAGCAATAGGTGCAAAGGTTTCTTCATACTCAATACATTCTTCTTGTGCATATCCCTTACATACTAATCTTGCTTTGTTTCTAGTGACTTCTCCATTCTCATTGAGCTTGTTCCTGAATATCCATTTGGTACCGATGACATTCTTGTCATCTGGTCTCGGTACTAGTGTCCATGTATTGTTCTTCTCAATCTGTTTTATTTCTTCATTCATATCACTAACCCATTCTTCATTCTCAAGGGCATTGTTAACAGATTAGACTCAAAATCACAAATTAAACATCTGGTGTTAAGTGACTTACTCCTTGTTCTTGTTCCATCCTTTTTATCTCCTATTATTTGATTCTGTGGATGATGTCTTCTGACATACTTGGCAAATTTTGGTTCAGCTCTATGTTCATCATTCTGATCATCTTCTTAACCTTCATTTTCATCTCCATTGCTTGGAACATCATCTTGAGGATTATCTTGATTGTTGGTAATTGCAGCCTGATGCTCAGGTGCAATGTTCTGATGCTCAGGAGCGACATATTGTTGCTCGGGTAGAGTGTTAGGTTTTGTATAAACAAACTTATTGTAGTCCTCCAGTTCCTTTTTGTTTTCCTTATCATTCTTTTCTGCAAATTCATCTATTTTTACATTTGCAATTTCAATGATTTTGTTAGATGACTTGTTAAGACATTTATAAGCCTTGCTTTTGGTTGAGTACCCTAGAAAGATACATTCTTCACTTTTTCAGTCAAGTTTTCCATTTCTATCATCCTTCAATATATAACATTGACTATCAAAGATTTTGAAGTAACTTACATTGGGTGTATGACCATACCAAAGCTCATAGGGTGTCTTCTTTGTGCCCTTCTTCAATTGTACTCTGTTTAATGTGTAGACAGCAGTACTGAGAGCTTCCCTCCAAAAAGTTTGAGTGATGCTTTTCTCAATCATCAATGTTCTTGCACAGTCAACAATTGATATGTTTCTCCTTTTAGCAATTCCATTTTGTTGTGGTGTCCTTGGTGCAGAAACTTGTCTTTTAATTCCATGCTCATTGTAATAGTCAGTGAATTCTTTTGAAGTAAATTCCCCTCCTCTATCTGACCTTAAGCATTTCAATTTCTTTTCACTTTATTTTTCTACCATTACTTTATACCATTTAAACATCTTAAATGCTTTTGATTTATCTTTTAAAAACGTGACTGTCATCATTCTAGAAAAATCATCAACAAAGAGAATAAAATACCTATCTCCATAGTAGCTCTTTGTCCTCATGGGTCCACATAGATCTGTATGGACTAATTCTAGAATTGCAGTAGATGTATGGGTTTTACTCTTGAAACTAGACTTTGTCATTTTACCTTTTTGACAATTCTTGCACATGATATGCTCGGGCTTAATCATGCTCGGTAAGCCTCTGACATTCCTTTTGTTGCTTATATTTATCATGTTGTCAAAGTTCACATGACACAATATTTTGTGCCACAACCATATGTCTTTGTTTCTAGCCATTAAATAAGTGGTGTTAGTGTCATCAAGATAGAAAAGGTTACATTTTGTCTGCTCATCGGTACCAATCAATCTTCCTGATTCATTGTAGATCTTTGCCTTTTTATTTTCAAATGCTACTTTGTGACCTGAATTGTTCAGCTGTGAAACACTTAACAAACTATAATTCACTCCTTTTACCAAGTAGGCATTTTCATATTTTATCAGGTTATTCAACATTATGGTTCCTTTACCTTCAACTGGACAAGGTGTATCATTTCCCATTCTCACTGAACCACCATTACAGTATTCAAAACTCTCAAAATTTTGTTTGTCACCAGTCATATGGTGAGTGCAGCCACTATCTATGATCCAGACATCATTTTTACTAACTTTAGATATGAGTGCAGTTTCTACATACCTTTCTTCATCTTCATCTGAATCATCCTTCATGGCTACAA
>MU225473.1:1207892-1222738 GCA_018584345.1 Thuja plicata | reverse complement strand
TATCTATGATCCAGACATCATTTTTACTAACTTTAGATATGAGTGCAGTTTCTACATACCTTTCTTCATCTTCATCTGAATCATCCTTCATGGCTACAAATACCATCTCGATGTCTTCTTCTGATTTAGTATCAGTGTCATTAGCTCTGTTCTCAGCTAGGTAACAAGATTTCTTCCATTTTTCCTTGTAGTCTCAGATATCTCTCTTGTAAGATTTTTGGTTGCTCTGGTAATCTCTATTATCACCCTTATCAAACTTCTTCTCATATGATCTGTCATTTCCTCTGTCATCTTTTCTTTGGTTTTGGCATCTTGCAGCAAAGTGTCCAACCTCTTTCCAAATGAAACATACAAGTGGTAATTTACCTTTGTATCTACCTTTGCCTCTCTGCAATCTTTTGGCCATAAGTGCTTCAATTTCATCAAGTCCTTGATCCTCATTATCACTGTCACTATCATTTCTAACAGCATGTCTATGACTTGAGTTACTTATCTTTAGAGAAGATTTGAATGCAGATTCTATATATGGTAAGACACTATTATCAAAGTTGTTCATCTCAAATGAAATTAGTCTACCAATCAGACTATCTAGAGTAATTGTATTGTTTGCAACTGCTCTCATTTCTTGAATAGCAAAAACTCTAATCGCATATACAGGCAATAAGGTTCTTAAGATTTTGCTTACCATTGTCTCCTCTTCAAGTACACCTCCAACTCCTAGGATAGCATTCACTACCTCTTTGATTCTGTAGCTATACTGAGTAATGTTTTCTCCTTCTTTCATCCTAAGGTCATCAAACCTCCCTCTTAGGCTTTCTGCCTTTGCTCTTAGTACATTTGCATCTCCTTCATGTACAAGCTTCAACTTATCCCACATTTTCTTTGCAGAGGTGCAGGTTTTGACATCTTCAACCTCAGCATCAAAGAGTGATGATGCAACTTCTATCATCATGCAGTTATGCTCATGCTTTACTCTTAATTTCTTAACTGTGTGAGGTCTTGTAGGAAACACATATTCAGTATCTAATTATTGAACAATATAATTTCCAATACCTGATAAGTGGCCTTATTCTGCTTTGATATGATGCAAAGTTGTCTTTATTCAACTTGGGCACATCTCATATGTTCATCTTGTGATCTTTTGCTTGAGCTATTAAACTCCCTTTTTAAGCACACAAGCTCAGATACCAATTATTAGTAATAACTGAGAGGGGGGGGTGAATCAGTGGCCTAAAAAATATTCCAATAATCAACCCAAAAAACTTAGTACCACAATGTTAAGCCTCTAGTTATCTTCAGTCCTATAAGATGAATGCCTCCAAATACTTTTATCAAATTACTACTGCTCAGAATGCTTTGTAAAACCTTCTACTTTATGTTTACCAAATACCAATCTTTTAATTTACTGAAAGACAGTAAATTAGCTAGAGTATACCGATCAATCCAATTAAGTTAAGTCTAATGTAAAACACTAAAGTAATGACTCATAAACACATTGACACATGGATTTTTAATGTGGAAACCCTGTTAAAGGAAAAACCACTTGGGACAGGTAACCCAAAATTTTTACTCTTCTGAAGTGAGCTTGGTGAAGAACCAACCCTGATAAAGGTTACAAACACACTATCAGGTGTGACCTTGTTAGAGGATTTAAAAGTTTAGTTTGTCACTTGATATCGGGCATCTCTATGCTACCTTCCTTGATCAAACACTCACTTGGACTGTCAATAGGTATCTGGCATCTCATGCTATCTTCGTGATCAAAATTTTTGATACTCCTTGGGATGTGTCTCAATATAGAAAGGATCTTTAAATCCCGCTCGATTAAGAGACTTTTTGAATCAATGGTTAAACTGAAATAGTATGATCTGTTCACATATATAACGTATACTTGCAGATTTTCAGATCTATTGTAATCTCATAAATCTATTCTGATTAATATATCTCAGTTTATACCTTTGCTCCACTTTGATTCTACTCGATGATTTTGTGCTCTGTTGCTCGGTGTCCTCAAAAAACTTTAGCTCTTTCCTCACCTTGTTTATCAGGACTATATGAAGTTTCTCTTCAGCATCCTCTTTTCATTCATTCACCCACCACACCTTTTCATAATGAATTGAGTTGTCTCTTTATAGGCATGATATCACCGTTGTTAGGTTCTTGATCTTCTTGATCTTGGCATGATCCACAATTCTCTCCAATTAGATTTAAAGAAAAACTCCTATTTTATCTCATTGAGATCTTCTTGCCAACTGGACAAAACAACTTTAAATCCATTACTTATCTCTGGCTTTATCTTGTCAATGAAAACAAAGATAACTACCAGTTAACTCTATATTTAGCTCTACCAGCTAGATATTTTGTTGTTTCTGAACTCAAGTTAATTTTGGTGTTTAACTCTTTGATAGCTTTGGTCAATACTCCATTTCTCCTTGGGTTTTTCCGCTGGTTTACAGTATGTTTCTAATCATTGGTTATGCTTGTGATTATGCTCATCGGTGTCTTTTCTCAGGCATCACTATGACTTGACTTTCGGTGGTCTTTGTCCGTTAGTGTTTGAAGTCATAATGTAAATTCTTGTCTTTTATGCATTACTAAAAGCATAATCTTTTTCTCTTTGATTCTCTGAATTCTTTGACACCTTGATTATAATCAATTAGATTATATCAAGTTGACATCAATGACAATACAATCCATTAACTGATTTAATGTCTTGCATTATCCTTCTACATTTCGGTGATCAACTTAACATCTTCAAAAATTCAATCAGTTACATGTCATCAAGGGCAACGTTATCCTTCTCTAAAATTGGTTGGGGGATGTTCCCAAGCAAGTTTGTCCTAGGCGTATCCTCTAAGACATCATCACGCTGGTCTGTAGAAAAAAAATAAGAAAAGAAGTGCACAACCTCATCCTAAATCTCACTAGGATCTGTTAATCTGATGCCAGACGGGTCAAATATTTTGCAAATTGAATTCTAAATAGATATGGCTTTTGTTGAGGCATGAAAGAAAGAGGTGTTTCTATCACCATATTCCAGCCAAAGTTCCCTATATTTTTACCTCTAGTAAATCTCTTCTCTCACTAGGACCTCTTCATACACATGTTGAAGTCTTTTTTTCTCTTGATACGTATGTGGGTTAATACCCAAGCTGGTTATTTCCTCATTAATCTAATGTAATATTCTTGCAATATCTGCCTTAGAATCAAATATATTCTTGAAAACATTCATATTCCATTCTTTGGTTTGAATTTTGACACATAAAAGTCTCCTACTCAACTAAAACATCCTAGAACCCGAAATAAAATGCATACCTTGCCACCAAGACTTTAACACGGGGATAAAAGAGGGGTCTGTAAACCAATTTTTTCAAACTTGAAAGGCACTCTATGATTCCTTCTGGGGGCCACTGAAGCAAGGGAGAGTTGAAGGTGAAAATGGTCTAATATCGAAAATTCTAGAATTTGAGACATGCAATGATCGTGTTTCACAATCTATTCCAGATTGAGGAAAGATCTATTGATCCTCTCAGTAATGTGCATGAAATGGACTCTTTTATCGGTTCAAGTGAATAGACCATTAGTCAGGATACAATCTACCAAACCATTGTTTGAGACAAGCTCACTAAAGTCAAGTAATGTTTTCATAGGTGGGATTAATCCACCCTTTTTATCCTACAATGCTATAATGACATTAAAGTCCCCCCAGTATGATTGGGAAATCTGAAAAAAGAAGCACATGCTATAGATAAAGAGTCCCAAAGCATTTTTTCCCAATGGTAGATTTTGGCCCATACACATTAAATAGGTGGAAGAGTACATTAAAATTCTCAACTTGAATTTGTTGCTAGTTTTCTTTGGCTGCCACCTTTTTCATTTTAAGATATTTGTCTTTCCACAATATTGCTAGGCCACTAGAAGCACTAGAGAAGGTGAAGCAATATTACTCCAAGACTTCCATCTAGAAAATGGTTGAATGGGTAATGGTTCAACAAACTTTATTTCTTGGAGTAGAATGATATCTTCTCCACTTGCCTCATTTGTGATTTGATGAGGCATTCTTTGTTAGGGATGTTTATGCCCCTAACATTCCAAGTGATGATCCTCATAACTTCCATGCGGAGCACCTTGCTCACCACGGGGTGATTTTATCTAGTGTGGTATGAATACTATATTTAATACCACTTTAGATCATGTTATTTTTAAAATCTCTACGAGGTTTCCACTATTCTTAGTAGGAGAAGAAGAAGATTTGGTACTCAATAGGGTCTGCATAATGGAACAAGAACCGATTAGATGACCAGCTCCCTAAATAAGAAGACGAGATTCATCATTCCAAAAATGGTACATATTATTCTATGTCACAACATCCTGAGAAAGTCCAGGAAGAGAATCCCTAACTGTGAAAGAGGGATGGTGAGAACATAAGACAAAAGAGTTTTATCTAGGAGAGCATGAGGAAATTAATGCTTCATCCACTATAATATTTAGTTTAGTAATGAGTTTAGATAATCTATGCACATCCTTCATCTTCAATTGAAATGACAGGTTTGTCTTAGGGAATTCATGTGAATCAATAATCTCCACACTCTCATTGTTGTTAACCACTTCAACATCCCCCAACACCACTTTGTGACAAAAGACCTCCTTACTTTGGCCATATTGTTCAATCTGAGTAGGGGGTAACTGAACAATTGTGCTATGTTGGGCCCCTTTATACAAGGAGGTTAGGATTATCACCGAATTTGCCAAAACAAAATGTGTCATAACAAAATTTCTAGGATACCTTGCATGCCCAAGGGAGCATTATAGGTGTGCAATTTGCAAAAAAAAAAGCAAAGCATATAAAAACTTCCTACACTTACAAACTTGAGGAGGTTATACCACCCATCCTAGTCCACCGAGGAGAGAGAGAAAACTTGAACACCTCACAAAATATTTTAATGGCACTAGGGATGAGTTTTTATTTGTGACACTCTAGACTAGTTTAGAATTCTCATCTAAGGAATGTTTTGGACCTCAGGGGTGAACGAGCATAGATCTTCTTGGGAAGCCAAATATTTACATACCGTAAATTCTTGTCCAACGAAGCCATGACACTCTGAGTTAAGATGACCGAAATGATCTTGATTCAAATGATTTTTTATTGAATCCTCAATAATAATTTTCTATTTACAAACCCCAAATGGAGTAGTGACTAAGAACTTCGTAGGGAGCTGTTTATTTAAGTCCAGAAGTGCACAAAATATGATGGGGTGATGAGGCTATTCAAAATGCCCCAGGTCATGTTTTAAGAAAATGCCCAGTTGATTTGCCTCCATTTCCACAACCTCTAAATCTCTAAACTCCATTGGTGTTGATGGCGGAGAAAACCATAGGGGTGCAAAATGAATGTCCTTAGCTAAATGATCAAAATGAGGGACCCAATGCTAGGAATAAGGCCCACCATAAACCAATCTTTATTTTTATGCACATGACCTCTATCTATTTCATTTGAGAACACCACAATGAATGCCCCAACCCATAATCAATATAGAAAACCCCATTAACATTTGACCAAGAAGATTTACACCATGCAAGAAGATTAGAAGAGGGAGGGGTCCATTCTTAGAACCTACAAATAAGAGCTCTTTTTGAAACCTTTGCCACTTGAGGTTGAATAATATCCACTGAGAGAGATATATTCACATTCCCATCTATAGATATCCATCCAATGTTTTGAGGGTGGGGTGCCTTCTTAGAAACATGGGCAACTTGAGCAGTAGGAGTTGACTATTTAGAAGAGCCTCTAACCTTCTTTTTACCACGACATTGGTACTTGGCCCACCTCCCTAGGGATCTTTTAGGGAACATGTGGTCATGAATCTTCTTTGGAAGGGAGGGAAGGGGTAGAAAACCCTTAGGATCTCTCACAAGGGGAAAGGGATTAGAATAAAACTGAGGAGGGGCAAGATGAGAGAAGCCTTGGTGATGAGGGGAACCCCTAAGAGGGATATCATTGGGGAAGGAGGCATGCAAAAAAAGTGCATGGAAAAAAAATGGGTGAGCACCCAAGATACCATCAGCACAAGGCAACGAAGAAGAGGCAGATGCCCTAAGAGGGATATCATTGGGGAAGGAGGCAGAATAGTGAGGAGCGTGGAGATAGGATGGGCATACACCCAAAACTCCATCTATAGAATATAGAGAACTATTTCTCAAGGGACCATCCCTTGTTGTACTTTGGTAAACCACTGGAGACCACCAAGAGACCTCCATGATCAAGCACTATGAGCAGCATTTGGACAAGGAGGCCAAAATGACCATTGTGATGCGCGGGAGAACCCATATAATTTGATATTATTTTATTACACAATATATTATTTTTAGTAGTAGTTTTAGCCTTATGAATCTCATCCCAAAGAAGATGTATTATATGTTTTTAATGTCTTCTTGAAACATTGTCAATGATTGTTTCTAAATGGTTGTAATAATTTAATGCAATAATTCACGTAGAAGCAAGAGAGGGGAATGAGTTATACCTATGTGATGATGAGCTTTAAAGCACATTCATTATGCAATTGATTAGGTAGGATTTTCTATGCTTTTAGTTTCTTAAATGATCATATGTAGTAGAGTAGTTGATGTAAGGAATTATATGTATGGAGTTTTACAATGTTGGTAAGTGTTAGGTATTGTTCTAGTCATAATGTATAGTTTGGGTCAGAAAAGTTAAGGAAGAGTTTTCTTCTCGCTCAAACACCTTGTTTGTATTGTAGTCATATAAATATAAGGAAACATTGTTTTATCTTGTTAATTTTTGTATTTGAAATCACCCCACCCAATAATTTCAAGTTCAATTAAATTTACATTTTTAGTAAGGTTTGAACTTGTGATAATAACTCTCATTCACTTATGTAATATTTATTTTTTCTATCTTGTTATTAAATATCTTTTTCTTCTTTATGGTAATCGCCAATCTACATAGTACATTCAATATGTCATACACATAGTATTTATTTATATTCATATGCTTCTAGTTTGTGATTATTTCTTCTTTTTATAAGAGCATCACTTCAATTTTTTTTCTTTTTGAAATTGATCAGTTTTCAAATGTGGAATAATACAAAATCATGTAAATACATTTACAAATTATTTTGCTTTCATCTCCTTCCATTTTTATCCAATGATAAGATTCATGTGAGAATGATTGTGTTGATTTAACTAGCATTATTAATTCTAGGCGAGTAGGAGGTTGCATAAAGAAGTGAATGTAGTTAGAATGTAATTTATTATCATTTATAGCTCTCTCTAGATGATTCAATTATTTTTAACAAGCATATCATGCATTTTTTATATGCTATCAAATTGTGACCTTTAGATATTTTAATTACATATTCTTGTTAGAATATTTTACACAATTGATTTTATTTTATCTTTACAAGTATATTAAGAAATATATTATCAAAAATTATTTATAAACTAGTTGGCAATCTACATTATTTTTCTGAATTGAAATCATCTTAAGGTAAGGTATGTTTAGCTCGTCATCATTCCTTTTAGATTTGTAGGTTGTTTTGTCAACATAATTAGAGGATATACTAGTTCTTATGAGTTCTTTTCATCAAGACATTGTATAGTTAGACTCTTCTCATGTAGAAATGTTTTAAGTGCCTTTGGAAATGGTTAATTATCTCTTCATAATAATTCTAGAGGAATTTAAGAAAAATCTTAAATGTGTTTAGTAAACATGGATCACATGAAGATTGGTGTATTATATCATTTATTTCAAGGGTTCCAAGTAGTGGCACATTATTGAAGAATGTTCATTCTCTTTTCACTTATAAACTCTTTCTCAATCAAGCATGTGGTCATACCAACATGCTTGGTATATTCTCTAACCAAAGGAATCTATGTACATGTCTAGAGTCTCAATGTTTCTATTAATACCAATGTGAATTATCACGGAGGAATCTCTTTATGCCTTAATCACAATAATTTAATCACAAATTATTGTGACTTGTTAATGAAGATATAGGGATATCAGTTAGAGTAATACCAATATAAATTATCACACAGGAATTTCTTTATGCCTTAATCACAAATTATTGTGAATTGTTAATGTAGATATATGGATGTCAGTTAGAGTATAGGGTAGATATTATGTTGGTTTAAAATATTTGGTATAAATTTGGCCATTTTGTATCTTGAATAGTTAATATGAAGAATAGAGTGGGTGATTCTATCTGATTGATTATAATTGTTATCTCATCATGAAACTTGTTCCAGTATAATTTTTTATGCCATAAAGAAGAGTCAAAATGAATTAGTTACTTAGCCCACATGTAGATTTTGTAAGTGAAAATTAAGGTTTTCAATAGTGGTTGGTAGAATATCTTCTAAATTTATATTTAGAAACATAGTAGCAAATTCTTGGTTATGTCATTGCATCATAAGATTTAAGATTCTATAGTCAAATTATATATGCCTTCTAAATAAATTGTCATGACATTATGTTCAAGGAATATTCATGTATTTGGACTTCCCCAATTCATGCTTGCATGTATATTTAGAAAGAGAGTGGGACATTTCATGTCTAATAAATCCTTACTATATTATTTAGTTATGGGAGATGAGCTTTTTTGAGACTAATCAATAATGTTAGCATTCCAACCTTCAAGTTGTAATTCTTCTTTAATGATATGTAGCTTGTGAATTCTATTTGGTAGTCTCACTATAAATGATTAGTATGCAATTCCATTTTTAAATTGATCTTGGTTAATGTTAGTTTTGACATTTCATACCCTTTTTCCTTATTTTTAGTTTCAATATTGTGAAGCATGTCTAAAATGTTTGCAACTCTATTAGGGAGTACCACTAGGGAATTGATATTTAATTTAGCATCATTGTCGAATGGGTCATATTTGATCTTATATTATAATGCATCTTTAGCATGACTTCTACTTACATAATAATTATACTATTGCCACTGTCTACTAATATCCAAACAATTAAGGCTTTTTAGTTGGAATTCTACATAAAAGAGCTTTTGCTATCATTTTCATATCTTGGGGATTTTTAATAATTTTGTAACCATTATATTTCTATCATCCTACATTAGTGTAGATTACTAATAATATTGGATTTACTTAAGAGAATCTCTTTTACTTAGAGTTAATGGTACTCAAAACACTTGGTTGTTTACCTTTTCATGCATAATTTTTAGATGTTGAGAACCAATGCATGTGTTTTTCATTGAAGCATTTACAACAAGAGATTTGTAGAGCTAGAGTCCTTGCCTTGTGCAAGGAAATAGAAGTAAGAAGCATTGCAGTAGATAGAAAAAGATAAAGCCAAACATGTTTGTTTGAACTTTATAGAACAGAATAAAGAAGTTTATCTATGTTGGATAAACCAAAGTCATAATTACATAATTAATAATATGTTTGATAATGTGTTTAAATTATGATTGAAGTATTGCAGCAGTTTAAACACAACAAAATGGGTCATTAGATCAAATTACAGTGTAAAATACCAATCCATGGCACTTTGTACTCTAGATCATATCACCTACTAATGGAATTATAGAGACAACATGTAATCTCTACAATGTAAAGAAAATACTATACTCACTTGAATATGGACAAATCTGATATCTTGAATAATTTGAACTCCTGTAAATTCAAAATTATTAAGTTAAATATGTTAGAATAACTGAGAGGGAGGCTGAATCAGTGGCCTTAATAAATATTCCAAAAGATCCAACCAAAAACTTATATCTCAAATATAATACCCTTAGTTATCTTACAGTCCTAGTTTCATCAAGATGTATGCCATAAATAACTTTAACAAATATAAACTCCTTGGTAAGATATATTGTTTATCTTTTCTAGACTTTATCGAGTAGCAACAAATAAAATTAGTGTTAACCAACCAATCCAGTTTCAATAATGTGTAAAAAATAATATCAATGCAATGAAACATATACACATTTGACACATAGATTTTAACGTGGAAACCCAATATGGGAAAAACCACCTGGGACCGGTAACCCAAAATATTTTCACTCTTTTGAAGTGAGCTCGGTGAAGAGCCAACCCTATTAAAGGTTACAATACACACTGTTAAGTGTGACCTTGTTAGAGGATTTAAACCCAACAGTTTGTCTTTTGACTTAGCACTCACTATGCTATCAAGAAGAAAACCTTTTGATACTCTTGAGTATCTCAATACAATAAGGACTCTTAAATCTCACTCAGTTAAGATATTTTATGAATCAATGGTTAAATTGATACAGTAAATGATCTATTCAAAATACAACTTTAACTTGCAAATATTCAGATCTATTGTTATTCCAATAATACCTCTCTGATCAATATAAACTTCAGTTCCTTTGCTCTCTTTCTTTGTTCTGCTCGGTGAATGCTTTGTCCTCTGTTGCTCGGTGTTTGCATAATTCCTTGGCTCTGTTCTTCAGCCTATATGAACATATCTGCATGATGAATTCTATCTTCACACAAAATATACTCAGCATTCCTCTTTTTGATAATGAATTCCTTGTCTCTTTATATAGACATGTTTAGCCGCTCAATCTCCTTGTTTTTATCGTCGATCACTTCTTGATCCATAAAACTCATCATGCTTTGCTTTATCTTGTAAATCTCAGCTTTAGTTTTATTTTGTAAATCTCTCCTTGATAACTATGAATAAAACATGCTTTAAATATTCTTCTTTTCTTTAGATTAACTAATCATTGATAATAAAACAATCAATCAGTCAATCCCTAAATATAACTCTGCCAGCTAAGCAATTTTGTCATTCTTTAACTCCAGTTCTGATCGGTCATCAACTTCAATTAGCTCGATCATTGACTTTAGTTATGCTTGATAATTAGCTCATGCACGATAACACTTGCTCGGTTACTGCGGTGCTCGGTATATACTGTGAACTGCTTAGTGTTCACTGTCACTCGGTGTATACAGACCTTTTATGTTTTACCGACCACATAAAATTTATCTCTTTAAATCTTCAAATTTATGACAATATGTGTATGAACAATCAAACTATATCAAGTTGACATCAATGACAATACAATACATTAACTGATTTAATGTCTTGCATTTACTTTTGTAGCTCGATGATCATCAACTTATCATCTTCAAAAATTCAATCAGTTATAGTTCATCAATCTCTCCCGTTGGCATTGATGGCAACACAATATGAAATATGCAATACAAAACATGCCATAACATACCAAACTTATTGTTCTATAACCAATTCAAATATTTGAATCTCGGTAAGCTCTTCTAGCTCAGATTTGATTATGTTGTGTGTTCTCCCTTTCTTCATTCCTTTCAATGGATAGGTGTAAAAATTCTGCCTTTTGATTCTGTCTCTCCCTTTCTTGTAGAATCTCTTCTCCCCTTTCTGGATAGATATGCAGTATTAACTCTCTCCCTTTCATTGAATCTTTCTCTCCCTTTCATTGAATCTTTCTCTCCCTTTAGATGTTCTTCTCCCTGATGGATATTTCATTGAATATCTCTCTCCCTTTGATAGCAATGCCAAAACAAATATACAACTTTGTAGTAGCCAATAGTATCTCTTGTGTGTGGTGTTAGTAATAACTGAGAGAGGGGGGTGAATCAGTGGCCTCAAAAATTAATCCTTAAATCAACCCTTAAAACTTATAACCACTAATTATGTCTCAAGTTATCTTTTTTCCTACAAGATGTATGTCTTGAAATACTTTAATCAATTTTCTACTTGTTGGATTGCTTTCCTAATCTCTCTTCTATAGGATTACCAATAAGCAGTTAAATATTTATCGAAACACAGTAAATATGCAGAGTATACTGATCAATCCAGAAATGCATATGTGAAATGTAAAACAGTAAAGTAATAAACCATAAACACTTAACACATGGATTTTAACGTGGAAACCCTGTTAAGGGAAAAACCACTGGGACCGGTACCCCAAATTTTCACTCTTCTGAAGTGATCTCTGTTAGGATCCAACCCTGTTAAAGGTTACAAACACACTGTTAGGTGTGACCTTGTTAGAGGATTTTGAAATAGATTGTCAACTAGTATCTGGCATCTAATGCTACCATCCTTGATCAAACTCTCTTGGCCTGTCAATAGGTATCGGGCATATCCAATGCTACTTTTGTGATCAAACTTTTTGATACTCCTTGGGATGTATCTCAATTGGAAAAGACTTTTAAGTTCTTCTCAGTTAAGAGGCTTTATGCTTCAATGGTTAAACTGAAACACTAATGATCTGTTCATACATACAACTCAATTGCAAATTTTCAGATCTATTGTAAGTCCATTACCTCTCTGATCAATATAATCACGTGTACCTTTGCTCCACACTATTCTGCTTTGTGATGCTTGTCTTACTGTTCGTCAGTGTCTGCAAAATTAGCTCTTTCCTCAGCTTGTTGATCAGGATTGAAAGAAGACTTTCTTCTCCTTCAAATTTTCTTTAGCATCTTTCCTCCTCTCTCTTTTTTTCTCACCTAATTCCCCATTCTTAATGAATTGGGTTTGTCTCTATATAGACATGATTTCCCCTTTTCTTGGCTTTCTTGATTCTTGGCGTGTTCCACACTTCTCACCAATAGATTTAAAGCAAACTCCTTATTTATCTCAAAGAGATATTCTTGCCAACTGGACATATCAGTTTTAAATCAATTACTTATCTATGGTTTTATCTAGATGATTAAAACAATGATAAGTATCCATTTATTCTATCTTTAGCTTCTTGACAGCTAAGCATTTTGTCATTTTTTGAACTCTCTATTCTGTCAGTCAACACTTCAGTTAGTCATCGGTGATAACTGGTTGTTCTGTCGGTGTGACTTCAGTTGTCATCGGGATCTCCATCCTTGTCTTTTCCATCAAGTAACTCTAAAATTCTTTCCGTCGGGTTACTTTGTGCTTTGCTTGTCAGTCAACACTGTAACTCTGCTCATCGGTAATGTTGTGCATTAGCTCATCGGGTAACACTGTGACTCTTCTTTTTTACTCTATTCGTCGGTGTGCACTGCATCGGTGTATGTAGTCACTTAGTGAATACTTGAATTGTATGCATTACTGATAACATAGTCTTGATTCATCGATTCTTTAAAGTCTTTGGCAATATTTCAATGACCATACAGATTATATCAAGTTGACATCAATGACAGTACAATACATTAACTAATTTAATGCCTTGCATGATCATCAATTTAATATCTTCAAACATTCAATCAGTTACATGTCATCAATCCTCCCTTTGGCATTGATGGCAACATACTACATTATCATACTATACTATTACTAATACAATATAAAATATACAATTTCATCAAGCTTTCCTAATGTAACTAATACAAATGTCTGGCTATCGGTAAGCTCAATTAGCTTTGATTTGATTCTTCCAACTTTCTTTCTATCTTCAATCCCTTCACTGGATAGATGTAGAATCTTTCTTTCTCTGATGTGATGTGTCCTCCTTCTATGTCAAACTCTCTCCCTTTGACTGTTCTCCTTTCTTGTGATGTCTTTTGTTAGTAATTCTCTTCCTTTGTGTGTACTCTCCCTTCCTAGTTATATTCTCTCCCTTTGGATACTTCGATGGATATGATCTCTTCCTGAGATGATAATGGATAAACTCTCTCCCTTTGATAGCAATGCCAAACAAATATCTTTGCAAACATAGATTTTGCAAAACAAGTATTTGACAGCAATGTCAAATGGATCCTTTCTATCCATAATATATTCCTTGAATTTTCCAATCCATCGGTAATAACTCTGGTGCTTAGAGTAGATAAATACCTTGTTGTGTATAGATGTATCTTTGTAGTCCATCTCCCTTCTTGTATCAACATGAATTATATTATGATAATATACAGGCTAATGCAGCCTTCTAGTCAACTTACTGACCAGTAGACAAGGGTCTGACCCCTAGTCTCTTTCTCAAGTATTCAAATGCATCTTTGGGCAGTGGCTTGGTGAAGATATCGGCCAATTGTTCCTTTGATTGCACATACTCAAGTATCACTTCCTTTGCCTAAACTCGTTCTATCAAATAATGATACTTGATGGCAATATGCTTTGTTTTAGCATGAATGACTGGATTTTTAGAAATGTTTATTGCACTTGTATTATCACAATAGATAATTACTAGTTCTAAAATTTTCATATGCATACCTTCTAGTAAGTGTTTGATCCATGCAATATTTGAGAAGTTTGCAGCAACAACAACATACTCTACCTCTGCAGTAGTTTGAGAGATGCATCCTTGCTTCTTGTTGATCCATGTGACAAGTCTGTCACCCATAAAGAATGCTCCTCCAATTGTGCTCTTCCGGTCATCAATGTTTCCATCCCAATCAACATTGGTAAAGACCTTAAGTTCAAATTTTCCTTCTCTTTTGTACCATAAGCCATATTCCTTGGTATTATTCAAATATCTTAGGATTCTTTTCATAGCAGTCATATGTGATTCCTTGGGATTAGCAGAAAATCTAGCAACTATTCCTACTGCATGTGTAATATCTGGTCTAGTATGTACAACATACATGAGCTTCCCAATCATTGATCTGTGTAAAGTCTGATTTACCTCTGATGACTTGTCTTCCTTTGTCAGCTTATATCCAGTTGCCATCAATGTTCCAACTGGTTTGGATTTTTCCATCTTGAATATTTTCAGTACTTCTTTGATGTACTTGGATTGTGTAATCAAAATGCATTCATCTTGTTGCATGATCTGCAGACCAAGAAAGAACTTGATCTCTCCAAACATAGACATCTCAAACTCTTTGCTCATTTCATTTGCAAATGATTTGCATAGCATATCATTGCCTCCAAATATGATG
>MU225473.1:1177589-1207842 GCA_018584345.1 Thuja plicata | reverse complement strand
CAACAAATATCTCAGCAATCAAAATGTTAGCATCAGTATCTTCCTTCAAATAAAGATTATTGTTTTCACTAGTCCTTACAAATCCAATACTTATAAGATAGGAATGAAGTCTTTCATACCAAGCTCGAGGTGCTTGTTTCAATCCATACAGGGCTTTGTGAAGTCTATATACCATGTCCCTCTTGTCTGGATCAACAAACCCTTTTGGTTGTTCAATGTATATCTCTTCTTCAAGTATTCTATTTAGGAATGCAGACTTGACATCCATTTGATATACCTTGAATCATTTACATGCAGCATAAGCTAGTAATATTCTCACTCCTTCTAGCCTAGCAACGGGTGCAAAGGTCTCTCCATAGTCAATTCCTTCTTCTTATGCATACCCCTTGCATACTAGTCTTTCTTTATTTCTGGTGACTTCTCCATTCTCATTCAGCTTATTCCTGAATATCCATTTTGTACCGATGACATTCTTATCATCTGGTCTTGGTACAAGTGTCCATGTCTTTTTTTTCTCTATCTGCTCAATCTCTTCATTCATAGCACTTATCCATTCATCATTATCTAGTGCAACATTGACAGATTTGGGCTCATAATCACAAATAAGACATCTTGTATTTAGAGACTTACTTCTGGTTCTCATACCAGCCTTCTTGTCTCCTATGATCTGGTTCTATGGATGGTTCCTTCTGACATATCTTGCAAGTACAATTTCAGCTCTTTGTCTATTAGATTGATCATCATTTTGTTCATCATTTTGTTCTCCATCACTTTGTTCATCATCTTGAGCAATGTTTTGATCATCGGTGTTTGTAGCCTGATGCTCGGGTGCAATGATTTGTTTCTCAGGAACTCTACATTGTTGGTCGGGTAGAGTGTCAGGTTCCTCATTGTAAATAAACCTATTTTAGTCCTCTGGTTCTTCAGTGCTTTCCTTTTCATTCTTCTCTGTAAATTCATCTATCTTTACATTTGCACTTTCAACAATTTTGTTAGAGGCTTTGTTTAGACATTTATAAGTCTTGCTCTTGGTAGAATACCCTAGAAAGATTCATTCATTACTCTTGGAGTCAAGTTTTCCATTTCTATCATCTTTTAAGATATAACATTGACCGCCAAAAATTTTGAAATCACTTACATTGGGTGTGTATCCATACCATAGCTCATAAGGTGTCTTTTTTGTGTCTTTCTTCAATTGTACTTTGTTCAATGTGTAAACATCAATACTGATAGCTTCCCTCTAGAATATTTGGGTGATACCTTTCTCTATCATTAGTGTCCTTGCACAATCAAATATGGATATGTTCCTTCTTTCAGCAATTCCATTTTGTTGTGGTGTTCTTGGTGTAGAGACATGTCTTTTGATTCCATGCTCATTACAAAAGTTAGTGAATTCATCTTAAATAAATTCCCCTCCTCTATCTGACCTTAAGCAATTTAATTCTTTTCCACTTTGTTTCTCAACCATTGCCTTATACCATTTAAACATCTTAAATGCTTCTGATTTATCTTTTAGAAACGTGACTGTTGTCATTCTAGAGTAATCATCAACAAAGAGAATAAAATATCTATCTCCATAATAACTCTTTGTCCTCATAGGTCCACATAAATTAGTATGGACTAATTCTAGAATTGCATTAGAAGTATGGTGGGTTTTGCTTTTAAAGCTAGACTTTGTCATTTTACCTTTTTGACAATTCTTACACATGATGTTGTTGAGCTTGGTCATTGTTGGTAAACCTCTGACATTTCTCTTTTTGCTAATATTTATAATGTTGTCAAAGTTCACATGACACAATCTTTTGTGCCACAGCCATATGTCTTCGTTTGTAGCAATCAAACAAGTGGTGTTAGTATCATTCAGATAGAATAAATTATCTTTTGTCTGCTCACTGGTACCAATCAGATTTCCTAATTTATTGAAGATCTTTGCCTTCTTATTTTCAAATGCTACTCTGTGACCTAAATAATTCAACTGAGAAACACTCAATAGATTATAATTCAATCCATTTACCCAATAAGCATTTTCACATTTTATATGGTTATTCAACATTATAGTTCCTCTACCTTCAACTAGACAAGGTGTGTTATTACCCATTCTTACTGAACCACCTTGATAGTATTCAAAAGCCTCAAACTTTTTCTTATCACCGGTCATATGGTGAGCGCAGCCACTATCTATGATCCAGACATAATTTTTACTAACTTTAGATATGAGTGCAGTTTCTACATACCTTTCTTCATCATCATCTGAATCATCTTTTACTACTATAAATAACATCTCAATGTCTTCATCAGATTCGGTGTCAGTATCACCATCTTTGAATTTTGCTAGGTAACTGGCCTTCTTTCCTTTGTCCTTGGAGTCTCGAGTATCTCTTCTTTCTGATTGTTGGTAGCTTGTGTAATCACCTCTGTCAGCCTTCTTTTCAAATGATCTGTCATTACTTATGTCATCTTTTCTTCTGTTAGTACATCTTGTAGCAAAGTGTCCAATCTCTTTACAATTAAAAAAAACAAGTGGTAATTTACCTTTGTATTTTCCTTTGCCTCTCTACATTCTTTTAGCCATAAGTGCTTCAATTTCATCAAGATCATCTTCTTCACATTCACTATCACTATCTTTTCTCATAGTGTTTTTATGACTTCATTTACTTATTCTCATAGAAGTTTTGAATGCAGACTCTATGTTTGGTAAGACACTATTATCAAAGTTGTTCATCTCAAATGAAAACAGTCTTCCAATCAGACTATCTAGAGTAACATTGCTATTTTTTATTGCTCTCATTTCTTGAATGGAAGATACTCTAATAGAAAAAGTAGGCAGTAAGGTTCTCAAAATTTTACTTACCATTGTATCTTCTTCTAGTACACCTCCAACTCATTAGATAGCATTGACTACCTCTTTGATTCTTGTGATGTATTGAGTGATGTTTTCACCTTATTTCATCTTGAGATCATCAAAATTTCCTCTAAGGCTTTCTACCTTGGCTCTCAAGATATTTTTGTCACCACCATGTACAAGCATCAATTTGTCCCACATCATCTTTCCAGTCTTGCAGGTTTTGACATCTTCAAACTCAGCATCAGAGAGTGAGGAAGCAAGCTCTATCATCATGCAGTTGTGCTCATGCTTCTCTCTCAATTGTTCAAATGTTGGTGCCCCATTAGAAAACACATATTCAACATCGAAGTATTGAGTAACATCATTACCAATACCTGATAAGTGGAGTCTTATTCTGCTCTGCCATGAAGCAAAATTATCTTTGTTTAACTTGGGCACATCTCGTTTGTTCATCTTGTGATCTTTGACTTAGGTTTTGAAACCTTCCTTCTAAGCACACAAGTTCTGATACCAATTGTTAGTAATAACTGAGAGAGGGTGGGGGGGGGGATGAATCAATGGCCTCAAAAATTAATCCTTAAATCAACCCTTAAAACTTATAACCACTAATTACGTCTCAAGTTATCTTTTGTCTTATAAGATGTATGTCTTGAAATACTTTAATCAATTTTCTTCTTGTCGGATTTCTTTGCTAATCTCTCTTCTATAGGATTACCGATAAGAAGTTAACTATTTACCGAAACACAATAAATATGCAGAGTATGTCGATCAATCCAGAAATGCATATGTGAAATGTAAAATAGTAAAGTAATAAACCATAAACATATAACACATGGATTTTAACATGGAAACCCTATTAAGGGAAAAACCATTGGGACCGGTACCCCAAATTTTTACTCTTTTGAAGTGATCTCTATTAGGAGCCAACCCTGTTAAAGGTTACAAACACACTGTTAGGTGTGACCTTGTTAGAGGATTTTGAAATAGATTGTTAACTAGTATCTGGCATCTAATGCTACCATCCTTGATCAAAATCTATTGGCCTGTCAATAGGTATCGGGCATATCCAATGCTACTTTTGTGATCAAAATTTTTGATACTCCTTGGGATGTATCTCAATTATAAAAGACTTTTAAGTCCTACTCAGTTAAGAGGCTTTATGCTTCAACGGTTAAACTAAAACACTAATGATCTATTCATACATACAACTCAATTACAAATTTTCAGATCTATTGTAAGTCCATTACCTCTCTGATCAATATAATCACTTGTACCTTTGCTCCACATTGTTCTGTTCTGTGATGATTGTCTCATTATTCGTCGGTGTCTGCAAAATCTAGCTCTTTCCTCAGCTTGTTGATCGGGATTGAAAGAAGACTTTCTTCTCCTTAATATTTTATTTAGCATCTTTCCTCCTCTCTCTTTTTTCTCACCTAATTCCCCATTCTTAATGAGTTGGGTTTGTCTCTATATAGACATGATTTCCCCTTTTCTTGGCTTTCTTGATTCTTGGTGTGTTCCACACTTCTCGCCAATAGATTTAAAGCAAACTCCTGATTTATCTCAAAGAGATCTTCTTGCCAACTGGACAAACCAGTTTTAAATCAATTACTTATCTCTGGTTTTATCTGGATGATTAAAACAATGATAAGTATCCGTTAATTCTATCTTTAGCTTCTTGACAGCTAAGCATTTTATCATTTTTTGAACTCTATTATGTCGGTCAACACTTCAGTTAGTCATCGGTGATAACTGACTGTTCTGTCAGTGTGACTTCAGTTGTCATCGGGATCTCCATCCTTGTCTTTTCTGTCGGGCAACTCTGAAATTCTTTTTGTTTGGTTACTATGTGCTTTGCTCATCGGTCAACACTGTAACTCTGCTCGTCGATAATGGTGTGCATTAGCTCGTCGAGTAACATTGACTCTTCTTTTTTACTTTGTCCGTCGGTGTGCACTTCGTTAGTGTATGCAGTCACTTAGTGAATACTTGACTTGTATGCATTACTGATAGCATAGTCTTGATTCATTGGTTCTTTGAAGTCTTTAGAAGTATTTCAATGACCATACATATTATATCAAGTTGACATCAATGAAAATACAATACATTAACTAATTTAATGCCTTGCATGATCATCAACTTAATATCTTCAAACATTCAATCTATTACATGTCATCATGTGGTTCAGATAAGTACCTTCAGTGTACTGATATGTTATTGTAGTCCATAGCTCAGCTTGCATCAACATGATTAATCTTCTGATAATGTGTAGGCTGATGCAACCTCCTAGTCAACTTAGTGACCAGTAGACAAGGGATGGACCCCTAGTCTATTCCTCAGGTATTCAAATGTATCTTTTGGCAATGGTTTTGTGAATATGTCTGCTAGTTGTTCTTTGGATTGTACATATTCCATTATTGCCTATTTCTCTTGTACTTGTTCCCTCAAGTGATGATACTTAATAGATATGTGCTTTGTCTTAGTATGCATCACAGAGCTCTTCGAAATGTTTATAGCACTTGTATTATCATAATAGATAATTAATGGGTTAAGAATTTCCTCATTCATACCTTTCAGCAATTGCTTGATCCATTTGCAGCAACAACTACATATTCTGCTTTTGTAGTTGATTGAGATATGCATCCTTGCTTTTTACTTATCCATGTGAAAAGTTTGTCACCCATAAAGAATGTTCCTCCTGTAGTTCTCTTTCTATTATCTATGTTTCTAGCCCAATCAACATCAGTATAAACTTGTAGCTTAAATTTGTCTTCTTTCTTGTACCTCAAACCATAGTCTTCAGTATTCTTCAGTTATCTCAGAATTATTTTAACAACAGTCATGTGTGATTCCTTAAGGTTAGCAGATAATCTTGCAACTATACCAACTACATGTGCTATATCATGTCTAGTGTGTATAATATACATTATTTTACCAATCATAGATCTGTATAAGGTCTGATTTGCCTCGACTGTCTTGTTGGTGTCTTTCTTTAATTGAACTCGGTTCAGTGTATAGACAATATTACTTACAACTTCTCTTCAGAATGTTTGTGTGATGCCTTTTTCAATCTTCAGTGTTCTGGCACAATCAACAATTGATCTATTCCTCCTTTTAGCAATCCCATTTTGTTGTGGTGTCCTCGGTGCAGAAACCTATCTTGTAATCCCATGCTAATTACATAAGTTAGTGAACTCATCAAAAAAAATTCTCCTCTATCTAATCTTAAAAATTTCAGTTATTTTCCACTTCATTTTTCAACTTTAGCTTTATACCATTTAAACATCTTAAATGCTTCAGATTTCTCTTTTAAGAACATGACAATCATCATCTTAGAATAGTCATCAACAAATAGAATAAAGTATCTATGACCATAATAGCTCTTTGTTCTCATTGATCCACATAAGTCAGTATGGACTAACTCCATAATAGCATTAGATGTATAGGTTTTTCTCTTGAAACTAGACTTTGTCATTTTTCCTTTTTGACAATTCTTGCACATAACATGGTTAGGCTTTGAAATACTCGGTAAGCCTCTTACTTTTCTTTTCTTACTTATCTTTACCATGTTGTCAAAATTCACATTGCAGAACCTTTCATGCCACAACCAAACGTCTTCATTTCTAGCCAATAAACAAGTGGTCTCAATATTACCAAGATAGAATAGATTACCTTTTGTTTGTTCACCAGTACCAATCAACTTTCTTGTTCCATTATAGATCATTGTCTTTTTGTTCTCAAATGCAACTCGGTGTCCTGTGTTGTTCAGTTGTGAAACACTCAACAAATTATAGTTAATTCCTTTCACCCAATATGCATTTTCACATCTAATCAAATTATTCAACATGATGGTACATTTTCCTTCAACTGGGCAAGGTGAGTCATTACCCATCCTAACTGATCCACCATTATAATATTCCAAAGTTTCAAACTTTTCTTTATCTCCAGTCATGTGATGAGTACAACCACTATCAATGATCCAGACATCATTTTTGCTAACTTTAGATATGAGTGTTGTTTCAACATACCTTTCTTCTTCTTTTGAATCATCCTTCATAGAAACAAATACTACCTCAACATCTTCATCAGAATCAATATCAGAATTTTCAGCTTTGTTCTCAACCAGGTAACAAGCCTTCTTGCCTTTATCCTTGTAATCTTAGTTCTCTCTTCTGTCAGAGTGTTGGTTGCTTCTGTAGTCTCGGTCATCACTTCTTTCATACTTCTTTTCATAAGATCTGTCATTGTCTCTTTCATCATTTCTCTTGTTAGGGAATCTTGCAACAAAATGTCCAATTTCTTTGCAATTAAAACAAACCAATGGTAATTTACCTTATATGTTCCTTTACCTCTATGTAATCTTCTAGTCATTAGTGCTTCAAGTTCATCAAGTTCTTTCTCATCACTATCACTGTCACAATCATTTCTCATAGTGTGTTTGTTACTAGATTTGCTTATTTTCAGAGAAGACTTGAATGTAGACTCAATAGTAGGTAAGACATTGTTGTCATAGTTGTTTATCTCAAATGAAATAAGTCTACCAATCAAACTATCAAGAGTAACATTGTTACTAGCTATTTCTCTCATTTCTTCAATTGCAGATACTCTAATAGAATAAACATGCAGTAAGGTTCTCATAATTTTACTTACAATTGTTCCTTCATAAAGTACTCCTACTCCACGGATAACATTACCAACTTCTTTGATTATGTCATTGTATTGAGTGATGTTCTCTCCTTCTTTTATTCTCAGGTCATCAAACTTTCCTCTTAGAATTTCAGCTTTAGCTCTCAACACATTGGCATCTCCTCCATGTACTAGCTAGAGTTTGTCCCACATTTGCTTTGCAGAGGTGCATGATTTCACATATTCAAATTCAACATTGGTTAGTAAAGAAGAAAGTTCTATCATCATAGAATTGTGTTCATGTTTCTCTCTCAATTGATCAACAATCAGAGGTCCAGTAGGTGCAACATATTCAGTATCCAAGTGTTGTGTAACATCATTTCCAATACCAGATAGATGAAATCTTATCCTACTTTTCCATGATGAAAAGTTGTCCTTGTTCAACTTAGGCACATCCCTTTTACTCATTTTATGATCTTTAGCTTAAGTCCCTTTAAAATTTTCTTCCAAGCACCAGAGCTCTGATACCAATTGTTAGAATAAGTGAGAGGGGGTGGGGGATGAATCAATGGCCTTAATAATTATTCCAAAAGATCCAACCAAAAACTTATATCTCAAATATAATACCCTTAGTTATCTTACAGTCCTAGTTTCATCAAGATGTATGCCATAAATAATTTTAACAAATATAAACTGCTCGGTAAGATATATTGTTTATTTTTTCTAGACTTTACTGAGTAGCAACAAATAAACTTAGTTTTAACCAACCAATCCAGTTTCAATAATGTGTAAAAGAAATATCAATGCAATGAAACATATACACATTTGACACAGATTTTAACGTGGAAACCCAATATGGGAAAAACCACCTAGGACCGGTAACCCAAAATATTTTCACTCTTCTAAAGTGAGCTCAGTGAAGAGCCAACCCTGTTAAAGGTTACAATACACATTGTTAAGTGCGGCCTTGTTAGAGGATTTAAAACCAACATTTTGTCTTTTGACCTAGCACTCACTATGTTGTCAACAAGAGAACGTTTTGATACTCTTGAGTATCTCAATACAATAAGGACTGTTAAATCCCAATTGGTTAAGAGATTTTCTGAATCAATGGTTAAATTCATACAGTAAATGATTTGTTCGAAATCCAACTTTAACTTGAAAATATTCAGATCTAATGTTAGTCCAATAATACCTTTGTGATCAATATACACTTCATTTCCTTTGCTCTCTTTCTTTGTTATGCTCGGTGAATGCTCTGTCCTCTGTTGCTTGGTGTCTGCAGAATTCCTTGGCTCTGCTCTTTAGCATGTATGATCAGATCTGCATGAAGAATTCTATCTTCACACAAAATATACTCAACATTCCTCTTTTTTATAATGAATTCCTTGTCTCTTTATATAGACATGTTTAGCCGCTCAATCTCCTTGTTTTTATCGTAGATCAATTCTTGATCCTTAAAAAGCGTCATGATTTGCTTTATCCCGTAAAGCCCTACTTTAGTTTTATTCCATAAATCTCTCCTTGATAACTGTGAATAAAATGTGCTTTAAATATTCTTATTTGCTTTATCTTAACTGATCGTTGATAATAAAACAATCAATCAGTCAATCCCTAAATATAGCTCTGCCAGCTAAGAAATTTTGTTGTTCTTTAACTCTAGTTTTGATCGGTCATCAACTTCAGTTAGCTCGGTCATTGACTTCAGTTATGCTCGATAATTAGCTCCTGCTCAATAACACTTGCTCGATTACTGCGGTGCTCGATCGGTATACACTGTGAACTACTCAGTGTTCACTGTCACTCGGTGTATACAGACCTTTTATGTTTTACCGACCACATAAACTTTGTCTCTTTAGATCTTCAAATTTATGACTTGATATGTGTATGAACAATCAAACTATATCAAGTTGACATCAATGACAATACAATACATTAACTAATTTAATGTCTTGCATTTACTTTTGCAGCTCGGTGATCATCAACTTATCATCTTCAAACATTCAATCAGTTATAGTTCATCAAAATAAGTACTTTAGTTTTAACTGTTGTGACAATATTAAAGCACAATGATGTGGATATCTGTTGTGGTTTTCTTGATAGCAACGAATAGAAAGTTTCTCCAAAGAGAACAACGAGAAATATGCCTACTAGAGGAAATGCACCTAAATGTTTATGTATAAAATACTTATGCAATTTTTCTCACAATTCTCTTACTTCAAAAATAATTCATGAAAAAATTTATTCAACCGCAACATGTTAATTCATTAATTTTCTATTGTCCCTCAATCAAATTATGCAACCAGTTACAAAATTATGATGAAAAGAGTTGCTGAAAAAAATCTAAATATTATCTCAAAGTTGCACGGACACGGATATGGGTATGGTATCGGGTACGGATACAGTTATTTTTTTAGACCTTTCATTTGGATACGACAAGATACAACATTCATAAGAAACATATACTTATATGTTTAACACAAACTTCTAATCCATTAACGAATATTTTCATTACAATTAAAGCAATATGGACATACAACTGTGACATATTCCAGAATACTATATTTAAATATAGTCTTATTATTAAAACAAAATTCAAATACATCATTTGTTTGGTAGAATCACATGCTATCAAAAATATCATCACTATTCTCTTGAAGGTCGAGATCTAGATCATCAAGATTCTATGAAGAGTTAGGATGATTGGATCGAGTGCAACCACCAACTAGAATCTCATAACCCATTGAAGATTCACCAGAGGATCCTCCAACTGTGTCAGAATTCTCAACAATGAGATTGAGATGCGTCAATGCATTTGTGGATACATCAATGTCACTTATCTCAGGTTGTACATCCCAAAGTCTACTAGGTCCTTTCATGTAGTTTGTGGAGGAATGCGACGAGAGACGGGGATTGGAATGCACATATACAAGGTCCTCTACTTTGCTGGCTGCCAACCTATTTCATTTCACAGAATGGATGAACCCATATGTACTCCAATTTCTCTCAGATGCTGAAGAACTTGAAACCTGTAAAGAAAAAGTTTAAATTACAAGTTACAAAGGCAAACAATCAAATAAAAAATAATTTAAATTAGAATAATTCACAAAATTATACCCGTGACAGAAGTTTGATAGCCAACTTTTGCAAATGTTTAGTTGTGGCACCATGGAAGTTCCACCACTTTATAGGGTCCATTTCTTTTTTATCTTTCATTGCATCAACATCTGCATAAGTTCCATCAAATGTCCCAAACTCATCTCGAATGTCTGCAACAACTCTAGGATCTATAAACATTTTCTTGAAAGATTTTTTATAGCCTTTAACAACCTCAACGTCCTTATTCGGTGTTGTCCTATTTGGCAATGCTAATATATCAACATGGTAGTACTTGGGGTTCAAAGCATATGCCAAAAGGTGCAAGGGAGTTGTCATTTTATCCCATCTTTTCTTGATTACCTCATATATTTCCCTATAAAAAAATTCATAGGGGTCTTGTTCTTTTGCTATAATAACATCTCTAACTTGCTCAACAATTGTATCTATGAAATCATATATGTCAGCTAATATTGGCTTATCAGTATCACAATGACGAATGAGGGTGTATATTGGCTCAGTGAAAGATAGTAAATAATATATTTGAGCCCACCAATCATCATCAAGGATTAATGTTATGGTATTATTTGCTCTATCTGTATGTGATTGTCTCCAAACTGCCCAAACACCACTAATCACCATACTTTTCAAGGCTTGTTTGACATCAGCAAGCCTTTTGAGAACAATGTAGTGTGTGACAAAGCGTGTCTCAACCACCTTCAATTAAGAAATAATAATTTTCAAAAACATACAAGTCTTACATATACTACATAAAAAACATTTAATAAAAGTAATATATTTGAATATTTATTACACAAAATAAACTTACCCTTAACAACTCTAGCTTGGCGAATTGTCTGTAAATAGCCTGTGACATGTGATGATTAGAGATAAACATCTGAATTTATTTGGCTTCTTCATAAATCTTTTGTATCCATTGGATTTTGCCATTTTTTTTGTAGTATAAAGTTCAAAGAATGAACTACACAAGGGGTCCACCAAATGTTTGGATAATTTGCTTCCACAACCAACCCTGTTGCTCTACATACTTTTGCATTATCTGTGATCACCTGACCAACATTTTCTGGCCATACTGACTCAATTGCTTCAATTAGAATGTTAACAATAAATTGGGTGTCTTTCTCTTCAGCCTTGCATTCTACTGCTGTCAAAAACATTGCCCCTTTTGGGCTCATTGCAACCACATTGATGAGTGGCCTATTTCTAGTATCCTTCCAACCATCACAAATAATAGAAACTCCTGAGATTTTCCATGAATCTCGAATCACTTGCAATTGTCTATCAATAATATATTTTTCTTTAGCCAAAAGGGTGGTATGAACTTTCTTGTACCCTGGGCTTTTGTATCCTTTTGGAGCTTCATTAATAGACCTAACCATCTCTTGCCAATATGGGGAACGAACAACATTGAATGAAATTTCATTTGCATATAAACAATGTGCAATATTTTGATCTGTATCCTCTCGACTTTGCAAATTAAATGCCTTTCCAAGAGGTCCTAAATTGCTCCTCTTGTGACCACTAGATGTTCCTAAAGTTGGATGCAAAGGAGGTTTATTTAGACCTGACCTGTGATTTGATGCTTTATCCTGATTATTAGCTTCATCCTCTTCTTTTTGATACTTTGCAATTTTCTCAACTGACAATCCCTTCCCTGGTTTGTCACCAACTTTTGGACCAAGGCATACTTCACATCATGTACCTTTTATGTGGCAAAGGTGCCCACAAACCCTTGTATAAGAACCCTTATAATTAGCTAAAAACTCATCACACCTCCATTTATAACCTCCACCACCTTGAAATTTTTCAAGGATGGTGACATATTTCCATAATGGAGATTTAGCATTTGGTTTGATCCACTTGTCATTTTCTGATGCTTTGACATTAAATGACGATGATGCCATGAGTAATATCCTGCAAAAAAATTTAATAAAATTTAAAAATATAAACAATTATAGATTGAGAAAATAAAATACAAATTATAATTTATAAATTAATTTAAATAATTTATAATATTTTTTTTATCGGTAACGTGTAATTTTATTGATATTTAAAAACAAAGATTACATTGTTGCCCAGCATGGCTACAAGATGAAAGCGTTTCAAATTCCCAACCCAAAAGACATTGCATACACTACAAAATTCCCCTAAAATACTATTGGGGACCATAAATGGCTACGACTATACAAAAAGACGGCCCAAAAAACCCCAACATAGACACCTAACCAAACAAGGCCGCGACCTCCTCCTTGGAAAAGTTTCGAAAACCTCCGCCACCATCCACCATGTCCACATTCTGCTTGCTGCCCGTGCCACCTTCTCCAACTTCATCGCCCAAACCCCCAACTCTGCTCTTCACCTTGGGCACCTTCCTCCCCATCTTTGTTGTGATTTGTCGCCGCACTTGGGGTCTTCCATCATCACCCACCTCTGCAGTGGACTTAATCAGGGTACATTTGTGTATCCTTCTCCCAAGCCCGTCACCTTCTTGCGCCTCCCGTTTCCTTTTTGCCAACACCTCCAACAAATCCTTCCACCCAGCATGCGCGCGTGCAAGGTGGCTATCCTCGGGGCTGGCCGATGACCAGACAACTAGCGGTTGTAGCTCGCGTTGCCCATGGCCTATCATACAAATGGGGTCGTTTCCTTTGTGTAGGCCGACACCCACCTCTATCTTTTGCAACACCTCTTCAATGCCATCAATCCATTTGATGGCCATACATTGTTTGACCACAGCCCACACTTCATCTTTGGATTCCACCACCATTAGGCCCAATGCCACGAACAATGAGGACACATCAAGATTGGTGCGGGGTTTCCACCAAGATTGTAGGTAGTGCTCCCCGAAAATTTCACCGAGTGCAGACCAGAAATCGTCCCCGTCCTCAGTGAAAATATTTCTAAGCCGTTTCACCGTGATCGGCCCCACGAAGGCAGGGATTTGTCCATCCGTCCGCAAAGAGAAATTGGCCTCCATCTCGCTATACTCTGCGGGCTTTCTGTTGCTGCTATGTGTTGCATTCTACCTCAACTTCGACATAAAAAGGTTGTCGAAGCCTCTCGAAACATGACATTCAAATGCCATCATTCATAATTAACTCCCTCTGGCAGTTCTTTACTGCGCCTTGTCCTTCCGCATCCCTCACTTACCGCGAGATCCCCTGATTTTGAGATTGCATCATCACCTCCCCGCTCGTGAAGCAAAAAGGCTCCACATCACTACTCCCGCCGTCATCACAACCAAATCATCACGTGCCAGCCAACCTTGAGGCCTTTCTCAATGTAGTGTGAATTTTGAATTTGGTGTATATTCTATGGTCCCCGAAAACATTAAAAAAACTTATTTAGGGGTTGGTTCTCAAGTCTTCGAACACTTCAAAATTGTCCTCTAGGGACTCGTCAGCTCCCACATTGGATAATTTATCTGCCAAATCATTTGCAGCTCTCTTCACATGTGTAATTTTAAAATCTTCAAACTCGGCCATCAGTGCCCGAATCCTCTTTATGTGTTTGTTCAGGTACCATGTATCCATCTGGCCCTTTGCAATCCCATTCACAACAAGAAGTGAATCCCCTTCAAGATGGACTCGCCTTAGTTCTAATTTGCTCGCCATTAGGGTGGCCTCTACAGCTGCAGAGCATTCAACCTCATTGTTGGTCCCATCTTTAGTCATTTGGCCCTAAGTGCCAAAATGTCACCTCTCTCATCCCGAGCAACAACACCAATTCCTGAGACACCTGGATTGCCCCGGGAGGCGCCATCAAAATTGATTTTGACCCATCTGAGAGATGGGGGTTGTCATGTGCTCGGTTTATCCCTCTACATTCTCGCCAAAAGTTGAACCCTTCTAGTCCCATTAACTCCCATTAACAGGTCATAATTTATAATATTTTATATATTCAATATTTACTATTTTAAATTTAATTTTAGAACCATCTAACTTATAAAATTTAATTCTAAATTATTTATTAATTTAAAATAAATATAAAATGTTACTAATATCAAATAAATAAATTGTATATAATTATATTACTATTATAATATTAAATAATTTCATTAAAATATATATCCAATATCCACAATTTTATAAATTTAAAAAACTAAATAAAATTTTACAAAATTAAATAAAATAAACATCTAAATTTAACTTAGATTTTGGACAGTTTTAAATTTAAATTTAAATCATATTAAAATTTAATTCTTATACTACATTTTATAAACTAGAACGTCTAATGCCACGGACGAACTATATAAAACTGGAATCATATAAAATTTAAATAAAACTAAGAATTAAACGAAGAAAACTATTGAAAATCATACAGAACGACAGGGGATATGCAAACCGAAACTACCAACAGGCAACACTGGAAAACGCCAACTAGAAACAGAAAGCCCTTAAACAATTTTGCAGACTCAGAAGGAGCTCGCCGAAAGGATTAGAGACACGTCAAAATCGTATGCAAATCAATCAAGCCGAAATCGTATGCAAATCGAATGTTGTAAGCTCAATTGAGGCTCCGGTTTCTTTACAACAAAAAATTCTTGTTTGTATCGAATAAATGTAAACTTAACTTAAGCTTTTCCTAAATTTGGCTCAAGTCTTCCCGTAATTACCTTTGGGAGATTCTGGCATGGTTGAAAAAATGACAGTTAGTTGGAGTTATTTTAAAAATTCGTTTGCTTATTTTGAGAAAAATTATTCTGCCGATTCTGTCATAGGTGAGGAAAATGACAGTTAACTAAGTTTTTTTTTTAATTCGTTTGATGAGTGAGGAAAACGGCAGTTAACTGAGTTTTTTTCTTAAATTCATTTGATTATTTTTAAAAATGTATTCTGTCGATTCTGGCATGGGTGAGAAAACTGCAAATGAATGAAAACGTTTTTCCTACCGTGCCTGTGTCGTATCGTATCCATATCAGTGCCAAATACGACAATACGGGTTCCAGGAGTTGGGGGTGCCGTTTCTGGTAAGTCTGTATTTATCTTAATGCTAAATTGTATTTTAATCATGTACGCAGAGCTTACCTTAAATAGAGATACAATCTTACATGGCTGATACTTTCTGATTGGAAGGAACTTTAATTTAGAACATTTACACTTTCAAAACCATATGTTGGCTTTGAAGAACCAAAGTTCACTTTCAGGTAAATAAGACTAGCACTTGCACCATCCGGGTGCAAGGATTACGCCGATTGTCTTGAACATTCTGTCTTTGGATTTTAGGATTTTGGACAAACATAAGTCTTCAATTTTATACATTTTTCTACAGAAGGATTATCTGTGCTTTTGCAAAGTTGAACTTAATGCCAAACATGCATGAACTGCAAACAAAGATGTGATAACTTTGTATACTGTTGGTACAGCAGCTGGGAGCATGTTTTGCTGGAATGTGTGCCTGGAACAAATCAGAATATAAGCATCAATGTTTGAGATTTGTTCAACCCTGGCAACAACATATTCATTTTTTAATCAAATCTAAAATTAAAAAATTTAAAGAGCACAAAAGGATTTGAGCGCAAAAAAGGGAAGTTTGCAGAATCAGACAAATAATAGAACGACAGGATATTTTCTATACTTGCAGTTCCTTGGATAATCATGTATAGGGGTGTTCGAACAACCCTTTTGCTGTGGTTTATAATCGTCTCTATAGCTAGCTTTTGCTGGTTAGATAGTATATGCTCATGTTTCTCGCTGCTAGGCACTATACTTGTAGTCCACGGGCCTGTTTTCTGGATTTCTATGAACCTTGTTGTTGTCTGGTGAAGCTGTATTGAATTTTTGTCCCACTTGTTGATGTTGTCGAATTCGCGTCTTCCAAGCATTTCAAGTTCGTTTAGATAACTATTGTTTGTTGGTCCCATTTGTGATAAGATCTATCATTCCTTAATCTCTTGCATGATTCTTGTATTGTTGTTGGTATCACTATTGTTCTCTTGTTCTTCCTCACATTCAGATGTTGTGTCTGTTGGGGTAAGACGTTCAACGTGCTAGACATTGTACTTCCTCTTATTCATTTGTCTCCAATTTGCCTCTATTGAATCATTTGTGAGGCCTATGTCTTGTTCAATGTGGCGGAAATGCTTGTATAGGAGGAGTTTGGTCCAACAGAATAATTCAAATTGTTGTGTATCTTCCTTTGGGATGCTATAGAACTTGGGGTATACATTGACTACAGCCTTTACTGGTCATCTTTTCCACTGGCATTGCTTGCGATTTGCAGAATAGGAAAATGATCTTGCTGATTTGAGCAATGTTATTGTTACTAATTCGGGTGGCCGCTTTATGTAGGCATGTATGTAAGTGTCCTTCATTTCCGTGCTGGTGGCTGATCTTGTATTCCGTTGGAGTACCTTTCTCCCAACATTTAGAGATGTAAAAGGACAACTGCACTCTACAAGTGGTAATTTTTGTAGAATGTGGCATGTTCCTTGTGACCCTATATCGCGCTCTGCAATTATCTCTGTCATGAATTTCCAATATGTTGTGACTGTTGGATTGTTTGCTTCTTGGTTTGCGCATGTCCTTTTTAGCATGTTAGTACACATCTCTGATCTTCTCTCTGCTTTTGACGCGTACTTAGCTATGTACTTGAGGACTTGCGATCGAGAGATGATAGGTTGGCAGTCGATATTGGCTCTCCATATTTGAAGCATTTGTCAGTGATGAATGTTTAGCCTGTCATCGTTCCTTGCGGGCTCGTACTTTTTATTTCCATTTCCATTGCATGTCAGCGTAGATGTGTTCTGCTCCTTCCATTGAGCTTTGTAACAACATTCTTTTTTATTTGCCTTTTTCCGTAGGCAGGCTCCTTCTATACACTTTGTGTGCCTTTGGACCCGGTAAACAATTTCTTTGTAGTCCTTATTGGGGTCTGTGGCAAATATATCAAGCATGTCCAAGAGGCATGGATTGTCGTGCGGCGATCGGAATACTGTATTGTTTCTTTCATCTGCGTCACGGGGATTCCAAGTAGTTATGCATGTATCAAAGAATGCTCTTACTCTTTCAACCTTTGTGCTGTTGCTCCAATCAATCTTGTCTACATATGGTGCATCAGGTAGCCAAATGAGTCTGTGAACATGTCCAGTACCCCTTCTTTGCCACTGTTCTATACCAATAGTCTGTTGCGCCAAGCAGCTGTTCGATGACTTCTTCCCTAAAGATTGTGAACCTGTGTTGTAAGTACAAGGATGTGGTGTGGGGGTTGTTGACGATATTTGCTAAGCGTTGCCTGCTTGATTGCATTTTGACTGGTGTTTGGCCGGCCAAGAGCCGTTGTAGATCTGACCATTTTGTGTCTGTTGCACTAAGCTTAAAGAATAGTGTCAGTGGGCATATTTGGGTGATCAAATCTGTTAGTTCGTAACAACGCTTGTTCCAGTATGGTTGTGTACCTCTGATCGAAGCTCCAAACAGCATAAACTGTTGTGCAAGTTGTGAGTCAGGAAGATCCTGTAGATTTTCTTGGAGGTTTTCAATGGTTGTTGGTATATGGTCTTCTGCAATTTTCTTTATGAAAAGAGACGCGAGCCCATGTGTACGGTGTCGTAGCATGAGATTGTATATGAACTATCGGAACCGAGGATGCGTAAAAATATTTAGTCATGTAGTCGTAGTAAGTGTAAGGCGTACTCGTGCAATTCTACCTGCCTGAGTCATGGTTGCATCTGTTGCGCTGTTCCATTTGGGAAGAGGGTGGGAAATCTAATCATGTACTTAGAGATTACCTTAAATAGAGATACAATCTTACATGGCTGATACTTTCTGATTGGAAGGAACTTTAATTTAGAACATTTACACCTTCAAAACCATATGTTGTCTTTGAAGAACCAAAGTTAACTTTTAGGTAAATAAGACTAGCACTTGCACCATCCGGGTGCAAGGATTACGCCGATTGCCTTGAACATTCTGTCTTCGGATTTTAGGATTTTGCACAAACATAAGTCTTCAGTTTTATACATTTTTCTACAGAAGGATTATCTGTGCTTTTACAAAGTTGAACTTAATGCCAAACAGGCATGAACTGCAAACAAAGATGTGACAGCTTTGTATACTGTTGGCACAGCAGCTGGGAGCATGTTTTGCTGGAATGTGTGCCTGGAACAAATCAGAATATAAGCTTCAATGTTTGATATTTGTTCAACCCTGGCAACAACATATTCATTTTTTAATCAAATCTAAAATTAACAAATTTAAAGAGAACAAAAAGATTTGAGTGCAAAAAAAGTGAAGTTTGCAGAATCAGACAAATAATAGAATGACAGAATTTGGGGTACCCTGCCGCAATTGAAAGTAAAATTAAATGAAATAATTATCTTAGCATAGTGTAAGGGCTGATTACCATTAGTTCTATCATTCTTTTTCTTTGTGAACAACTCATTTTTCGTGCTCCGATTTCAGTAGGATTTCCACTGTGCAATGAGGACCTCTCTTGTGATGCTGAACTACCTCCTGCAAAAGTGTATTCCATATTATCATGATTTACTGTAAATAAATCCTGATCTCTAAGCTCTGATGCCGGGACAGCAGCAGGATAATCTGTAGCATTCAAGGCCTGTGGAGGCTTGGATGTCAAATAGTTCTGATGATCAACATTTTTCCCACTGCTACTAGAATCTTGTTTAACTCCATTAGGATAATCTTGTTCAAAGCCATTATGTGGAACTTGTTTTCGATTGTCAGAAGCTTCTTCCTTCATAAGTCTTTTATCCTTTCACCTTCTATGACAGAACCATCCCGGTACCTGCTTCTCAGATAATCCCAACTGTATTGATAGTTGTGTTTTCATAGCTTCTGAAGGATACTTATGTTCTGCGATGTAAATTGAATATTAGTTTATAGAAGACAAGCCACAAGGGGAAATTTATCTGAAATGCTTTGTAAAACTGTAAATATCAATATTCAACCTTCTACATCCAGCCTAGAAAAATGCAACTGAAATAAGCTTCAGAAGTTCGGAAATACAATATGGACACTTAGCTGCATGTAAATTCTCTAGACACTCAACCTGGAAAGGAGTCTTCAATCTTCTTTTCTTGTTCTCTGGAGATATTTTATCCTCCTCAGAGAACAAACCCAGCTACTGAGTTTGAACCCAACTGTTCAGTGTTTTTAGCTTGCCTATACAATAGTGAAATAGTTTAATTATCAGTGAAAAGCCAACCTGAAAATACCCATGTTTGCTTCAATAATTCCAGCAAACAAGGTTGTAGTCAAGGCCAACGGAAATAAAGCTCTAGGTTTTCTGTTGGGGAGACCACGTTGGAAAGTGATGAGCCTAAAATAATTGATGCAACAGCCACTGTTCCTAATGCAATGTCCCTTGAGCTCCCAAGAACAACATATATAAGGGCTGGAACAAAGCAAGAATCTGCATAAACATATGTACACATGATCTAAGCATTAGAATTTACAGTCATACATATCAAGCAATGCAAATTACTTAATTCAATGCAAATACTAATTTTTTTTTCCAGTTATGGGCTGTTACTGATTTACTACATAGTTTTTTAATAGACTTTTAATTATTTGTGTTATTTTTTAATTCAACTGTACAAAATACTTTTGCACATTTTATGTTCATCATAAGATGAAAAAAGATAGTTGAAGGATAAGATAAAAGAGAGTGGGAGGGAAAAAAGAAATTGAAAATTAATTTTTGTCTCCTTTTATAGTTTGATTTATAATCATTAATACATAATAAATGTGAATTGATTTGGATTTTGTTGTCGATGATTTTATAATTAAGTAATGTATACAAACTTGTGATTGATCAACTAAAATAGAGTTGGGCTATTCAAATTTAAAATCAGCTTTGAGACAAATTGCTTTTCATCAGACTGTGTCTTAGACCTGTTAAGACAACAGCTAGGGACTATAGTTTACAGTATTTTTCAGCTATTTCCAAATCACGAACCTTCTAAGTATTATAGAAAAAGAAACAATCAATCTTTTTTTTCTTTAATTCCCTTCATGTTTCTAACAAATGTTTAGTTTTATAAAATGTAAATTCACTGAAAACATATTCAAATTTAGAGCCCGATTAGAGGCCTTGCCTTGAAGCTGCCTGGACGATACAGTAAATAGGGCATAAATATCCAAATTTCTCAAAACTTTGTTAACGTGTGCTTCATCCATCTTGCAAAAGGTTCTTGAATTTCCATATTCAAGGTCAGCACTGCTTGAAACCCCAGCTCCTACATCATTTGCACTGTAAAGCCCCTTCAACTTTCCATCTTCCAGGGCTAGATGGTGATCAATACAGGGAGTTTTTGGCTTGAATCCACAGAAATAGGACCTCTTCATGGCTTGATCCTGCTGTATTTCTGCACAAAGAATTTATTTATATTTGAACCACAAATAACCAAAATAGGTTAACATTGTTGGTATAAGATACACTGCCAACAAACAACATTACATCAAAAGCATAAATTCTTCTGTACAACTACAGAGCAAGCTTGCAACCCTAAGTAAAAGCAAGCACATACCGATAGTATAGTGCAATTTGTTTGCTGCAATTAAGAAATCACTCTGTGCTCGTATATGTGAGATGACCAATAGAGAAGGTGGGTTTAATGCCATAAAAGTAACTCATGTCATTGAATTATTTACAACCCTCATCCACTAAACCGACATGGCTGCATGCTAACAAAACACAAGTGAAGCTTACATAGTCAGGGTACGAACCAGAGTTCTTCATTAGCTAAAAGAGTTTGAAAGCATATTTGGAAAATCCATTCTATGCATATCCTGCTATCATAGCATTTCTTGAGACCACATTTCGTCGAGGCATTTTGTCAAACAGTTCAGACGAAGCTCCCAATTTGGCACAGGCTGGGAGGACACTGGCAGAGTTCGTGGAGTCTAACTTTACATCAGCTAATTGCATTTTCTTAAAAGTTTGAAAGGCCTTTTCAACAAACTCATTCTGTGCATAACCTGTAAGCATTGTGGTCCATGAAATCACATCCCTTTGAGGAATTTCTTTAAAAATCTTTAAAGCAAGATCACCATTTTGTTCATACCCTGCAATCAGTCAGGTCCACATTCCTGTGCGGTCGCATGTAGAGCAACCTTGGTCTCCATCGGATCAGCACTTGCAGATGCAGGGAACCCTCTTGGAGCCATTGTAGGTAGGGCATCTGGGCACCGCTCCTGCCCTTACAAATGACTTGGGCTGCTCATTCTCCATTAGGGCTTTGAAAACCCAAGCTTCCACAATCATCCCAATTCCAGAAGCCACCTGTGAGGCCGCCACTACACCTGGAGCCATGTTAATCTTACTGATAAACAATCGTACTGAAGATACCTGGGTCTATTCTGATGGAAGACTGGGACCATTCAGCAAGCACAGGAGGATTACTAGATTGTCTGCCAAGCACATGAATGTAAACACCATGTAGCAACAGTCAACGAGTCGAATGCTCTCATGACAAAATGCTTTAATTGTAACTTGTAATTGTAAATATTAAGGAACATATCAGTGATACTATTGCAGAAGATGTAATGTTTGAGAATCCCTAATAGGGTCTGAAACAATAAAGATACCTTGGTCTATTTTGATGCAAATCTGGGACCATTCAGCAAGCACAAGATTCCTGGACTGTCTGCCAAGCACATGAATATAAACACTATGTAGCAACAGTCAATGAGTCGTAAGCAGAATATGGAAATAATGTTTAGTACTTGTAAATATTTTTTTTTGATTGGTAACATTTTGTATTGATATTGAAATATGAAAATTACATTATAAAGCCGATTTCATTTGGCTGCCCCATTACATTCACATCAAAGAAACGAGAATCGGAATCGTCTCGGAATCGGCAAGGCCGAATCGAATCGCGAATCACTCATGAATTGGAATCAAATCGCCCATGAATCGGCAAATTTAAAAAACCCTTAAAATTTAGAGATTTTTACAATTTAAAACTTATTTCATGCACCCTTTATTGAATATAACTTAAACACACTATAACATCATCAAATAGAAGCTAACATACATAAACAAGGAACATAAATGATAAATCCATCACATGCGTTACATATTTATGCAGCCTAGAAGCATGAGTTAAGATTGGTATGTTACATAGTATCATAAAAACATTTAAACAACAAAAACACTTGTAATCATAGCATCATGAATCATGATCATACCATCATATACCTCAAGTGCAAGTTCAACATCAAAGATTTAAGAATCAAAACATTAAAATTAAATCATTACATCAGTTCAAGTATCATTGTTTTAAGTTCAACTAATGAATTAATAATTTATTGATATTCTTCTTCTTCATCACCATCATCTTCTATATGGAGCCTAATAATTCTCGAAGGTTAATTTTCCCCCACTTTTATCGGTGCAGTTTCCACCCCAAATTATTAAATGGGGGTTTGGGGGCGAAGCCCCCAAGACGGGGTCAAGGGGCAGTGCCCCTTGCGGGGTCTAGGGGATAGCTCAACCAACTTTAATTATTTTATAAGGCATTGAGAGTTATTTTTCAGCTCCATAAGACATCAAATCATAAATGTATGTAAGATGAAAGACACAAAAAAAAGATTAAAAAAAAAAGTATTTTTAAAATTTTTTTGACTTGACAGCCGATTCATGCCGGTTCACACATGGCGATTCAGGCGATTTTTGGATGAATCGCCTGAATCGGCGATTCATGCCTAACAATCGCCGATCTGATTCACCGGCTCCCAAAAAGTCGGGAGGGGTGAATCGAATTGCAATTCACGCGATTCTCGTTACACTGATTCACATTGCTTATTTATCTACCCCGGCATCTAACCCTATAGACGTAATACTAAAAAGCAAAAGGATATTAACATCCCAAAAAACAACAGAGCCTTCGAAGATACACCTATAGCTAAAGTTGATGCAAATACAAAACGCATCAACACCCCGGGCAATTCCCAAAACAGAGACCCTGGAATACGCCCCGCCACACAGTAAGCCACCCCGCCTCATTTTTCTTTAAACCAAGCTGCAGAGTCTTCCTTGGAGAAGTTTGGGATGGCACGGGTCTCCTCCATTGTGACCTTGCGCTTTCCCTTTCCGCGTGCAGTCGCCTCGCCAATCAGTGAAGAATCAACCCACATATTTGCATTTGTGGGTGCCTCGGTCGCTTCTCGTCCTCCTCTGACCAGTTGATGCCTTAGGGGTTCACTTGGAGGGCGCACACTCTTCCTAGGGGTCGTCTTCTTGAAGCCCTTGTGTTCAGCCTCCTCCCCAATGTTCACCTGCAGGAGGGTGAGCATCTTCTGCCACGCCTTGGAAGCCTTCGGCAGATGTACTTCCCGAGGGGTAGCAGACGACCAAATCACCAGGGGTTGCATGGAGCTGTCTTCACCTCTAATTTGCCTCCACGGTTCCAATCCCATGTCCAACCCGACACCCAGCTCGGCCCTATTGACGATTTCATCCACCCCCAGCAACCACTGCGGATCAATGCTTGCATAAATAACCTTACGGACCTCTTCCTTTGACTCCCCAACCATCAGTGCCAGAGCAACAAACAGAGACGCAACGTCCAGGTTCGTGCTCCTCCTCCAGTAGGCATCCATAAACTGCGGGCCGAAAAACTCCATGACAGCATTCAGAAAAGCCGTATCTTTGAAGAGGAAGATATGCTTCAGACGCCTAACCGTGACATTTCCCTTGTAGGACTAGGTTTGGTTGCATGATTCCAGTGCAAAGTTTGCTTCCATTTCGACTGCTCTGCTTCAAACCTGCTCAAAGTGTGCCGAGAAAAGGGCCAATTTCCACTTTAAATGCATCCAAGAAGGATCTGGAAGACGCACCTATACTTACTGCTTGCAGATTATCACATGTGTGGCATTACTCTCCAATGAGTGTTTGATACGGTTAATAATTATGCATCCTTATAACAAGTGGATGAAAAGCAATGGAAATCGACTTCAAATTAATCCATTTTGAGTAGAGAGAAATCTTTGAGTGTGGCATTATGATTTTCGAGGGGTTTGCTTGCTCCTAGATTTGCCAATTTATCGGCCTCCCCATTTGCTTCCCTATACACATGGGAAATCCGAAAATCCTCAAATTTCGACAAGAAGCATCTAATCTGTTTAATATGCTTGTCGAGGTGCCATGACTCCAGGTTGCCTTTCTTGATCCCGTTTATGATGATCTCAGAGTCCCCTTCTAGGTGAACCTTTCGAAAGCCCATTTTTACTCCCAATAAAGTCGCCTCTTTTGCAGCTTCACACTCTACCTCGTTGTTGGTTCCATCTCATAACCTCTTTGCTGTGAGTGCTACAATGTTGCCTTCATGGTCCCGAGCTATGCATCCACTCCCGAACGTGCTTGGGTTACCTCTGGCTGCCCCGTCGAAATTAATTTTGATCCATCCTTCGTCTGGTGGTTGCCAAGCACACCTCATTCTTCGCAAGCAAGGAGTAACCCTTGAAGGCCCATTAACGGGGGAGTACTTGTAAATATTGAAGAACATATTAGTAACACTATTGCAGAAGTTGTAATATTTGAGAAACAAATATATATATATATATATATATAACGCGAAAAAAAGAACGATACCTGGGTCCACTTAACCAAGAAGTTTGCTCAATGACATCAGATAGACATGTTCTCTAGTCGCGCTTCCTCATTTTTTCGTAGGATTGTGTACGAGTGGTTTTGCATTTTAGCGAATCTGTCAAAGGAGAACGTTGGTTGTAGCCGGAGACCATTTAAGCTCTTGACCCTCGAGAGAGCTGCAAATGTCAAACCTCGCTTTTCTCTTTTCCCAATGTCAGGCCTTGCTTTCTATAGGGTTAGTCCTTGTGATTTGTGTATGGTTATTCTCCATGTCATTGTGATTCGCATTTGTCTTCTGCTGCCTAGTGACACATGTATTATTGGTACCAATTTGGTGTCTGCTTCATTCCATGGTGGTCCTATGTAGTTCTCTATTCTTGCCATGACATATAGTGGCACATCTGGCGGTTTTGAATTAGTGTTGTAAACAATGTTTACTACTTCACTGAGTGCTCCGTTTACAAGCCCTGCTTGTGTCCAGATATTTTTTGTAATCATGATTCGTTGTCCTCGGAAAAGCAGCACCTGAACGTCAAGTTGTTCCTCCTTTGTTGCATTATTTATACTATTCCTTGTTCTTGTTGCTATACTTAGAGCAATTGGTCGATTTAATTCTTTTAGCATCTTCTTGTTGTGTAGCCTGACCAATTCGTTCGTAGAGAACAAGTGAGTTCCCTTGTTGAACTCTTCTTTTTCAACTGGCATGATTTTTGTAGGGGCACGTGTCATCAATAGTTGCCAATCCTCCTCTGTTGGTTCTGCATTTCGTATGTTGTGCAGTGCTTGGCATAATTGTCTCTGTGTTGTTGATTCTCCTTGTTGTTGGAACAATGTCTGAAGGCTGATAACTGTTGTGAATTTCTCCCACAGAAGATTCGTTGTTGCTTGTCCAGTGTAGATGGGCTTATCCATTACAAGTGGCAGTTGCGCTAGGTCACCAGCCAAGACTATGGAGACGTTGTCGAAGCATAGGCTTTGGTTATTGGGGAATGGTTGGTGTAACCTGTTATCTATTTTTTGGAGTAGCTTTGGTCCTATGAAACTCATTTTATCGATGGGGATGTATCTTATGCTCTTAAGTTGTTCTTGAAATGTTGTTAATGCTTGTCCTTGTAATGGTTGCATTTCTTTGATTGGTATTCGTAACTCTGAATGAATAGTTGTTGCTTGAATGTTGAAAGCAGCAACTCCTGTCGATGCAAGTGTCAGTAGTTGGTTTGTTTGTTGTGGCATGTTGTTGTTTAGAGAAGATCTTATGCAAGCAATCAAGTACAATTTTTCTATACCTGCAATTCCTCGGATAATCATGTATAGGGGTGTTCGAACAACCCTTTTGTTGTGGTTTACAATCGTCTCTATAGCTAGCTTTTTCTGGTTAGATAGTATATGCTCGTGTTTCTCGCTGCTAGGTACTATACTTGTAGTCCATGGGCCTGTTTTCTGGATTTCTATGAACCTTGTTATTTTTTGGTAAAGTTGTTGCGGTATTGGATTTTCGTCCCACTTGTTGATGTCGAATTTGCGTCTTCGAAGCATTTCAAGATCGTTTAGATAACTATTGTTTGTTGGTCCCATTTGTGATAAGATATGTCATTCCTTAATCTCTTGCATGATTCTTGTATTGTTGTTGGTATCACTATTGTTCTCTTGTTCTTCCTCACATTCAGATGTTGTGTCTGTTGGGGTAAGACATTCAACGTGCCATACATTGTACTTCCTCTTATTCATTTGTCTCTAATTTACCTCTATTGAATCATTTGTGAGGCCTATGTCTTGTCCAATGTTGCAGAAATGCTTGTATAGGAGGAGTTTGGTCCAACAGAATAATTAAAATTGTTGTGTCTTCTTTTGGGATGCTATAGAACTTGGGGTATACATTGACTACAACCTTTACTGGTCATCTTTTCCACTGGCATTGCTTGCGATTTGCAGAATGGGAAAATGATCTTGTTGATTCGAGCAATGTTATTGTTTCTAATTCGGGTGGCCGCTTTATGTAGGCATGTATGTAAGTGTCCTTTATTTTCGTGCTGGTGGCTGATCTTGTATTCCGTTGGAGTACCTTTCTCCCAACATTTAGAGATGTAAAAGGATGACTGCACTCTACAAGTGGTAATTTTTGTAGCATGTGGCATGTTCCTTGTGACCCTATATCGCGCTCTGCAATTATCTTTGTCATGAATTTCCGATATGCTGTGACTGCTGGTTTGTTTGCTTCTTGGTTTGTGCATGTCCTCTTTAGCATGTTAGTACACGTCTCTGATCTTCTCTCTGCTTTTAACGCGTACTTAGCTATGTACTTGAGGACTTGCGATCGGGAGATGATAGGTTGGCAGTCGATCTTGGCTCTCCATATTTGAAGAATTTGTCAGTGATGAATGTTTAGCTTGTCATCGTTCCTTGCGGGCTCGTACTTTTTATTTACATTGCCATCACATGTCAGCGTAGATGTGCTCTGCTCCTTCCATAGAGCCTTGTAACAACATTCTTTTTTTATTTGCCTTTTTCTGTAGGCAGGTTCCTTCTCTACACTTTGTGTGCCTTTGGACCCGGTAAACAATTTCTTCGTAGTCCTTATTGGGGTCCGTGGCAAATAGATCAAGCATGTCCAGGAGGCATGGATCATCGCGCGGTGATCGAAATACCGTATTGTTTCTTTCATCTGCATCGCGGGGATTCCAAGCAGTTATGCATGTATCAAAGAATGCTCTTACTCTTTCAACCTCTGTGTTGTTGCTCCAATCAATCTTGTCTACATCTAGTGCATCAGGAAGCCAAATGAGTCTGTGAACATGTCTAGTACCCCTGCTTTGCCACTTTGTTCTATACCAATAGTTTGTTACGCCAAGCAGCTGTTCGATGGCTTCTTGCCTGAAGATTGTGAACCTGTGTTGTAAGTACAAAATGTGGTGTGGGGGTTGTTGACGATATTTTCTAAGCGTTGCCTGCTTGATTGCATTTTAACTGGTGTTTGGCCGGCCAAGAGCCGTTGTAGATCTGGCCATTTTGTGTCTGTTGCACTAAGCTTAAAGAATAGCGTCGGTGGGCATATTTGGGTGATCAAATCTGTTAGTTCGTAACAATGCTTTCTCCAGTACGGTTGTGTACCTCTGACCAAAGCTCCAAAGAGCATAAGTTGTTGTGCAAGTTGTGAGTCAGGAAGATCCCGTAGGTGTTCTTGGAGGTTTTCATTGGTTGTTGGTATATGGTCTTCTGCAATTTTCTTTATGAAAAGAGATGCGAGCCCACGTGTACAGTGTCGTAGCATGAGATTGTAGATGAACTATCGATTCGAGGATGTCCTCCAAATCTTTAGTCATGCAGTCGTAGTAAGTATAAGGCGTACTCGTTCAATTCTACCTGCCTGAGTCATGGTTGCATCTGTTGCGTTGTTCCATTTGGGAAGAGGGTGGGAAATGCCATGTCAAGCAATCCTTCAGTGTTGTATTCGTTTATTGGAGAACAATCGATGTCGGGCCAATTGATAGTATCTTTTGTGGTGTCATCAAGTTGTAAGTTGTGTCTTATCATTTCAAGCTCACGGGCTCCATTTGGCATTTTGGAAACAAAGAATGATGTATGGGCTTCACTGCCTTTGCCTTGATCTTCATCATTGTCCATTTCGTTATTTGGTACTGTAATGTCATCTTCCGCTTTAATAGTGTTTAGCATGTTTGAGATATCCGTCCTCTCCTCTGTTAACGTAGACAAACAGTTGGCATCTATAGTTGCATTAGCATAGTAAGGGTCATAGTTGACTTTGTATAGCAGTGCATCTCTAATGCGGCTTCCGCTCACGTAGCAGTCATAGTATTGTGTTTGAATATGTTTCCGTCTTATGATGAGCAAGTCAAGTTCTAGTATTTTGCATGGGAGAATTCTGGTAATGCTTTTAATGTCTTGTGTGAACCTTATAGTATGTTCGTGATATTTATATTGTCCTCCAAACACCTAAGTCACTTGTACTATTGGGCTCACTCTTGCGATGAGCATTTCCTCTACTTGTGTTAACCTCTTTAGAACATACGGCTATTCGTCTGGGTCCATATTGTTTAATGAAGAGAACTGGTGTATTCCACGCTCCGTAAAGTCCCTATCTGGCTGTAGCCGTTGTTTGTCTTATATTATTGATTGCCGTCTTACACCATGAAGGATTCTGCAATGCCTGGGAACACAGACCGCTCCACGCTATCTACCTGTAGTTTCTGTGCGAGCTGGGTTTCTACTATGAACGCACCTATCCGTAGACTCTGTGTGAGCTGGTGTCTGTTGTGTATACACTAGTATCTGACGCTGGGCATTGAATGATTTGCTGGTCGAGAGTACTCTGCAACAGTCGGGTGTAGATACCCCCCAGTCTGTCCGTCACCTCCAAGGGATCGCTGTGCGGTTGCAGTAAGTCTGCTACAGACTGTTGGTGTGTGGACGCCTTGTGTCTTTACCCGCGTGTGATGCTGTTGGAACTCCCTGTCACTACCCGCACCACTCTTCTAGCACTCACGCAATTTCCTCCTCACCCGATACCACCCTACAACGATGTCTAATACACTGCAGGCCTCTGCATTGACATGCTTCTCTCCTGTAACAGCTGTGTGAGGGTGGAGAATCCTCTTCTATTGCAAATGACGCTGTTGTGCATACAAGGTAGTCTGTAACTTCATACGCAGCTAGCTGACTGTGGGAGAATAAGAGGCGTTTCACTTACAACAGCTGGGCCAGGTTTCTCTTTCTAACTCTTTAATACCTTTATTCCATAATGTCACGTTTTCATGGAACCGACTGAAACTAAAAAAATGAAACAAATCCTTAACTATTGAAGTTCGATTTCATTTGCTGAAGATTCTAATTCTGTTATTCCCTTAGTATTTTATTCAATCTGCAAACTGGAAAATACAGATTCTGTGCCTAGTTTTCGAAATTACCAGCTGGAGCTTGAAACCAAAAACTTAACTTACTTTGAAGACCACTTGTGAAACCTATAGTAATTCCACCAAAGTGAGAAAATGCTGGGGCTACGTCCAGTTTTCTCAGAATTCTTCCCAAGGGGCTACGTCCTTAAGAATACTCAGTCACATTAAAGCAACCAATTATAATTCTCAATTTCAT
>MU225473.1:1150255-1171000 GCA_018584345.1 Thuja plicata | reverse complement strand
AAAATAAATGTCCAAGTAGCCCTGTGACTGACTGGCATCCTCTGAAAAGCGGCCATTAGACTATCCGGATGGCTAGATAGGCTAATCAGGCATAAAATTGCATTACTGCAGAAAAGGGGACATTACACGCTCCCTGGAACATCTTCTGCATGTAGATTGTGGGTTAGTTATTTGTATCAACATGCCTGGGTAGCTTTCATTACACATCACACATATTTGTAAGATGGACAATTCATCTATTCTTCGTCGGAATCGTCATGTTGCTGTCACGCTATCTATACCATTGCTTTGTGTACTTTGTTCCCTTGGAGGCCTTTCAGGAGGATTTTGCGGTTGGTGGGAGGACATTGGTTGACTTGTTTGGCGGGGTATATTTGGACTATCTTCTTGCCCATTGCCCTCTTTTGTACGACGTGCACAATATATTTGGCTTCTTGAACAGTATTGGCGGCATCCTGTTTGCATTTCTTGAGTGTTATTTTGGTTCTAGTGCATCTTTTTGGCATGTCTACGAGCTAGTATATTGTCTCCGTGACAAGCATAGTATTCCTTGTCTTTCCTTCATTCTTGGCGGGCAAGTTCATTTTGATCATTGTATGCTTCTACCTGCATTTCTTGTGGGTTATTTTGATTTTGGTCCACTTTGTTGTGGGTATTTTGACTCTACTCCACTCTTTTGACGTGGTTTGGGGGTAGTGTAACATTTTTGTGCCAAGCATAGTGTTCCTGATCTATTCTTTTCCTCTCTTGAGGCATAAGTTTGTTTTGTTGATTGTTTGTATCTGTTTGCATTTCTTGTGGGCTATTTTGACTCTAGTCCACTCTCTTGGCACCCCTTCGAGTTAGAATTTCGTCTCTATGATGGGCATAGTATTCTCGATCTTTTCTCCGTCGTTTTTGCCACACAAGTTCATTTTGTTGATTGTATGCTTCACTTTCTGCATAGGAAATATCCATCGAGCCAAACTGCAAGAGGTAGAATATTTTGTATCAAATGGAGGACTATCTCTATCAGAAGGATTTATGGTGGCCATTGGAAGGAAAAGACAAGAAAGTCACAACTATGTCTGATGAGGAATGATATATTTTGGACAGAAAGGCACTTGGAAGTATTTGTTTATGTCTGGCATAATCGGTGGCATTTAATATTACCAAAGAAAAGATAATTTAAGAGTTGATGGAAATCCTAGCGAAGTTATATGAAAAGCCTTCTGCTTCGAATAAGGTATTTCTTATGAAGAATTTATTTAATATGAAAATGGTAGAAGTTGGATCTGTTTTTGATCATTTAAACGAGTTTAATACAGTTACCAGTCAATTATCTTGTGTAAATGTCAATTTTGATGAAGAGATCAGGGCCCTTTTGATTGTGTTCTTTGCCTGAAAGTTGGAATGGTTTGGTAATGGCTATTAGTAACTCTATTTCTGGTTCAAATACCCTAAAATATGATGATGTTATTGGTGTTATTCTAAGTGAGGAAATTCGTAGGAAAAGCTTAGGTGGATATACAATAGGTAGTGTTTTTAATGCATAAAGTAGGGGTAGATCAAAGGAGAGAGGAAACAATTCTCAAAGTCGTGGAAAGTGACAAGAAAAATCAAAGGGCAAGAGGTCTTAATCCAAAGGATAGAGAAATTTTTGGTACTATGGGAAACCACGTCATCTGAAGAAAGATTCCTGGTCTTAGAAGAATAAAGAAGATAAACAAGAAGGCAATAAGGAGGTAAATGTGGCAAGTAAGAAATTTGAAGAGGATTTTTTTCTTCTTTTCCTAGATAATGTTGATGATTCATGGGTTTTAGATTTAGGGGCCTCATTTCATGCTACACCCCATAGAAGTTATTTTCTTGATTATGTCCAAGGGGATTTTGGGCTGGTTTATTGGGTGATGACTACCTTTGTCAAATTGTTGGAAAGGGAAGAATTAAGATTAAAAGTTGTGGAATGGGAATCATTGGCTACTACAAGAGGTAAGGCATGCTCCAATGCTGAGTAGGAATTTAATTTAGCAGGCTAGCAAGATGATGAAGGTTGCACAATTACTTTTAATGATAAAAATTGGAATGTTTCAAAAGGTGTCTTAATGATAGAAAAATGTGTGAAAGTGGGCACCTTATTTCTTTGTACAAGTCATAATGTTCCTTCTACTTTAATTGTTACAGAGAAAATTTAATGTTCAGGAACACTTGCTGCAATTGAGTAGGAAGAACATCAAACAATCAATGTGAAGTCTGAAACAATAGTATGTCACAACAGACTTTGGCACATAGGTGAAAAAGGTATGAAATTACTTCATTCAAAGAAAGTTTTACCAAGTCTAAAATATGTCAATATGGATTTATGTGAAAGTTGTGTATGGGAAATAAAGAGAGTTAGTTTTTTGAAGGGTAGGAAGGAAAAAAAAGATGAGAAATTGGAGCTTGTGCATATAGATATATGGGGACCATCGCAGGTATCTTCTTTTGGTGGCTCTCTGTATTATGTTACATTCATTGATGATGCAACTAGGAAAGTATGAATTTATTTCCTTAGGCAAAAATCTGATGTATTTGAAACTTGTAAAAAATGGAAAAGCTTGGTTGAGAATGAGATTGGTAAAAGACTAAAATGTCTCAGATCTAATAATGGTGGTGACTATTGCAGAAAAGAGTTTGAATATTATTGGTCCTCTAATGGTATTTGTAGAGGACTCCACAAAAAAATGTAGTTGTTAAATGCGTGAATAGGACAATAATGGAATGTGCAAGGAGTACGAGGTTGCATGCTAGACTGCCCTTAAATATGGGCAAAGGTTGTAAACATTACTATTTATTTAAATAATAGATGTGCCTCTACTCCTTTGGGTTGTGGTAATCTAGAGGAAGCATCGACATGTAAGAAGGTGAGCTATTCTTTTCTCAGAACCTTCGGTTGTGAAGCATTTCCACATATAGATTCTAAAAACAAAATCAAGCTAGAAGATAAATCAAATAAATGTATGATTGTTGGATATGGCATTGATGAATTTGGCTATAGATTTTGGGATTTTGAAAATCATAAAATTGTAAGAAACAGGGATGTCATATTCAATGAGAAAGTGTTGTACAAAGATCAGTTGCGACAACATGAGAAGAAATAAAATGATTATATAGTGTTGGATGATACTCCAAAAGATGATGTTCTAGTAGTTCCTCATGCTCTGCAACATAAAACGACAACAAATACCACAAACTCTAGAGAATGTTAGACGATCTTCAAGGATAAATAGACCTCCTAAAAGATATTCTCTGTCTTTGTATTCTATTTTATTAAGTGATGTTGGTGAACCATAATGTTATGATGAAGCTATAAAGCTGGATGCCAAGGTTCAGTGGGAGCATGGAATGATAGAAGAAATGGACTCTTTGCTGAAAAATCAGACTTGGGAATCATACAAGTTGACTACAGGTAAAAATGATTTACCAAGAAAATGGGTTTATAAGGTGAAAGAGGAGGATGGAGGTAAGAAAATGTTTAAAGCCAGGTTAGTTGCAAAGGGATTTGCGTAGAAAAAGGGCATTGATTTTGATAAGATCTTTTCTCCAGTTGTAAAAATGACTTCTATTCGCACTATTTTAAGTATTGCGGCTACTAAAAATTTGCATTTGGAAAAACTGGATGTTAAGATATCCTTTCTCCATGGTGATTTGGAAGAAGAAATATATACAGAACAACAACAAGGATTTGAAGTCAAAGGTAAGCTCCTCGACGTCACTCAAACAACCGTTTGGCTCCTATCCGTAGGCGGTCTGGATCACCACCTCCTGGTGGTTCTGTGTTTGGATGAATCGTTGCTAGTGGTGCTGTAAAAATCCTTACTACCCTTTTATTTGCAAAGAAACGATTTCCAACTATTATGGTTGACTCACTGTGTTTTGGTTTAACAGTTTCCTTTTCGTAGAATGTATTCAGTGTATTTGCATATTATTTCAAACTCAGAATTAACAAATGCCAGGCATGAAATCAATAAAATTTCCAATAATCAACAATCGGACTTGCAAGCATTCATGGATAAAATCTCAGATATTATAAATATTCAGAGTGATTTAATTCAAAAACCACCAACCTCCATAAATTGAAGTACCTGAAGACTGGTCTTCTGACCGCAATAACAAGACAACTGGGAGTGGTGCTTCCGTAAGCAAAATGTGCATAGCTGTAAGAATTTCTAGAATCAAACACATGCAGTAGCAATCTCCAACCTCTGCATCCGGTAGTTGAACGATATTCAACTCACCCTCACCCACGTGCTCAGTCCCACACACCCGGGATATGCTGCAATCAAACCCAGCCGCGTTATAGGGTAAGTTCCACGCGCGGGATCCACCTCCAACGATGTGTTATGTTGTCTTGGGGATGCACGTCACTAAATCTGCTCACCCATGAACTCTCAACGGATGTCTTCACTACTTCACTATGCTGCGGCAAAAAATAATAATCCCAGCCACGTCTTCCAGGGAGCAGTTTACTTGAAACTGTGGGTCTCTCTTCCAGCATAGTATTAACGTGCCTTTTAGTAGCAGCAGTCCACGAGCATCAAGAACTAGGTTTGGTTTTAGTAATGCCTGGCGTGGTTGTTAGTAGACCCGTATACACTTTCTGTGATACCTATTATAAGTCACGAAATCAATTGACCACTACTGGTTTCGTGAACACTCAACCTTCCCTGTGGGATAGGATACATGCGCACTAATCTCCTCTGTATTTCGAGCTCTTTATGGATACATTTGAATTCCAATGTGAAGTCTGAAAGTTTAAAACAATTTATTGCCTCTCTGAATTTCGAAACTAATTGCTGAAGATTTAAACTCTACTATCTTTACTTGAAGATCATTTGTGAAATCTGAAGTAATTTCACCTAGGGTAGAATATTGGGGCTACATCCAATTTCCACAAACTCTTAAGGGGCTACGTCCTCAAGAAATAAGTCACATTAAAGCAACCAGATATAAAATCTTTAATTTTATAAATTCTCATTCTCCCTTTCCCAAGGAAGATCTCCTTCCTTTATAACCTCAAAATGAGAGCCATTTCATCAACTCAACAATGTGGGATAAAAAAGCACTTTCGTCTTTTAGTCACTTAAGTCACTTTTTAAAATAAAGTAACTTAAAGTTATAATATTAAAGTGACTTTATAATATAACTTTATGAAATAAAGTACCCCAACTATAGAGTCTGAACTCAGATATTAAATAAATGCCCAAGTAACCATGTGACTGACTGGCATCCTCTATAAAGCGGCCATTAGACTATATGGATGGCTAAATAGGCTAATCAGGCATAATATGCATTACTGAAGGCAAGGGGACATTACAAGTGCTCCTCCTGCAGCTTTTGGTTGGTCAAGTTCTAGTGGAAAATCAGGTTGGCTCTCCTCCTCTAAAGGGTTTCCCTGGCTATCCCTGACAATTTCTCCGCACAGAGAAGACAAGGATGCAAAAGAAGACACAGCTGATGGGTGGACTATTCAAAACCCCACTGATGGCTCGAGGAAGAAGGATGATCCAAACCCTCTTCCTTCATCTAGTACGCATTAGCCGCCTAGGGGTTCTCTATTTCTAGGCTGTGCCCAAGTATTTTGTGGTTAGTGTTTTTCGGGCTAGGCCTGTTTAAGACTATCGGGGAGTGACTTTTTCCTCCCATATCTAATTTATTCATTATTGTACTTATGTTCTTAATTTAATATTAATGGTAAGCTATTTCATCAAAAAAGAAGTTGACAATTCTCTTGCCAAATGTAAGGGAATTCTCAAGGTATTTAAGAACAATATGGTGCAAGCATGGAACAATATGAAATAACTAGTGGATCAACATGGGATAATTCCATAACTCTACCTTTACAAGTAACCATCCTTACATAACAAGGTGGCTCCCAACTTGAGTCCAAATTTTAGATCTCTTATTTGGTGGTGCAAGACACTAGTGAGGTGGTTTACAAACTTACACTCCCAACCCCTTCAAAAATTTGCCCATTTTTAAATTTTTCTTGCCTCAATAAAGTTGTTCAATTTTTAAAATATTATGTACTATTATTCTATTATTGGAAAAAGTCATTGCCTAGTATCATTTTGGGTACATGTTCCTTGTAAGTTTCCCAAACGATAAATTATAACATGTATTTATCCCACATGCATCACGAGGGTAGAAATTGTCTTTAGCAAGACCCTTACATTTTAATAACCTCTCAATTGGAAGATGTCTTGTATACCTGTAATCAAAATGTATGTAATTGGTAATAGCTGTTGATTATTATTATATTGGATCCATATGCTTTGTAACTTACCCAAATGGTCTATTAGAACAAGTATATGCATCAAGAAAATTGTAATTGTCTTTATTTTTTTAATCTCTTAGGTTAGGGTTCACCACCTAGTGTGTTGGTTAAGTGGTGGTGTTGGCTCAAACCCCCGCTGGGCCATTGTGATTGCGGGCTTGTGCCTTCGCTGATCCAATGTGCCCACGGGTTTGGGCCTCAACTTTGTAATAAGGGGATGAGGTCCCCTCTTTGTGGCCTCAGTTTACCGGACACTAATTTTAAAAAATAAAAAATAAAAAAAAATCTTTTAAATTAAATTTATTTTAGATAAATTTCCAATATAAATACTTTATCCTGATTCCACATATAAGTAGTTAATCATTATAAACAATTATATAACTATCCCCTAGCTCCCTCACATTTTTTCTAACCAAATTTTAACTTGATTTAACAACAACAAATCTACATCAAAATATCTTGTAAAACTTTCTAGTCAAGCATCTAATTGAGGGGAGCGTACCTCAACGGCACTCAAACAATCGTTTGAAAAGACAAATTTAAATCTGTACTCGTTGAAAGAAAATGTAGAAAATAGGTAGTCATGTAGTTTGTAAAAGCAAATTCCATATCTTCTATATATAAGCAGTTTGATTGAGAAGCAAGGCAGATTTGTTTTATGTTTTAATGCAGATTTGTTTTCTGTTTTAATTTGTTTCCCTTGGCATGATTTTTTAATGGGGCAGCGGCGAGGAGAATTACACAGCCCAGTGAGTGAGGAAAATACTGTAAGTAGATTATTACTCTCCTCTTGATTTCAAATTATAATGAGTTGTATGTCTTGTGAATCTTTTTGCATTTGTCTGGAAACGTAACCGTTATCGTGTTAGTCTAATTTTGAGCAATGCCTAACACAATTTTTTTGGGAAGGATGTTTAGAACGTAGAAATTTCGTACTCCCTTCTTTATCTCGCTGCCAATTTCTTTATTTCGCGCATAATCATTTTCTTTGCATGGGTAGTTAAAAACCAATATATTTTAAAGATTGCAGAGGGTCTTCATCATTAGCATGGGTCATGGTTTGTTTTTTGGGTTTCCTTTGAGGTTTTCATCATTAGCATTGCGCATAAGAGGTCAAGAGGTCAAGGTGCATATTGTAGGAAGAGCATCTACTTTGATCTCTACTTTTATCCTTTCTTGCATGGTTTGTGTCCTCTATGTCCATACCTAGAAGATTGGGAGGCTTTATATACTTGAATTCAATTTTCTTTTAATGCATTTCTTTGTAATAAGTCTTGGCTTATGTGCAATCTAGCATCCTTCCTGAGTTTACTGTGTGCACTTGTTTTGTTCTGCATAACTATGTTTGTCATGTTCGTCATCCCATTATGCATATTCCTCTTTTGGATCTTTGTGTTTATTCGAATGTTATTGAATGCTCTTTTCCATCCATTTGATTAAAGGCATGATATACCTTGAAATGATCAAATTGACTTTGCTTCAAAAATCCCCTGGTGTCTTAATTTTGACCCCAAGTTCACACTATCTATTGGTTTGGCATGTACTCTTTACCCATGAGGTTCCTCATTTGGTAATTCTTCCTATATTCATGCCCACAATTGATTTGGAGTGAGATGATTCTTTTGCTCATACCTTGCCTTAAATCCATTTCTTGTATATGTAGATCTTATTTTTGCTGTAAATTTAATGTAGTTTTAAGTTTTTTTGCCATAAATTTAGTTACAGATGCTTCTTTGTTGCATTTTGCTTTCAAGTTGGGTCAATTATGTAGATTGTTGCAAGTATATTGCAAATTTGAAAAGATCCAATGACAATGTTTATGAAATTATGTAAAATGCAATATGATGTTCCAGTTTCAAATTGTTTTATGCAAGTTACTATCTGATTTGTATATTTGTAGATTCCAAATACATTATCTGTATGTCCTAGATTTTGTTACACACATTTTTGCCCTGATTTTTTATATTTTTGTTGCATCCATTTAAATTTTAGGTTTTCAAAAATTTGCAAACTATAGTGGAAAAAGTGATCCAATTTCAGGTTGATTTGGGTCTTTGTAAATCTTAATAGTTTGATTTAATGAGCACATAAGGTACATAAGGTTCTGGTAAAACCTGTGCATGTTACTATTCCAAGCACAATTGCAAAAATATCCCACATTTTTCGGAAAGAAATTCAGTTCAAGATAATGCACCCTTCTTGAATGGAAAATATATTGCAGAATTAATCTGAAGATTTGACTATTGTTTTGAGGATGGCTATGACTTACATTTATAGAATCTGAGAAGTATTTCTTTATCTTGTTGTGAATTTCTTTCTAATAGCATTGTTAAAGTCTATAAATAAATAATTATTTTATTTGCTCAGGTAGCTAAAAACCATTGGTATTTAATTATTGCAGAGGTTCTTCATCATTAGCATTGTACATAAGATGTCATCATTTATTTTATGGTTTCCTCAAAGGTGCATTGCACGTTGAGCATCTAAACTGCACTTTGATCTTACACTTTGATCCTTCCTTGCATGCTATATGCCCTTCATGACCATAACTAGAAGATTGGAAGGCTTTATATACTTGAATTCAATTTTCTTTTAGTGCATTTTTGGTGCAAAGGATCGGGTGGTCGGCTTCTTGACAAAATGGAAGGATTGAACATATAAGGGAAATACAAGGTTCAAAGACACCCTTCCCAAATAACTCAAAAGGGGATTTCAACCCAACACTTTGACTCAAGGTTTCTAAAGCCACAAGAGACTAAATTCAACCAAATTCAGAAGGAATCAACTGTCTATGGAGTCAAATTCTATGGGCTATGCACAAAGGACTTGAATTCTGCCAAGAGGCCTAATTGTATTGCATTAGGACAACAACGACCTTCTAGAGCCCATAACTCCAAAAACTTCTGAATGACCTGGAAAACAAATTAAGTTTTCAGATACCCTTTATCAATTTTTACAACATATATAAAGCAAGAGGTAGGTTGTTTTGGACCATACCCTGCTGTTACAACTTTGGGACCCAAAAAATGCATAAAAATGGGCACTTTTACAAAAGAACTATATCATAAACTTAACCAAAAGACTCCAACTCTTGGACAGTGGTTAATTATGTCCTAAATTACTTAAATCTGAAAGGAATTAGTCTCAGACCCCTGGGAACATCAAAAGCCCCAAATTAGGCTTCCCAAATCCTCTAAAACTAGGGCTTCTTCAATCTGGACTCTCCAAGCGAAATCTCAACCAACCAGAGGTTGATTCACTATCCTTTCAACATAACTAAGTGCTGCCCAACATAAAAAGTACCCCTCATGAGGCCCAATATGCTATTGCTATAGCATTCCAAGTATTTCCATGCTCCTTAACCCTGCAACAAACACCAAATGGAGATCTCCTGCAACATCTGATGGATTTTCTTGCATATTTAGTGTTAGATATCTATGATTCAAATGTGTGATTCATCCCCAAGTTACAGTGGTTACAAAAAAAGGATGAATCTCAATCCATTCTCCTAAAACAATGCAAAACTATGCTTTGTTATAGTACAATAAGAGACTTTCAAAGCAAAATCAATACAAATGGATTGAAAATAGATTTACAGAGATTCTACAACACACATTGATGTCTGTTCAATGATTTAGACTCATTACAACATTCAAAAATCAAGAAATTTGCAAAAACTACCACTTTATTGCTTCAAAGTTGTGCAATCCATACAATCTCTGTACCAGGTTGTACTATGTGTTTTCCCTGCCATGGCCAATAATATATGATGCCTAGTAACCATATCAACCAACTCAATTCGGTTTGGTTTGATTACAATCATATTTAGTCACTAAAAACTAATTTCCCTCCTAAACTCAAGTAACCATTAAGATTCAAATATTTGAATTCTTAACTTATGAATTATTGAAATAAAAGTATTTTAACTTATTTAATTTCACTCCTAGGGTCTATTTGAATCCTTTAGATACTTTCTAAATCCTAATTAGACCCTTTGGGTACTATTGACCCAACTTACAATATTTTGGTGTCCTAGTCCTCTACCTGGACAAATAGGACTTGACAATATTTCATTGCATTCTTTATTACAAATTGTCATTGTTGGTTCTAATACACCCCAATTTACATTTAGGGATGACTTTGAAGCTCTGCCTTTGGTTGGATCCATGATGACCTTAGGTGACTTCATAGGTGCTCCTGCACCAATTGCTTTGCATTAATTCTTGGTCTATGTGCATTCAAGGATCCTTCCCAAGTCTACTCTATGTACTAGTTTTCTTTTGCTTGAGTTTGTTTGTCATGTTTACAATCATATTATGCATTCCTTATTTGGATCTTTGTGTTTATTGCTTTGTTCCATGTGAATAAAGGCATGATATATCTTGAAATGATTGTTTTGATTTTTCTTCGAGAGTCTCATGTTCATTGATGTTTCCATTTTGACCCCAGACTCAAACTGTCCTTGTCCCCCCGTCTCTAACAGCCCTTCAAACATGATATGTTTGAAACCATAGACAAAATAGTGTTGACAGTAGCATGATCTGAATGTGCAAGCCTGTTAGAGTTTGATTTATCATGGAAAAAGAAAAAAAAGCCAAGAATACAGATCTTGTCATGACTCTCAGACTAGCAATGCAATCTGTTGTCTAATTTGTTTGATGTCCTTTTTGAGCTTCTCATAATTCACTTGTGTGTCTCCACTCTGTAACAAGCCACACTTCTAGCTGCTTTTGAAACTTCACCATTTCCTCACTTCTGAACCAATAGTCTTGTCATCTCCAACTTCCTGCAAGACACATCGATCAGCTAAAATCTTTAGATTTTTTTTAAAATATTTGAAATATAAATAACAGGATTTATAAATTGTCTCCTTTTTTTTTTCTTTCGTATGGCCATGCCTCCTTTTTCTCTTTTATCTAAGTTTTGGTTTTCAATTTTTGTTGTGTTTTCCTTTGTATTCTTATAATCTTATTTGTTTCCTGTCTGCATGTTTTGAGGAAGGAAGGCAGCAGTGAGGAGAATTTATCCAAACAAATGACTAATTGGAGATGAGGCAAAGAAAATACTATAAGTACATCATTACCCTCCACTTGATTTTAAATTATTATATGTATTATGCTTTGTGAAACTTTTTCCCTTTGTCTGAAAATGTAACCATTATTCTGTTAATCTAATTTTCAGTAATGCCTAACGTAATTATTTTGAGCAAAATGTATACAACATAGACATTTCTTACTCCCTTTTTTATCTCGCGCCGATTCCTTTCTTCTTGAACAATCATTTTCTTTGAGTAGGTAGTTAAAAACCAATGGTATTTTAAAGATTACCGAGGGTCTTCATCATCAACATTGTACATAAGATGTCTTGGTTTGTTTTTTGGTTTCCTTAAGGTGCATGTTGCAGGTTGAGCATCTAAATTGTACTTGGATTTCATACTTTTAACCTTTCTTGCATGGTGTGTGTCCTTCATATCCATAACTAGAAAATTGGAATGCTTTATATACTTGAATTCAATTTTCTTTTAATCATTTATTTTTATCAAGTCTTGGTCTATGTGTATTCAAAGATCCTTCCAGGGTTTAATCTATTTTCTTCTACTTAATTCTGTTTGTTATGTTCGTGATCACATTATGCATATTCCTTCTTTGGATCTTTGTGTTTGTTAGTATGTTATTGAATGCTCTTTTTCATGAATCTGAATAAAGGCATGATATATCTTGAAATAGTCATTTTGACTTTCCTTCAAGAATCTCTTGTTCATTGGTGTCTTAATTTTTACCCCATGTTCATAAATTTAGTTACAGATGCTTCTCTATTGCATTTTGCTTTCAATTTGTGTCAATGATGTAAATTGTTGCAAGAATGTTGCAAGTTTGAAAAGATCCAATGACAACAGTTATGAATTTATGTAAAATGCAGTATGATGTTCCAGTTTCAAATTGGTTTTATGCAAATTACTATCTAATGTGTATATTAGTAGATTCTATAAATACATTATGTGTATCTCCTAGATTTTGTCACAAACATTTGTTGCCCTGATTTTTTTATTTTTTGTGTTTGAAATCGGTGTTGTTAAATTTTAGGTTTTTGAAAATTTGCAAACTATTGTTTAAAAAGTGATCCAATTTTAGGTTGATTTGGGTCTGAATAGTTTGAGTTAATGAGCACAGAAGATTCTAGTAAAAATTGTGTTTTTCACTATTCCAAGCATGATTGCAAAACCTTTTTAAGTAAGAAACCCAGTTCAAGATAATGCACACTCCTTGAAAATATATTTTAGAATTAATTTCAAGATTTATCTATCATTTAGAGAATGGTTATGACTTAGATTTAGAGAATTTAGAAGTACTACCTCTTTAAGACCTTGCTGTGAATATATTTCCAATAACATTGTACATTCATTTTGTAGGATATCATATTTTGGCATGTTTAGCATCCTATCATGACTACCAAGGCACCAAAAACAAAAAAGATTTCATCCTTGTCATTCAAATGAAGCAACAATCATTTTATTAGCTTAGGTAGCTAAAAACCACAATTAGCTTCAGAAACTCTAATTTTGGATGCTTATTTTAATTTTAATCTATTCTTAACTTATGCTAGCAGCTTCATTCAATCTTTTACTAGCAGATTCTTGGCGCCTCCTTTTGGGTATTATAGGCTCTATTTTCAAATCTTAAAATGGGATTTTTTTGTTTTTTTTATTCAGGTCACTGCAATTGTTTACTATTTATTTTTTCGGTTGCTAGATACCCTTGTCAATTCTTTTAGAGAATAATTTTTCAGTTTATTGTTTTAGGTTTTTTACTTTCATTTTTTTGTATATGCAATTTAAACCACTCCCAACTATGAGCTTGATTGAATGCTAAGGCAATTGAATTCTGTTCAGACCCCAGAGTGCAGAATCTCCAGACCATGGTATTTAAATATTGTAGAGATTTTTCATCATTAGCATTGTACAGAAGATGTCATGGTTTATTTTCTGATACCCTCAAGGTGCATATTGCACGTACCTGACACTTTAATGTTTAGTCAGAGATTTTATATCTAGGACAGGTGATTGGTGTTGAAGGGGTAAAGGTTCATCAAGAGAAGATACAGGCAATCATGGATTGGCCACCTCCGAAGAACATTTATGATTTGAGAGGCTTCTTGGGTTTATGCTGTTATTACAGAAGATTTGTGCGAGGCTTTTCCCAGTTAGCTTCTCCCTTGACTGATCTTACAAAGAAAGGGACTTTTTAGTGGACTACAGAGGCACAGGATACTTTTGAAAAGCTCAAGGACATCATGAGCACATGTCTGCTATTAGCACTCCCTAACTTCACAAAACTTTTCATTGTGGAGTGTGATGCTTTAGGACAGGGAATTGGAGCAGTACTAATGCAGGATAGACATCCTATTGTGTTTGAAAGTAGGAAGCTTAGAGATCCTAAAAAACTGTATTCCACATATGACAAAGAGATGTTGGCTATCATGCATGCTACCAAGTTTAGACAGTACTTGGTGGGTGCAAAATTTACTATTAGAACTGGTCATAATAGTCTAAAGTATTTTCTGAAACAGAAGGATCTCAACGAACGTCAACAGGAGTGGGTGAGTAAGATTCAGGCATATGACTTTGATGTGGAATATATCAAAGGAAAGAAGAATGTGGTTGCTGATGCACTCTCTAGGAAACCCACTCTTTTCTCACTTACAGAAATTTTAGTTGATTGGAAATCACGGTTGTTGTCCAAGTACTCTAACTCCTTTGCTTGTGATATAGTAGATGGAAAGGTACAGGATGATAGATATACTGTGTTAGAAGAAGTGATATATTACAAAAACAAGATCTACCTTGTGCCAGGGTCTAAATTAAAGCAGAGTATTATGAAAGCATTATATGACACACCTCTTGCTAGACATCTCGGGTTCTTCAAAACTTACAGGTAAATAAGAGAGAGATTCACCTGGAAGGGACTTAAGGATGATGTGTTTCAACATGTCTGTGAATGTTTGACATGCCAACAGAATAAGGCAAAGCACACTTTTTCGGCAGCCTATTCCGGAATAGAAGTGGGAGGGTATATCAATGGATTTCATCACTGGACTTCCACGAGTCCAGGGAAAGGATTTCATATTTGTAGTAGTGGATAGGTTGACTAAATACTCCCATTTCTTCGCCATTGCTACTGAGTACTTAGCATCACAGGTTGTTGATTTATTTTTCTGTGAAGTATTCAGGGTGCACGATCTTCCTAAGACCATTGTCAACGATATGGACAGTAGGTTTATCAACATGTTTTGGCAGGAGTTGTTTCGTTTGACAGAGACATAACTGACATCCAGTACCAGTTATCATCCACAAACGGATGGACAAACAAAGATAGTAAACAAATGGGTTGAAGGCTAGCTCAGAAACTATGTTTCTAGGCAGCAACGTGCTTGGGTCAGATGGCTGTACTTAGGTGAGTATTGAACTATAATACTACCTATCATATGACTATTGGGATGTCTCCATTTAAGGTATTGTACAGATATGAAGCTTTGTCATTTATAGACTTAGCCTTTGATGATAGCAAGGTTACCCGTGCAAAAGAAACCATATAGAGTTACCAAGATATTCTCAAAACATTAAAAGACAATATCTTATAGGCACAAAACCAACAAAAAATGTATGCATACAGGCATAGAGTCTAGAGTACCTTTCAGGTGGGAGACTTGGTTTTTCTATGCTCGCAGCGTTATAGGAAATCTTCATTGAAGAGTAGTGGAGCAAGAAAAACAGAAACCAAGGCTTTAGGGAGCTTACAAGGTGCTTAGAAAGATTGGAGAAGCTGCTTATGAACTTGAACTACCGACGGGGAGTAGGATTCATAATATTTTCCATGTCTCTTTCTTAAAGAAGGCATTGGGACAATAGACAGTTGCCTCTCCGGAGTTGCCACGATTGGATGAAGAGAGAAAACTAATTCTAGAACTTGAAGGTATTGCAGATTGGAGGGAAAAGAAGCTAAGGAATAAGGTTGTTCGTGAGTATCTCATAAAGTGGAAAGGACTACCTATTGATGATGCTTCAAAGAAAGCCGAGGAGATACTGCAACATCCTAATTTACGATTGTTGGTGGACCAACAATCTCGGGAAGGGAGGACTGTAATGTCTCCCCTCAATTGAAATTTCAAATTGCAATAATCACTTTGTTAAGTCTATTTTAGATGGGCGTCTCCCAGACTTAGACAATTTTATAGAATAAAAGGAGATGTGTGTGGGGCCAGTATCACTTAAGTGACTCCTATTTTTCAGTCATGGTTGGGGCCTTGGCTTATTACCTTGTCTTAAGATAATTTTATTTAATCAAGGCAATTGTATTTTTCTAGTTTGGGGCAAGTTTATCTCTTGTGAAAATCGCCTAAAATCTAGGCTTTTATGGCTGTGTGAATATTGCTTAAAATCTCGGCTTTATGTTTGTGTGGTGTTTTTTATGAGTGTTGCATCTCCATAAGGCAACGTTGAAGGATAGCTAGGCATCTTTTCATTGCCTCTGATTTTTATTTTCTTCTGCAACAAGGTTCACAGAGAAACCAAGACGAAACCCTTGGTTATGTGAAGTTTGGACACCCACCCAAACTCGACTATGAAGAAACTAATCATTGAGTGCGCCAAGCATTATGAATCATGATCCACAAATAAGAGAAATTTGTTATGGTCCACAAAAGAAGCTAGTGGTATCTCTCACAGAATGGGTAATAAGGGAGACATTCAACATGTCATTCCACAAGATGGGTATCTACATTACAAAGGAGTGAGCTTTGAAGTACTATAAAGATAAACCAGATGCTTGTACCACGGTGATGAGCAATGAATGGCTACTTGAACCAAGGAAGCGTCACACCAAGCTGCCAAAGCTATCCAAATCAGATTTTCTTCAAGACTCTGGTGATCTCATCATCATGCCGAGCAGGGTGGGTCATGGGATGTCCTCAAGGTGCAATTTTCGAGCCTTGGATGTTCTACTTTATGGACAAGATATCTACCTGTAAGATGATGTTTGAATGGGCAAAGATAATTAGTGATAATCTTGATCTGCAATTAAGGAAGACAAAGGCATTTCACATGACTTCATATATCGTTTACATGTTGGCTATGATGTACAAGTATCTTGGATTGAGATGCTTAGGCCTAGTTAGAACCAGAACAGGAGAATTCCTTGTGCACGAATGCTACCCACAACTGCACCTTCACACTACCCACAACTGCACCTTCACAACAACAAACATTTCAAGATATTCAATGATGCATTCACTATGCGTATTGTGAGAACACTTCAAGAAGCCCCTCAAAGGAGATTTTCAAAGGATGCATAAGATTTAATCAATAAATATAGTTCATTGTACATTTAGTTTCTGAAGTTTACATACATAAGGGTGTTGGGGAATTCATCATGCCCAAAAGATGTCCAAGGTATCCAACAAACAAACTAGTGATAATGGAAGTAGCATGAAAACTCCTCACATATGAAAAAAATTAGAAGCATAAGCACAAGCAATGAGTTAAATTTCCATTTCATCTTGGGAATTCATTAGAAACTTGTCCATCCATTCAAGCAACAGAGGCAGCGGAGAAGGAATTTGAGTACCATGCATTGGGATCCTACAGTGGGAGAAAGAACTTTGATCCAAATGGACAAATTAGGAGGGCTTATGGAAACAAGTACAAGCATGTGCCACACTTAGAAGACTATTGGGAAAATGGAGCAGACGATTTTGAGGTGAGGAAGAGAATGTTTTCAAGGTTAATAGTTGAAATGATTATTAAATGCAAGTGGCGACTAGTACAAGTTCTAGATCAGTTGATAAATGATGACAACCTCATTAGAAGGGATTTGGCGACAACAAAAGGTCAAGAGTTGGAACCCATTGATTGGCTCATAGATCATGATATCGATTTGAAGACTTTGATGATACCGGTCACACTCTCCACTCAAGAATGGTTAGATAAACAGATGGACAACTTGAAGAAAGAGGAATTACATTGACTTATGAGTTAATGAAGCAAGTAGAGGATCCCGAGGAGGAATCATCTCAACAGCCTCAAGAAGTCAATGATAAACAAAAGGGTGAAAGTAGTAAAAGGAAGAACAGCGATAAGGCTTCACAAACAAAAGGTACGAAAAGGAAGGAAACACCAAGCCAAGAACTACCAGCTAAGAGACAGAAATCAAATGCTCCTCCATCAAAAGCTAGTACTAACTCAGCACAAGAGAAGATCACACCCCCCGCAAACAAGGGAACACCTCAAGAGGTCATAACTGCCTTGATACTGAATAGCACTGATCTCTGTTTAGGTTCAGGTATACCTTTGATTGCAAATGGAATCCATAGAGACCTTCATGAATCATCACTGTGCTTTTTTTACTCCATAGCACCGTCTTGTAATCCTCTACCTCTGTTTTGATAATGATTGCATGGAATATCACTGTTGGGTACCATTGTATTAATCACTGTCTTTTATGCATTACCAACTGTTCCTAGTATGCACCATGACTGCTTTGCATGAACAAGGTATTGTTCTTGATCTCGCAGAAATCATTGCCTTTTCTTTCATGATCACTATGTTCATGACAGTCATGACTGTTCTCGAAAATAGTTTGACCCTCATTGTTTTAAGCATGGCTTACCACTGTACCTGTACATCCATGCTTATTGTTCTCATCACATTGTCTAGTGACCATGACAGTCACTGTTTATGGAGCCTTTCAACCTGTTCCTTGGTATTGAGATACCTCTTCTTACTCCTTCATCCACTTATTCTTCCTTTCTCAGTGTCAATTAAGTAATGCAACATTACTGTTCTATTTTTATTGTACTTTCACTGTTTCAAACCATTGAAATCACTCCTTTTTCCTTGAGGACTGCTCTTTATCATTGCATAGCAATGCATTACAATGCTTTGGTTTCACTGCGAATATCTCTGTTTTAAATTTCCACATCCAACTGCTTACCATCACTGTACAATCACTGTATGAGGCTCCTTCACTGTCTTTAATGTGCTTTCATTGTTTTAATGGTATTCTCACTATCACTATTTTCAACTTTGTATAGCACTATTCTCCTGTTAGTGTCTTGTTCACTTGTTTTTCGTTGCCTTGACTTTTAAAACAACAATGTCTTTCGTCTCTCTTACAAAACCTTATTATGCATTATCCTTTGTCATAACACAACATGTCTACTCCTTCTGTTTTGCTGCCACCTCTCATGTTATATGATTGTCCTTCGGCACTGTCTTGAAACATCCTTGATCATTGTCATAACATTGTTTTATCGCTGATTTCCATCTTCATACCCTTTGCTGTTATAGCAGTAATCTTCTGCTGCTATTATGACAGTCATGCAACATCCACAATCATGATACCTCTATGCTTTTATGACATAAATATTCTCCATTCTTGATTTCCATTTTTTTTACAATGAATTCTCAAAAACATAGCTCTTATATGACAGAACTACCCTAGTTTCTTTTGACTGTCATAGATCTTTGAAGAACAATCATGAAAGTAGTGACCAATCAAACTCTTGAGGAACAGTTACATCTATTGAAACAGTAGCATTATAACTTGAGAAATATAACAAAATTTTTGAAGAACAGCATTGTCTCTTGAAGACAAACAAAACTTTGAAAGACATACATTGAATCCTCTAAAGACTAGCAACTCAACCTTTCCTTATTGTTTTTCTTTTAATTCTCACGGCTGCTCCCTGATGAGACATTATGCTCTCTTTGAGAGAAAACTGCATTCACTTTATAAATGTGTTGTCACCAACATGGAAACTCATTATTCCTCCTATATATCTGCTCTTCGTTTCCAAAGATCTGTTGTTTCCTTTGTTTACTGTTGTTTGCTCAGGAAAAAACGTTGTTTCTTGCTTTAGATCTGCTATTTCCTCTTTAACAAGTGCTTTCTTTCCATGAAATACTTTGTCGTATAGAAAGTGCCACCCCTTTCCACTTAACAGTGCTCTTTTGCCTCTTGGCTTGTTGCTCTTCACATGGACAGTTGTTTGCATTCACTTTGCTGCTCTATTTATAAGATCTTTCTGTTCTCGCTTGTTTGTAGATGCTCTTCTTTATTTAAACTTGTTGTAAATGCATTAGTATCTCTTATTATCTATTTGTTATCTTACTCTACTGCTTTTGTAGCTTTGAGAACCCCGATGCTATTCCTTTAAATTGGCCCTCCTCATTATTACATCTGGTTGTTCTATCTATCTAGACTGTTGTTGATCATCTAAGCAAACACACTGTTATATGTGATTGCTGTTCTTTAGATAGATTTGTCACTTTTTTCATTGATCCTATTGTTCCTCATCTAAGAACTGTTATTGTAACACTTTATAACTGTTGTTCTTTATGACTTAAGGCAGCCATTACAAAGAGGAATTAAGCTTTTAAGCACATCACAGGAACTTAGGGATTTTTAGCAAATGGGCCCATCCTCATTGGTTATACAACTTCACGCAGATAGAAAATTCACCTTAAGTTAAAACTAATTCTCAAAATCATGAGTTAAGAGTTTTAAAACTCCCTTCAAAAGCACAAAAAAAACTCAACATGGCCTTGCTACATATTGACCAAGTCAAAGAGATAAAAGGCTAAGATCAATGTGGAAGATGGAATATTCCAAACAATGAAAGCTCTTTGACCTACTGTTTCTCTTTAATCATTTATTGTCCCAAAAAATTGGCAACTCCTTTAAATGCTTGGAAAACTTTAAAATCACACCCTTCTTAAAAAGATGATGTAGTCGGCTTGTATCAGCCGACGGGTAGACCTTCGGGAACTTTCCGGAAGGCCTCCAGGATTAGTATAATACACCCTTCGGGGTCATTGTAATCATCATCTAAGCCTAATGTAATATCTTTGGCATATGCGAATAATATAAGGAGTTCTGCAATTCATATCTATTGTCTGTGTATTCATTTACCTATACGGTAAACATTTGGCGCCGCTGCCGGGGAACGAACCCGGGTCACCCGCGTGACAGGCGGGAATACTCACCACTATACTACAGCATATAAGGTAACTACGGGGCATACACCATTTCAATTGATGTTTGGACAGGAGGCAGTCGTACCAGCAGAATTCATGATACCGAGCCTACGGATTGCATTGGAAAATAAGTTAGGTGATATGGCAAGCCTGAGGGAACGGTTACATAATCTGAATAAGTTGGAAGAGAAGCGGCTGTTGGCACAGTGGGCGACAGAGGTAACACAGAACAGGCGGAAAGCATGGCACGATAAGCACTTGAAACTGAAAAGGTTTCAACCGGGAGAGTGGGTATTAAAGTACGACGGTCGGAACGAGATCAAACCAGGCAAGTTCAAAGTCAAGTGGGTTGGGCCATATCAGATCCGAGAGGTAGGCGACAATGGAGCCATCAAGCTATGGACGATGGATGGAAACGAAA
>MU225473.1:1122668-1147529 GCA_018584345.1 Thuja plicata | reverse complement strand
GGGGTGGGAGCTCGGGTATCGGCCGAGAAGGCTCGGTCGGGAGGAGATGGCCGCCCAACTTGCCACCCAGCAGGCAGCATGGGAAGCAGAACGGACAGCACTCAGAGCACAGCTTGAGGACGTCGCGCGGGAGAAGCATGAGGTCACTCAGCAGCTAGTGGCAGCAGAACAGCATCTGGCAACGGCTGTCCAGGATAGGGATACAGCAAAGAAGGCTCATGATCAGCTGGATGCCGAGTGCCAGGAGGTCTCCGTAATGCTGAAGGGGTTAGTAGAAGAGAATTCCCAGCTTAAAGCAGATCTGAAGATCAGAACAGAGCAGGTGTATCAGCTACGGCGTAGCTTGTCTTCACAGTCTCAGACACAACCATCGAGTTCATGAAGAGTCTGAGTTGTTATTTTTTGTGTACGTCGTCTGGAGACGACTTTTCTTTTTTGGGGGGGATGATGTAGTCGGCTTGTATCAGCCGACGGGTAGACCTTCGGGAACTTTCCGGAAGGCCTCCAGGATTAGTATAATACACCCTTCGGGGTCATTGTAATCATCATCTAAGCATAATGTAATATCTTTGGCATATGCGAATAATATAAGGAGTTCTGCAATTCATATCTATTGTCTGTGTATTCATTTACCTATACGGTAAACAGATGAATTACCCGTTAGAGGCTAATTTTTTTCCCTCAAGGGTGAAGGTAACAATACCCTAGGCCCAAGAGCGGATATACCATCCCTCTTGGCCTCATGTGGCCTTCCACATTCATTGGTCATGGGATGGTGTACCTAGTGAGGAATCCTACAACAGTTTCCCTCTTCATGTCACCCTTATTCACTCTCCTATGATTGAGACTCCCTTAAATCCATCCCAACAATCGATCAATGTAGAGGTTGGAGGAGGAAACTACAATAGGGGGTGCCCAAAGCGATCCTCTACCCTAGGTCCAATAGCAGATATATCATCCCTCTTGGCCTCATGTGGCTTTTTGCCATCCATATGAGGTGGTGTACCTAGGGAGGAAGCTTATATCACTTCTCCCTCGTATTCCCTTCCTCACCCATACATGTTTGTTTCCTTGGGAGAATAAATGAATAAATTATTGAATTAAGTATCTACAAAGATTAGCAATTCACATAAGAAATAATATGTTAGATAATATCTTCATCGTGCATACTAAGCATACATCTCATGCATATCACCATTGAAGAGGAATGATATATTCCCCACAATAAATAGTAATCTCTAGTTTGATTCAGCGATGTGCCTGATATCTGATGTCTGATGAACTGGTCTGCTCTTATGAGCCCTGATGCTAATTGGATTCATTGTCTTTTTACCTCCTCCCTTATGAGCACAGTTCTTATTGCTCTTCCTGTTCAGCTGAGCTATTTTGTTTTAAGTCACCTAGTTTTCTATAGTCAAGGCAATGCAACAGAGAAACATAACATTAACTTATGCTGAATAACCTTAGAATTTTTTCTTTGGGTAACTGTAACTGCGGTAAAAAAGAAAAACCAAATTCTTGTAAAAGACATAACTTTCATACATTAATCTTGTCATGTTCAAGCTCTTGGTTGAGCACTATCACAATTTGTTCATCAGCAAATCTTGAGGTGCATAAATGACCCCATTCAAAGACTCTTTCCTCTACCTCAAGTTCCATTTGTGGTTTAAATTTGAATTGCAGTAAGGTTTGAGCTAGTCCACTTGCCAACCGTTGTACAGTATTGGGAATAATTGTAGAGACCTCATATTCTGTGCATTTTCTCTCACATTCTTAAAGGATACCCAATGCTCAGATTTCTCTAGGCAGTCTGGCGATAATTATTAGTTTCAATACACCAAATATCTATTTCCATAATTGTTACATTACAATCATATATTCACACTTAAAATTTGGTTTAGATTTCAGCGTTCCACTCAATTTTTTATTTCAATTTTTTAATAGTAACTATTAAATGTAGTAATCAACTCTAACATAAAAAATGAAATAGCAATTTCTTTTCTGCTTTTTCCATTGTATATTCTGATAACGCTTTCTGCTTTTGCCTAAATTATTCTAATTGAAACTGTGTGTCCTGAGGGTGTTCCGATTTCCAAAGTATCTTTTTCAGCCCCATTGCCTGCCATGACACTGGGAATGGCAGTATTTGATGCTGATGAAGTTTCAAGCCTAGTTTTCTTTTCCTCTTCTTGGGGCTTCCAACCTTTGTGAGCAGCTTCCTTCAAAACTCCATACAAAACCATGTCCTCTGAATCATTCTCATTCAGGGGCAATTCTTTTGAAGGTGGGGTTCTGCACACAGAATCCAAATTGCCCCATACATTTTTCTAATACTCAGTTTCACAAGGCCTTGTTGTAGACTGGGAAGCTAAAGAACTATTGGAGCTAGCCCCTGGTTCTATGGACTGGATTGCCTGATTAGCACTGCTTTCTCCTGGGTTTTTAGTAGTACTGGGACTAGGATTTGGGGCTAAGTAATCTCTATTCTCACTTCATCTTTGCCTCCCAGCCAGATTTCAAGGGAACTGAGAAGTGGGTTGTTGTTTCCTGACATTGAGGACTAGCTCACCACCAACACTGGTTCCAGACTTGCAAATTGAAAGTCCTAAAATAAGAGCTCAAATAGGAGCTAGTCCCTGGTTCTATGGACTGGATTGCCTGATTACCACTGATTTCTCCTGGGTTTTTAGCAGGACTGGTAGTAGGGTTTGGGGCTAAGTAATCTCTATTCTCTCTTCATCTTTATCTCCCTGCCAGATTTCAAGGGGACTGAGAAATGGGTTGTTGTTGCCTGACATTGAGGACTAGCTCACCACCAATACTGGTTCCAGACTTGCAAATTGAAAGGCCTAAAATAAGAGCTCAAATAGGGAATGTTTCTATTTTGTAGTGACTGAGTATCATTGCATTATGCAATGATACTATAAATAGTTATAGGCTGACTCTGTGAGAAAGTCTATTTTGTAACTCTGGTTTGATTTAGAGAGAGTGCCATTGCATTATGGAATTGATCCCCTATGATCAGATTCATGCCTATTATACAAGGGTTTGTAGCCCTGCCAAGAACTAAGAAAGTTGATTATGGCTTATGACTTGGGCAATTTACAAGCAGTTTATGCTCTCTACCTTTTTTGAGGAGAGAAGATTGGGAACAACGGGGATGTTTTAATCAGAATTCACAGTAGGAGGATCGATTATTAGGTAAAAATAATAGTTGCGACTCAACCTTAAACTCCACCTCCTTGATCTCTCTAACATTGTGATGATGATGGATCAGAGTGTGATTTAAAACATTGATGCTAAAAATAGCAGTTGGGACTCAATCTTAAACTTCATCTCCTCGAGTTCTGTAACATTCTGATGATGGATCATGCAGTGTGATCCAAAAAGTTGACATTTTCAATCTTAAACTTCACCTCCTTGAGGTCTCCAACATTCTGGTGATGGATCGTGGAGTGTGATCCAAAATGTTGATGCTACAAAACTTTCACACAGTTGAAATTTAGAAACAACAGCGACAACCATATGAAAATATGATAGCATTAATTCACCTCCCTCCTCAATCCTTGCCTCATACTTGATGAGCTTAAGGTCCTTCACAGTTCTTTATGTTCTTGTTGTGTAGATACAACTAAAATCTTTGCATCTCTTTTTCTCTTCAGACTGCTCCAATGTATCCTTACATTTGGGAGGGACTCCTGCATTGCAAGCCTTGTTTGTATTGCTTAGAAAGCCATAGATGGCAATGCTCACTAGTTGCATAATTCCTATGAAAAGTTGAAGTTATGTGTCACATAGCGACTGGGAGAGTGTTAAGAGTTGTAGTTGTTTCTCTTATAACGAGAGCTTGAAAAGTACCCTTTTTTAAAAAGGGTAATAAGGTTTTCTCTCATTGTTTTATTTATTCAAGATGTCATCTTATATATAGCTTTTTAATTTTAATGATGCTTTACTAACTTTTTTGTTATTTTAATCTGTAGTCCTAGATGAAGATTAAAATGTATACCTAATGCCTTTTAATTTGTAGAGGATTTATATCTTTAAACTTGAGCTGGAGGAGTTATGCTTTTCAATGATGAGCTACAAATTTGATTGCTAAGGTACACCCAAATAATTCAAACTTCTTATTTTAATTACCCAATAGATAAGGTTCAAGAGTCAAGACTGCTAGAATAGTGCACTATTTCCTATATGTCATTCAGCTAGCAAATTTACAAATTTTTTGATGCCGGTTTTTTTCGTTAATGTTAGATGTGAAATGAGCACTGCGCAGCTTTCTTTTGTATTGGAAGGAATAATACTATAATTTGAAAGATGTCAATACCTTAGTTGGAAATTGTTGTGTAGTGATGAAAACTTGAAAGCAAGTTGGTAGAGAAATTCCTTGTAAATATTACTTAACAATTCTAATTAATAAAAAGTATTTTTTTTAAGGATGGGTAGGAATACCCCTCCATAAACTCTTAAGGATGGCCAGGCCAGGCCATGGACATCCTTCAAGAGGTGTTTCTTGTTTTTTTTTTGCTATTTTTGTGTTTATTTCTATAAAAAATTAATTAAATATATGTCAATCAAATACATGTTTCAAAACTTAATTAAAATAATTTATTTGTTGTTAATTTAACAATTGTAAACATATTTAGGTATGGTTAATGAAAATATAAAACAAGAACTATTTTATTTTTCTCTCAAATTACTTTTTTTTATCACGAATGTGCTTTTATAATATTTTATTTTTTATGACATTTATTTGAATACAAATATACAAAAATATTGAATTTATGTATATGATTAGTATAGTTTAACAAAAAGAGTAATTAGTAAATAATGGGGGAAATAAAATGTATCTAATGACTATTGAATGCTTAGTGTTCTTGTGGATTAGAATTGATGTCATGACTATGTGTAATTGATTATAAGGCTTTTGCATTGAGGAACATGTATGCTGCTAGTCTTATAGTGTTTCTTAGTGCACTTGTAGTGTCTGATAGTTCTTAATCAAATATGGCGTATGATTGTGTGCATAAGGGTTGAGTGGCTTAGCAGTATGCTGAGTTGCATAGCTTTTGAGTGAAACTTTATTATGAGTAGTGTGCATCAAACTCCTATATTGTGCTTTAAATGGGTAACATATTTAGTGACATTTACCTTTAAATATTATGATTGTATGGATTTTGTTTCTAGTTCTAATAGTGTATGTCATTGAGTTGTATGAGCTTTATTTGAAGTTTTAGTGATATATCATTCAATTGTATTAGTGTCAATGACATTATTTATATGGCTAATGTAGTAGCGTTCTTGTGCATGTGTAGTGTGATCGTTCATTCACAATGGTTGGGTGACACTCTAGTGTGTGACAGTTCTAATTGAATATGACATATGATTGTTTGCATAAGGGTTGAATGCCTTAGTAGTATACCATGAGTTTATTGCATGGCTTTTGAGTGAAGCTTTATTATGAGAAGCGTGCATCAAAATCCTAGTGTGCTTTAAATGGGTAACATATTTAGTGACATTTACTTTTGTACATTATGAATGTATGGATTTTGTTTCTACTTCTAATGATGTATATGTCATTGAGTTGTATGGATTTTATTTGAATTTTTAGTGACATATTATTCAATTGTATTGATTTTGTTTGAAGGTTGCATCAAACTCCTATGCTATTCTAAGTGCAAGTGGTTGTTCATCATGGTTGAGTGAAATATATTCTCATGCATGATTGTATTGATTTGGCATGAAGGGTTTAATGGCACATGTCATTGTTTTTTATGGGTTTTGTTTTAAGGTTTTTATTGCATATATGTCATCAAGTTGAATGTTTGTTACCTAAAGCATGTTTGTGCATGCATTGTGGTTAAGTGGTATTGACTCTCTTAGTGTATGATTTTTCCATGAAGGGTCTAATGACATATGTTATTGAGTTTTCAAGGTTTTGTTTAAAGGTTGAATCAAACTCCAATAGTGTGCTTACTTTGCTTGTTCATGAATCATGGTTGAGTGATATTGAATTTTGTATTATTACCATATTCATGCATCATGCTGATTTCATTAAGTTTTGTGCATTTTGTTTTAAGTTTGCATGATGGTTTGTATGTAATTGAGTTGTCTGAAGGTTACATGAAACTCGTACAATATGCCTAGTGCACTTATGCATGTGTGATTACATGTGAAGGATTTGAGTCTTATGGGCTTTGTATGAAATTTGTATAACCATCATGGAGTGTTTGGTATTCATGTGCATTAAGGTTGATGATATTAACCAAGTGTTACTAATTATATAGCTGATTTTTTCAAGGGTCTAACGACATTTTATGATGACTTTTGGTATGTATATGTATTAGAATTAATGGAATTTGATTAAATTACTATAGAATGCATAATGTGTTAGTTTATGCCTCATGGTTGAGTGACATTGATTATTATGTTTGATGGTTCTTATGGTATATACATATGGTGTACATTAGGGTAGAATAACATATATGAAATACCATCCTACAATTGTTTTAGCTTTTAGGTTAAACCTACATTGTGGTTAATGTTCATCAAACTCTATGGTGTGCATAGTGTTCTTATTCATGCATGATGATTATGTGAGATTTTGAAGATAATGACACATACATCAATAAGTTATATGGATTTTAATTGAAGATTTAAATGATTTTAAATGGATTCTTTTTTGGAATCTAATTATGCATGCATTTATATGAAAGATCCAATGACACCATTTAGTTGTATGATATGTTTTGTTTGCAAGTAATAATGACATTCAATTGAGTTGTATGAGTTTTATTTGAAGTTCATTGAACTCTATGATGTGCATTGAAGCAACAAGTGACATATATCAAAGAGTTGTTTGATAGGTATGGTTTGGAGGCACTAATGTTATGTATTATGTATATACACATGGATCCATGCATGCATAGATAGTGTGGGATGAAGATTGAATGGAATATATGGAATTTTAACCTACTGATGTCATTCATTTTGATGAAGCATGCATCAACAACTAGTGCGTATGTATACATGTATATATGCACATATGCATGTATACTAATGTCATTCACTTTGTGTGAAGCATGCATCACACCTAATATGTATGTATGAGTGGATGAATGCATGTATGCATGGTTGTATGTCTGGATGCATGCATGAAATGAGGCATGGATGGTGTGGGTTAAAGTTGAATGAAATGTATAGAATTTTATCCTACTAATGTCATTCATTTTGTGTGAAGCATAAGAAATAGCATGTATGTAATGTATGGATGCATGTATGGATTTATGTATTTATGCATGGATGGATTTATGTATGTATGTATGGATGTATGTATGGATGTATGTATGTACGGGTATGGATGTATGTATGAATGTATACATGTATAGTGGATTGATGGATGCATGTATGTATGCAAGTATGTATGTATGTATTGATACATGTATTATTTTTGGAAGCTAATTATGCATGCATCATGATTGAGTGATAGTGATGCTTTTACATGATGGTTGTGTGGCATTAACATGAAGGATCTTCATCTAATGACACCATACAACTGTATGATACGTTTTGTTTGCAAGTAATAATGACATTCAATTGCGGTTTTTTTTAAGTTGTGTCAAACTCTATGATGTGCTTGTTTATGCATCATGGTTGATTGATATTTTGCTTCTTCCACATTATTGTATGGATTTTGAATGAAGCACCAAAGTGATATATGTCATAGAGTTTTATAATGGGTATGGTTTGGAGGCACTTTTGTTATGTATGCATGCATGGATGGTGTGGGTTAAGATTGAATAGAATGTATGTAATTTTATTATACTAATTTAACTGTGTGAAGCATGCAACAACTAGCATGTATATATGTATGTATGCATGTATACTAATGTCATTCATTTTGTGTGAAGCATGCACCACAACTAGTATGTATGTATGTATATATGCTTGTGTGTATAGATGTATGTCATTTTGTGTGAAGCATGCATCACAACTAGTATACGTGTAAGAATGGATGGATGCATGGATGTATGTATGTATACTAATGTCATTCATTTTGTATGAAGCATGCACCACTAGTATGTATGCATGTATGAATACTATTGTTATTGTGTGAAGCATACATCACAACAAGTATGTATCTATAGATGCATGCATGTATGGAATGTGGCATGGATAGTGCAGGTTGAGGTTGAATGGAATATGTGGAATTCTATTCTACTAATGTGATTCATTTTGTGTGAAGCATGTATCACAACTAGTATATATATATATATATATATATGAATGTGTACAAATATATGCATGTATACATGAATGTATGCATTTATGGATGTGTGTGTGTATGTATGGGAGCTCTCTTGAATCAACAAGGAGTCAAGATGGATAACCTCAAATAGGATCTCTAAAGAATGTGTGTAGGACAACAAGAATCTTCACTATGAAAAAATGAGGAAGAGAGGAAGATCAATGGATGGAAGAATTGAGAAAGAGAGGAAAATCAACATAATGAAGAGCAAAGGAAGCATAATGAAGAGCAAAGGAAGAGAAATGACGAACAAAGGAGGAATGATGACGAGCAAATTGAGGAGAAAAGTCATCAAAATGAAGATCCTGGAAATAATGGAGGCAAAATTACAAAGGAGTTGAGCAAGGACAATAAGGTGGTTACCCCACCTATGTCTGATGGCTAAACTATTGGAGGAGCTATGAGATCAAGCAATATTTTTGTATCCACCTTATGTATAAAAGTACAAGTGGCAAGTCATTAGTATGGACATTATCTTGGGATTGCCTATGACTACGAATCAACATGATGGTATCTTGGTAGTAGTTGAAAAGCCAACGAAGATAACACATTTTATATCAAGGAACCTTAGAGATGGATCTTTTACCTTGGCAAAATAAATCAAGCACCGACAGTTGAAAAGGTCACTGGTGTTGTGCACCTCCCTTGTTTTTCCCCTGTTATTGTATTTGAGAGGCTCTTAAAAAAAGGCCAATCCCAATAGTGTATAATCACGAAGTCGAAGAATGAATTGTATTTGAGTTATTGTAAGGGGTGCCTGATCGGTTGTACCTCACCCCACAAAGTGTTTTGGCTTAATATATTTATAAACCATGTAGGTGAAATGGATTTCTATGGAACTAGCGAGTACAGCAGCTGGGTACCCATGTATATTGGTAGATGGATCACTTTTTATATTAACTCCATAATCAATTTTGATGCAGGTACAAAAGGACAAAAGCTCAGAGAAATGATGGTTTCCCTGTAATGATACTTTATGGTCAATAGAACCAAAGCATGTTTGGTTTGTGGTAATCCTGGAAGCACTTGTTAAGAGGTTTGTGGTAATCAGAAACTATTTGTGAAGTTTTATGGTTAGCAATAACCACTAGTATGTGAGGTTCATGGTCAACCGAAACCACTCAAGTGCAAAGTTTATGGTCAGCTAGAAACCATTTGTGTGAAGAATTTGTGGTTAGCAAGAAACCACTTGAGAAGTGTATTGGTTAAGGGTAAATCATGAAAACCCAAAGTGCTTATGATGAGGGGAACTAATATGGTCAAAAGTGATTGTAAATGGGTACCTAACAAGGTTTTAGGCCAGAACCCATCTTTTCTAGATTATGGGGGATATCTAATAACAATCAGCATAATTAATTTATGGGGTGATGTTGGATACACATAATACAACTTTAAAACACAATCGTTGTACAAAATTTGCCTTTTGATTGGATAGCCTGTGTCATCTCAGAGAGTTAAGATGAATTTAGGAGATGGTAGTCGGTTGATCCTGTTGATGCTATGAAGAGAAACCACACATGGGTCCACCATCAAAAAGTGGAAGCTTCTTGCTTACCTGCTACCTAACATCATTCCATAGGCGCGAATGGTAACACGTTGACATCTTAATTGTTGCTTGACCACTGTGGAGGCATGAAGGATAGTATTTTTTGCATGAAGGATAATATTTTTTGAAATTTCAAATTGTCCAAAGTTGGAAAGTCTACCTGAGTCTCTTGGAGATTTGTCTTCCTTGATGAATCTTGATATTGGAAATTGTCGTAAGCTAGATAGTGTAGGAGTGAAATCTCTACCAAAAGCAGTTAAGCAACTGAGTAATCTTTAGAGTTTGAGTATATCTAATTGTCCAATTAGTGGCTCATCATTATCTTTTGGGTTGAGCAACCTCAAGTATATAAAAGTAAGTGAAACAAAAGTGTGCAGGGTTTCACGTTCTAAAGACTGTTGTCCCAACTTGCATACGCTCGAAATTTAGGACAATCATCATTTACAGGAGATCAAAGGACTGCCAATGACCCTCAAGATATTATATTTGGAAAACTATGAAATGTTGAGATTAACTTCTCTCCAAATATTTTGGCTAAACATTTGGAACAGAATTGAGAAAATCTAAGCTCTAGAAAATTGTATAGAATTGGAAGAGTTAAAGGGGGAGACCAGATTATAGGTTCTGGGTATAGAAAGTGCTTGGAGAATCTGTGGAAGCTGGAACTTAGTGCAAACAAGGGACCGGTCATTGAATGTTGTATCCAAAGGATGCAGGTATTTATAGGAATGGCCACCTGAAACAAAAATTTGTGCATGTGCAATACCTCAAGCGGCCTCAATTGTAGTCATTGTTGCCTTGAAATGTGGTCATAGTTGACTCAATTTCTAACCTAAAATTTAAGTTGTCCAAGCCAAAAATGGTGCAGATGTTTCCTCAAATGGAGAACATCAATTGTTCCCCCACAGATGCACGTGCTCACGCCACCTTCACATCACAGTCCGGCTGAAGAATTCTATTTAGACCTCAAGGATGACAAGAGAGTGCAGAGAAGAGGACGAGCTGGAGAAAGGTTTGGTCATAAGAGGGGAAGAGCAAACAAAAAATACAACCTTGATCGGATGACTTGCGTGCAACCATAGCACTAACAAGATGTGAAGGAATATTACTTAGCCCCAAAGAACAAATTGTAGTTATTCGACATAAGTTAATGTTATGTTTCTCTATTTGATTGCCTTGAGTATAGAAACAGAAACATGTAAAACTATGTGACTATTAACTACAAAACAATATGGTTAAGCTGAAGTTGAAGTTGAACAGAAAAATATTTGCCAAATACGTACAAAATAAAAGTTATATATCTTAGGACAAAACAAAATGGTTCAGCTAAAGTTGAAATTACTATACCATTTGAAATTTGAATAGTAAAGAAAAATCAAAGTTGAAGTTGAAGTTGAACAGAAAAATATTTGTCAAATACATTTAGAATAAAAGTTATATATCTTACCTCTAGAAAAGTTGGCCAGTAGAGTACCATGGCCCTGTTTGAAGAAGAGCTATTGCGATTGGCCTTTTTTCAAGAGCCTCTCAAATACAATAACAGGGGGAAAACAAGGGAAGCGCACAACACCAGTGACCTTTCCAACTATCGTTGCTTGATTTATTTATGGTTGTTCAATCTTGCCAATTATTTTGGACAACCATATTCTGAAGTGTCAAATATGCGATCAAACCAAGACTTGAATAACAACTTTTTATTTGCCCCTTTGGTTGCTAGCTGTAAGAATAAGCAATTCCTCTCTAGGCATTCATGGTTTCGGCCTTCTACAAAGCTTATGATTCAATTTGTACAAACCCTCTTATTTGGTTGACTTTTGTAGTGTACCAACTCATGTATTTAGTGCCACGACTTGCCAGAAGGGCTACAATAGGCCCAAAGACCTTATACACGATGGCTTGCTAGCAAACAATCTGTGATTCCCTTTTCTAAGAGTCTGTGACTTCTTTAGACTGGCAGCTCTCCTTTTATCTTTCTGCAATCTCTTTTTTTTTCAACGAACCCTATCTTGAGCTCTACACTATCCAACAGAATTGTTCTGCCTCTCTTTAGGCTCTCCCAGATCTTCAGCCATGGACCTCTGATACCATGCTAGAAAGTGGATAGAGTGGATAAATGTTAAGCACAAACTCAGAAATAAACATACAAATATAATATGCAAGACACAAAGATTTACCAAACATTGCTACAACACTTCATACTCATTGATCAACAAGTGCGTAGTGCTTTATGACTTGCAGGCTATCAGATTTTGTGGAGGGAATGAATGCATAATTTCCTCATATCATATGTCAATATCAACTACATATACATAGGTTGAATAAAGCAATTGTGTGCTCTAAAATAGCAATCATTGGTTGAACCAAATAACAAATTACGCACACAATCAAAACAAACTAGTAATAAATAAACAAACCCAAAACAAATATATTCAAATGATGGAATATCCAACATTCCCCCCTTATTACATCATCATTTTAAAGTACTAATAAGAGAATCCTACAAGTTAGTAAATATGTCTGCACTTTGAAGTTGAGTTGAGCTAAACATGTTATTGTATTAAGTGATAGTCAACTCCAATATGCTTGGTCCACTCATGGAACATTGGATTATTAATTTGTGTCTTGCATATTATATTTGTATGTTTATTTTTGAGTTTGTGCTTAACATTTATCCACTCCATCCACTTTCTAGCATGGTATCAAAGGCCCATGGTTGAAGATCTGGGAGAGCTTGAAGAGAGGTAGAAGAATTCCATTGGATGGTGTAGAGCCCAAGATAGGGTTCGTTGAGAAAAAAATAGATTGCAGAAAGATAAAAGGAGAGCTGCCAGTCTAAAGAAGCCGCAGACTCTTAGAAAAGGGAATCACAGATTGTTTGCTAGCAAGCCATCGTGTATATGGTCTTTGGGCCTATTGTAGCCCTTCTGGCAAGTCGTGGCCATGAGTTGGAATGCTACAAAAGTCAACCAAATTAGAGGGTTTGTACAAATTGAATCAAAAGCTTTGTAGAAAGTCGCAGCCTTGAATGCCAAGAGAGGAATTGCTTATTCTTACCGCTAGCAACCAAAGGGGCAAATAAAAAGTTGTTATACAAGTCTTGGTTTGATCGCAGATCTGACTCTTAGGAATATGATTGTCCAAAATAATTGCCAAGATTGAGGGTTTGCAAAATAAATCAAGCACCCGCAATTGAAAAGGTCGTCGTGATGTGTGCCTCCCTTGTTTTTCCCCTGTTATTGTATTTAAGAGGCTCTTGAAAAAAGGTCAATCCCAATAGTGTACAATCACGAAGTCGAAGAATGAATTGTATCTGAGTTATTGTAAGTGATGCATGATTGGTTGTACCTGACACCCCAAAGTGCTTTAGCTTAATATATTGATGAACCATGTAGGTGAAATGGATTTCTATAGAACTAGCGAGTACAACGGCTGGGTACCCATGTATTGCGGTAGATGGATCACTTTTTATATGAACTCCATAATCAATTTTGATGCAAGTACAAAAGGAGAAAAGCCCAGAGAAATGATGGTTTCCCCGTAATGACCCTTTGTGGTCAATAGAACTAGTGCATGTTTAGTTTGTGGTAATCATGAAACTACTTGTTAAGAGGTTTGTGGTAATCTGAAACTATTTGTGAAGTTTTGTGGTTAGCAGTAACCACTAGTATGTGAGGTTCGTGGTCAGCCGAAACCACTCAAGTGCAAAGTTTATGGTCAGCTAGAAACCATGTGTGAAGAATTTATGGTTAGCAAGAAACCACTTGAGAAGTGTATTGGTTAGGGGTAAACCGCGAAAACCCAAAGTGCTTATGATGAGGGGAACTAGTATGGTGAAAAGTGATTGTAAATGGGTACCTAACAAGGTTTTAGACAAGAACCCATTTTTTCTAGATTATGGGGGGATATCTAAAAACAATCAGCATAATTAATTTATGGAGGGATGTTGGATACACATAATACAACTTTAAAACACAATCGTCGTACAAAATTTGTCTTCTGATTGGATGGCCTGCATCATTTCAGAGAGTTAAGATGAATTTAGGAGATGGTAGTCGGTTGATCCTGTTGATGCAATGAAGAGAAACCACACATGGGTCCACCATCAACATGTGGCAACTTCTTGCTTAACTGCTACCTAACATCATTCCATAGGCGCGAATGGTAACACGTTGACATCTTAATTGTTCTCTTAATTTTTGCTTAACCACTGTGGAGGCACGAAGGATAGTATTTTTTGAAATATCAAATTGTCCAGAGTTGGAAAGTCTACCTGGGTCTCATGGAGGTTTGTCTTCCTTGACGAATCTTGATATTGGAAATTGTCCTAAGTTGGATAGTGTACGAGTGAAATCTCTACCAAAAATAGTTAAGCAACTGATAATCTTCAGAGTTTGAGTATATCCAAATGTCCAATCAACAACTCATCATTATCTTTTGGGTCTACAAACCTCAAGTATATAAAATAAAGTGAAACAGAAGTGTGCAGGATTTCACATTCTGAAGACTGTTGTCCCAACTTGCATACGCTCAAAATTTACGACAATCATCATTTAGAGGAGATCAAAGAACTGCCAAGGACCCTCGAGATATTATATTTGGAAAACAGTGAAATGTTGAGATTAACTTGTCTCCAAATATTTTGGCTAAAAGTTTGAAATATAATTGACAAAATCGAAGGTCTAGAAAATTGTATAGAATTCTAAGAGTTAAACATGGAGACTAGATTAGAGGTTACGAGTATAGAAATTGCTTGCATAATCTGTGGAAGCTTGAACTCAATGCAAACAAGGGACCAATCATTGAACATTGTATCCAAAGGATGCAGGTAATAATATTTTATAGGAGTAAAAAATTCTAGCTATATTCATTTGATTATGTGTTGACTAATTTTTGTGAAATGAAATTTACAGGAATGGCCACCTGAAACAAAAAATTGTGCATGTGCATGGGAAGTACCTCAAGTGGCCTCAATTGTAGTCATTGTTGCCTCGAGATGTGGTTATAGTTGACTCGATTTATAACCTAAAATTTAAGTTGTCCAGGGCAAAATTGGTACAAAATGGTTCCTCAAATGGAGACCATTGGTTGTTCTCCCATAGATGCACGTGCTCATGCCACCTTCACATCAAAGTTCGGCTGAAGAATTCTATTTAGACCTCAAGGACGACAAGAGAGTGCGGAGAAGAGGACGAGTTGGAGAAAGGTTTGGTTATAAGAGGGGAAGAGAAAGCAAAAAATACAACCTTGATCAGATGACTCGCATGCAGCCATGGCACTAACAAGATGTGAAGGAATATTCACCACAAAATAATGATAGCTGTTAGATTGAAGCTTAGGAAAGAATAAAGCACGAACAAGAGCAATGAGTTACCTTAGAAGATGGGGCCAGTAAGCTAACAATAAAGGAGGCTCGAACCAATAGTTAGGGTTTGCAATTGTAAACCCTTGAAAATTTATGAAACTGCAAAAAAAGGTAATCTCAAGTTAGTTATATGTAATCATCATTGCTACCCCATGTGTGGGTGAGTGGTGCTTTAACTAATTGCATTCATCATTGTCAACCTAACAACCTCAAAATCGTCGACCTTTCCTTCATGATCCATAACTAAAAACTTGCCCCACCTTCGATCTTTTTCTTTGCCTTAAAACCTCTACAAATGTGACACTTCACAGTTCCTTTGAACAAAAATCAAACACATAGTGCATAAAAGAAAACCAAAAATCGACATCAATATGTATATGGGTCAATACATTCATTCATAAATCTGTACATGCATACTTCCATTCTATGCATAGATGCATCCATATATCCTACTCTCATACATTCTACATCCATTCTATACATACATCCATACAAACATACATGCATACATACACACATACATCCATACATACATACACATAAATACATGCATCCATACATTTATTCACATACATATATGCATATACATCCATCAATACATACATTCATAAATCCATATATGTATACATATATCCATGTATACATACTTGCATGCATGCATACACCCATCTATATCCATGTGTACATTCATACATGCATACACATACACATACATTCATTCACACATCCATGTACGCATATATAAATACATGCATGCATGCACTACATGCATCCATCCATACATGTGTACATCATACATCAATACATGCATACATACATGTTCATTCATTAATTCATACATCTATGCATACATCCATACATGCATGCATCCATATATACATACACACATCCACACATACATCCATAAACATATAAGCATGCATCCATTACTTATGTGCATACACACATACATACATGCATGTATAGATGTAATTGTGCATTATGCATGCATAAGTGGGGATACATTCATTCATGCATGACACAATCCATTTGAATCATCACACGCAAAATTAATGCCAAACAACCATAACACAAGAACAAACATGACATGCTTGTCATATGAATTTGACATAACCTCCAAACAAAACCCATACAACTCAATGTCATATATGTCATTAGTACCTCCAAATCAAATTCATCATGCCACTCTATGATATATGTCACTTGTTGCTTCATTCGAAATATATACGTGGAAGAATCAATATCAATCAATCGTGATGCATACCAAGCACATCATACAGTTTGACACAATCTGCAAATAAAATACAACTCAATTGAATGTCATTATTACTTGAAAAACAAAACCCGTCATACAACTAAATTGTGTCATTATATCCTTAATGGAAATGTCATACAATCATCATGTAGAAGCATCAATATCACTCAACCATGATGCATCAATAATTAACTTCCAAAAAGAATCCATACAAAAAATCATTTAAATATTCAATCAAAATCCACAAAATCATTTATATCTTCAATCAAAATCCATACAAAATCATTTATACCTTCAAACAATATACATTAAACTCATTGGCATGTATCATTAAACCCTTCTTGCCAAATTCATATAATTATCATGCGTGAGTAAATTACAATCAACCATGATGAATAAACACTTGCACTCAGAATAGCATAAAAGTTTGATGCAACATTCAAACAAAACTCATACAACTCAATGACATATGCACTGAACTAGAAACGAAATCCATACAATCATGATGTATGAAAGCAAATATCACTAAGCATGTTACACATTTACACACACTATAGGAGTTTGATGCACACTACTTGTGATGAAATCTTCACTCAAAAGTCATGCAACTCATAGCATACTACTGAGCAATTCAACTCTTATGCACAAAATAATATGTGCCATATTCAATTAGAACTATCACAAACTAGAGTTGGCCAGTCAACCATTGTGAATGAACAACCATACTATGCATGCACAAGAACTCTACTACATTAGCCATATAAATAATAATGTCATGGACACTACACACCATATGACTAAAATTGCATACATGTACCTCAATATAAAAGCCTTATAATCAATTACACATAGTCAATGTCATCAATTCTAATCCACAAGAACACTAAGTATTAAATAGTTATTAGATGTATTTTAGTTCCTCTATTATTTACTAATTACTCATTTTCTCATATACACATTCCATATTTTGCTTTCAATATTTTTCTATATTTCTATTCAAGTAAATGTCATAAAAAGTAAAACATTATAAAAACACATTCATGATAAAAATATCTAATTTGAGTGAAAAAATAAAATAGTCCTTGTTTTATATTTTCATTAATCATACCTATATATATATCTATATATATATATATATATATATATATATATATATATATATACACAATTGGTTAATTAACAACAAATAAGTTATTATAATTAACTTATAAAACATCTATGCGATTAACATAAAAATTTTAAATTAATTTTGTACACAAACACGAAAAAAAGAGCAAGAAACACCTCTTGAAGGATGTCCATGGTCATCCTTAAGAGTTTATGGAGGGGTATTCCTACCCCTCCTTAAAAAAATAATTCTTTCTATTAATTATAATCGTTAAGTAATATTTACAGGGAAATTGTCTTTAAACTTGTTTCCAAGTTTTCATCACTACACAACCATTTCTAACTAAGGCGTCGACATCTTTAAAATTATACTATTCTGACATTTATTTCTGAAAGAAACCTGCACAATGCTCATTTTACACCTAACATTGATCAAAACATTTAGCATCAAAAATCATCAAAGGATTTGTTCATTTACTAGCCATCTATAAGGGATAGCAGTCTTGACCCTTGAACCTTATCTATTGGGTAATAAAAACAATAAATTATCCAAAATAAGAAGTTTGAATTGTTTGGGCGTACCTTAGCAATCAAATTTGTAGTGCATCGTCAAAACCCATTACTCCTCCAACCCATGTTCAAAGAAATAAACCCTTTACAAGTTAGACCCATTATGTATACATTAGAATCTTCATCTAAGACTACAAATTAAAATAACAAAAATATTGGTAAAGCATCATTAGAATTTAAAAGGTATATAGAAGATGTTATCCTAAATAAATAAAACTATGAAAGCAAACCTTACACATAACTTGAACTTTTCATAGAAAATATGCCATCTATTGCTATCTAAGCATAGAAAATATAATGAACAAGGGCTGCAGTGCAGCAAGAATCCCTGCCAAATGCATAAATACAATTGGAAATGATTGAAATGGTGATTCAGCAGTGGCAAATGCTGTATCAGTTTTCTGTGGTAATCCAGTCCATAAAACCATAGCCCTAGATTACTTAGCCCCAGATCCTAGTACCAGTACTACTTTTTCTGCAGTAATCCAGTCCATAGAGCCATAGCCCTAGATTACTTAGCCCCAGTACTACTAGAAACCTAAGAGAAACCAGTGCTAATCAGGCAATCCAATCCATAGAACCAGGGGCTAGCACCAATAGTTCTTGTGAAATTGAGTATTCAAAAAATGCATTCAAAAAGGCCTTGTGAAGCTAAGTATTCAAAAAATGTATGGAGCAATTTGGCAGAACCCTACCTTCTCTTACCCAGTGCCTCTCAAAAGAATTGCCCCTGAATGAGAATGATTCAGAGGACATGGTTTTGTTTGGAGTTTTGAAGGAAGCTGCCCACAAAGGGTGGGAGCCCCAAGAAGAGGAAAACAAAACTAGGCCTGAAACTTCATCAGCATCAAATACTGCCATTCCTAGTGTCATGACAAGCAACCGGGCTGAAAAGATGCTTTGGAAATCAAAACACCCTCAGGGCACACATTTTCAATTAGGATACTTTAGGCAAAAGTAGAATGCATTACCAAAAAATAAAATGGAAAGAGCAAAAAAGAAATTGCTATTTCAATTTTTATGTTAGGGTTGATTACTACATTCAATAGCTACTAACTTACTATTTAAAATTTAAATCAAAGGTTGAGAGGAACATTGAAATCTATATAAAAAAATTTAAATGTGAATATATGATTATAATGTAACAATTATGGAAATAGATGTTTGAAGTATTGAAATTTACAATTATCACCAGAGTACCTAGAAAAATTTGAAGCATTGGGTACTTTATAAGAATGTGAGAAAATGCAGAGAGATAGAGACATCCCAATATTGTACAACGGTTGGCAAGAGACCTCAAGATTTGCTGATGGCACAGATTGTGATTGTGCTCAACCTACAAGACTAATGCATGAAAATTATTTGTCTTTTACAAGAATTTGATTTTTCTTTTTCTGCCCACAGTTACAGCTACCCAAAGAACAAATTGTACTTATTTGGCATGAGTTAATGTTATGTTTCTCTGTTGGATTGCCTTAACTATAGAAAGAGAAACATGTAAAACTATGTGACTTTTAAGTGCAAAACAAAATAGTTCAGCTAAAGTTGAAATTACTATATCATTTGAAATTTGAATAGTAAAGAAAAATTGAAGTTCGAAGTTGAAGCTGAACAGAAAAATATTTGTCAAGTACGTTCAGAATAAAAGTTATATATCTTACCGCCACAAAGGCCAGCTAGTAGAGTACCATGGCCTTGTTTTGAAGAAGAGCTACAGTAACTTCCTTGATGCCTGCAAGCTTTTTCTATTACCCCTACACAAGAAGCACACTCCATTCCATTTACCTAGAACATCACCTTCCATTTGTCACTCTCTATGTTTCTAAAGATGATAGCAAATGAGTGGCAAGCTTATCCTTCGATTCCAATCCCCATTGTAGCTATCAAAAGTTGCAATCAAACATGGTACTCCAAGAAGGAAATAGGTAGCAGTTTCCTAACTTCATAATGGTCCTCTATAAAATATGGCAGTATTCTGGGGATTTCCCCAAATCATTTAATTTAAAGCAGACATATACTAAACAGAAAAAAATACTAAATTGTAGGCAACAAGGCAGATACTGATCTGTAATTTTATTCATAGTTAATTCTGCTTTGTTCTTAGTTAATTCTGGGCTTAGTAAGACTCATCGAAAGAAAATTCTTAATGGGATCCTCATGGCATAACTGTATTCTCTGTATTGGATTTAAAACTTGTATAGTTTACTATCTAAAACTCTTATAGTTTACTATAATGAATAGCATAAAGGGACGAGAGACTCTGTAGTGTGGTGTGGTGGGTGCCTTTGAAGGGACTAAAACTAATACTTTCATATAAAAGTTAAGCATTTCACACAAAACTATTTAAAAACTTAAACTAACAAGAAAAATATAAATATAAACTTCAAACATTCAGCGTCTGCATAACAGCGAATTAACAAGCATAAATGAAAACCAGTCAAACAGAGGCGTTGTCCATGCTAGAAGATAGAGCTGGCAAAGGCTGCTTGACTAGGGCTACCACAAACACCTCCCCAACAAGGAAAGATGAGGATAATTCTATTCAACAAAAAGGGCCCCCTCATTTTAGAATTTTTTTTCAACAAGGGCTCCAGTTTGCTTGGAAAACATTCTCATAAAAAATGGAATTGGTTGTCCACCTCCCTTGTTCATTGAGTTAAATAGAAATGCAGCCTAGAGATTCTATACCTGTATGATCTATTAATGATATATTCAGGTCAAATATCTCTTCTATCTCACTCATCAACACAAGTTCTACTTCAATAGAAGTTGTAAGAGACAATTGTATGCATGGAAATGAATAGCCAATGGTCCCCAATTCCATACACCAGCATTTAAAGTTATTGTCAGTTCCTCGCAATTCTAATTACACAGTTCAACACTTCACCACTTTCAAGTTGTTCTAATTATTTTTATTAGTTTTCTATCATACTGCATGTCTAGTGGTTCAATTTCCCATCCTTCAAATGAACAGCCTAATGTGGATGGTGTATGGGTTGGGCCAGATCAATAATAATATTCCGAATAATAATAAAGATCCAGACCTGTATTCAAATGTACCTATGCAATATAGTAAATCATCTCTAACCAGTACTAAATCGGAAATTAAAATCACATCCAATATATTCAAGGCTTTTCTTTGTCATTGAAATGGAATGATAAAAGTTAGAAATATCTACACCGATATGTTCAGTGCACACCACTACAGTTGTATAATTAGTACTCAACTATAATTTTAGGTAAGTCAGACAAAGAAAGGTACGGTAGCCAGACCTTTATCATTCGTTGAAGCCCTTTCAATATAGAACCATAAGAAGAAATAGTGAGAGGTAAGAGTACTGTCAAGAGGCAGTATGAGTAGAATGGGAGGTGAACAAGACTTGGTGAAGCAGCGACTCCTTTCACCTTCCCTCTCTTTGGAATATCTCTTCCACTATACATCAATTATAACATTAATACCACATACAAAGGTCGGTCATATGTTTATGATATATCATTTTCTCTTTTCAAAACATCTCAACAAAAATTTAGATCAAAATATCATAGCAATTACAAAACTAATGGTAAGTTTGGTCCTATTACTTCACAACAAACTAATACCACATCCAAAGTTTAGCATTAATTTTATTACTAATAGTAATTATTGTGATGCAGGAGCATTTGGCAGTGGAAAAAACGACATTTTCCAAGGAAATTAATCATAAAAAACTTTTGGTTAGCAGCTCACCCAATTATTGTTGAATGGCAAACATAATTTGAAAAAAAAATTGGAAACAAGTGAAAGAGGCACAGGAAGATGAAGAGAGGAAGAGAAATGTGTGGGAGATGAAGTGCAGAGAAAGCGAAAGGACAATTTGCAAAGAAAAGAGGGGGAGGGATCGGCTAAGGAAGAGCCAGAGTCTGCAGATTTAAACAAACAGAATAAAAAACAAAGAGAAGTGGGTGAATGCGTGGAGGACAAGAAATAAAATGCATGAGACAAGAAATCAAGGCCAAACTTATAATGTAAAATTTCTATAATGACATGAAGCAAAAACTAAATAATTTGAACAATGTTATAGAATTTTTCTGTATAATATTTCTCTAAAAAAATGTGTCTGAATTGAGTTTTCTCAGTTTCTGCAAGTTTGGGGTTATCTCCAATTCAATCTACATCATATTGTGATTTTCTTAATTCAATCTCAATCCTTCCAATTGGTTATAAAATTTATTCATCCATTAAAATTCTATTTAGCTGGAAGACATGGTGGTGAATGCAATACTAGAAGCCATGGTGGTAAAATTCCTTAATAAAATTTATGGATTTCTTTAATTCTAATGTTTTGCAGGTGCCATAGACATGGTGGTGAATGCAATACTAGAAGCCATTGTAATGGCATGCTAGGAAGGCCTGGTATTCAAATCTATCACATGTCTTTCTGTTGAATATTTAAATTGGGTCCACAAATTGTATAGGCAATTTTCAACCATTTTTAAAGTAATAATCTCTACTTTGACTACAAAGAAAAACCAGTCGAACTATGAAAGAAATTGTCTTTCATTGCTGCAAAGGACGGTTTTCGCAATGATTTTTAGAATACTACTACTGAAATTCTCTAAATATAAGTCATAACAATCCTCTAAATGATAGGTAAATATTGCAATTAATTCTATAATATATTTTCCATTTAAGAAGTTTGCATAATATATTTTCCATTTAAGAAGTTTGCATCATCTTGAACTGGATTTCTTTTCCAAAATGGGGGATATTTTTGCAATCATGCTGAAATAGTAAAATGCACAGTTTTTACCAGAACCTTATGCGCTCATCAAAAACCTAAAAACACCAATTTCAACCAAGAACGATATAAAAAATCAGGGCAACAAATTTGTGTAACAAATCTAGGACATACACATAATGTGTTTGGAATCTACAAATATACACATCATACAATAATTTGCATAAAAACAATTTGAAACTGGAACATCACAGTGCATTTCACATAATTTCATAAACATGAATTTGTATAATTCCGCAAGAGAAAGCAATAGCCAATATGTCTGGTCTCTAGGCATTAGAGCGATGCCTGTTCTCATTCCTGAGCTTCCAAAAGACCATAACATTTCCAAGCTCCAACATTAAAGAGCTGTTGTGGCTTGGTCACCATGTTGTATGTGCAGTTGTTTTGCTATGCATATGGGATAGTGGCTTTAACAGATGGGGAAAAGGGTAAATTTTGTTTCCATTTTATGTTCCTTATCTCATTCACTTTTCTTTAAAATCTACTCTTGAAGCTTTATAGTGTCTTATCATATGACTATAGACAATTTCAAATTATATCACTGGAGATGTAATCATTAAAGAATAGGAAAGAAGCTTATGAAAGAGAAAAGCATGCAAGCCTGCATCGGTCATCAACAAACAATAGATTTCAAGTTTGCATTTCTGAGGGTTATTCTATCTAATTGATAAATTTTGTTTCCATTTTATGTTCCTTATCTTATTCACTTTTCTTTAAAATCTACCTTTGAAGCTTTATAGTGTCTTCTCATATGACTATAGACAATTTCAAATTATATCACTGGAGATGTAATCATTATAGAATAGGAAAGAAGCTTCTGAAAGAGAAAAGCATGCAAACCTGCATCGGTCATCAAGAAACAATAGATTTCAAGTTTGCATTTCTAAGGGTTATTCTATCTAATTGATAAATTGGAAAACATAATTTATTCAATTCTGGGGTTTACAGTAAATCTTATAAATCAATCATTTTATAATTCTGCAGGCTGTAAGGGACATCTTCTGCTCATCCACCAAGGAGTGATGCAACAATATAGACTTGTCTTTGTATGATAGATCTGAATTCTGAACTATTCAGACATTTCATTCATGCAGTACATGTACAGTCCAGCCCTACTGGCTCTTATATAATCAACTAGTCTGTGAATTCCAAAATAAATGTTATGAAATGCAACATGTCTGAGTGTAAAACTTTTAGTCTAAAATTGAGGAGTTTTTGACAGTTGATTGCCTCCATATATCTGGTTTAATGTAAGAGAGAAAAGAAACACCAGATCGGTTTATCACATAGTCTAGAGTCCAATATCTATTACAATGAACAATAAGACCTTCATAGTATAGAATTTATGGTAAGAGTCCAATATCTATCACATAGTCTAGAGTCCAATATCTATTACAATGAGCAATAAGACCTTCATAGTTTAGAGTTTTTGACATCTTCTGCTCGTCCATCATCAAGGAGTGATGCAACTCTATAGACTCTCTCTATGATAGATCTGGATTCTTAACTATTCAGAAATTTCATTGATGCAGCATACGCACAAGTCCAGCCCTGCTGGTTTTTATATAATAATTAGTGTAACCCGGGGACGCGCACTTGGCCCAAAACCCCGGAGTACCAGGTACCGGGACGTCCCCAGGACGGGTACTCCGCGTACCGGAGTACCGCCACCGCCGCCCAAGCTCTGCCGTTTCGCCTCCGCACCCCCGCCACACCCGTCGAGTACTTTGGTACTTCGGTACTCGATGGGGTACGGCCGGCGGCAGACTTAAAAAGTGTTTTTTTTTTAAGTTTTTTAATAAAGTTTAGTTTTCTAATTGGTTCTTATGGAACCCTAAAAGGATGTGGGTCCCATATAAGGCCCTCTAAGCCTTCATAAGGCCCATATACTTCATTTGACATTCTCATTCATAATTTTCATTTTTGCAACAGCTG
>MU225473.1:1025819-1051762 GCA_018584345.1 Thuja plicata | reverse complement strand
TATATATATATCATTTGATTTGAAAAAATGACAGTGTATTCTATTTTTTTATTGTTGTTCCTGTCACTCAAATGACAGAAAGTCATTCTGATTCCTGTAGTTGCAAATGAGACGACTTGAGAAAACCAGATCTTAAGTTACAAATGAGACAAATTGAGAAGACCATATTGTCTGAACCATATATTCAATTACAAAACCATCTCCATCTGATTACCTCCTTTTCGACATCAATGACAGACATGCCAAAATTCAACAAACTCCCCTTTTGTCATTGATGTAAAAAAACTCAACTTGTTGTTCCTCTTTCTCCTCCTTTTTGACATCATATGATAAAGGGATAAACAATAACTCAGCATGTTTCCCCCTAGTATGTACCTCTATAAGTTTGAATAATGCAAGTACTCACCTCTAAGTAAAGATCCGCATTGTGCCAACACAATTGTCCATGTACCATTCCTATGAAGACTTTACCAATTTATTCTCACATCAACATAATCAACCTTTATTCCTCCATACTATTTATAAATCCTTATCACAACCTTAGAAATCACATCATTATACTTCAATCAATGAAATTTTGGTGAATTAAACCATCTTTAATATCTAAACTGATAAGTCTCAACACTATGCAAAAGTACTTTTCAGATTTGTAGACCAATAAGAACAATTAAACAATCGTCATATATAAATCCGCCACACAAAATATCTTTTACACATTCTTGCACACTATGCTTTGACATTCGACAATCCATGTTATTGTTTCATATCATACCTCTTACTAATTTATGATCAAATAAGACAAATTACCACAAATTATCTTCTCATTGTTTTTTTTTTTTGATCGGTAAAAGGCCGAAGCCAGAATTTTATTAATATTAAAATTAATTTTTACAGTATAACCCCACTCGCTGCGGGTGCTGGTAGGAAAGAGTGGGGTCGAGAAAACCTCCAGCCTTGCCCGGGACAAAAGTCCTATACCTGATATAGAAATATACGTGGGCATTCTCACGACTCAAGCTTTGTCGAGATTTCATAAATACATAGGTCCGTGGGCATACCCACTACCGAAAAAACTAACAATTTACAATTTACAAATTATATGACCATGATAGTTACAATTTTGATCACATTTTGAGATATCATTCTGCGGTCCTATAACTTCAAAGGGAGCTTATACTTGGTGCCGAGTTGAGTCCTTCCTCCTGAAATGCATAATAGTTTCCTCCACAACCAATGGTCAACTTATCAACTTTAAGAATAAATTTACCTTAGGCAATGAGACCTTGTTCCGAGAGTACCTCATTAGAAATCATGGTTAACGATTTAAAGCATAAATAATCATCCTAAACAGACTATAAAGGAGTATCTTCTCATTGTTGTACCACTATCATCTGCACTTTTTGATTACATCAAGCTGACTAATCATAGTAACATACCAATTATTGATTCATTATTACCTGAATTTGTTGATTGTGTCTGTATGACCAATAAGCATTTTTTTGATTGCATCAAATTGATTACATTCAATCATAAAAATTTGATGAATCAATTCTTCTTCAATGTCTCAACACTTGTTGAACCATCTCACACAAAGAAGACATCAATCTAATACCAATTGATTATATAAGAAGAAACAAGATAACATAGTCAGATAAACTTTTCTTTATCATGTACAAAACCATGTAGTTAGTCATCACATTACTTTACCTTATATGCCCTTCTATTTATCCTCTTAACCTGATCATTACAAGTATATACTTTTTATCCACCAATTGACATCAACTCTCCACACTTATGTTGAGAAAGATCATCACAATAATTTGATGAAAAATTATGCAAGGATAATCTCCCTAGAATGCAATAAAGTAAGAGGAAGGGTGTCTTTAAAAAAATGTATGAAATATACTCACCCAAAACTTATATCAGTGATTGGAACAAGTACAAACCTTCCTTTCAAAAATGCCATCACTATGAATAGACTCGTTAATGCAATGAACTTTTCTTTTTTATTCTTGCATAACAAGCATATTAATTATAGGAAGTTGTATGAGATAACATGAACACGTGATATATATATATATATATATATATATATATTTTTAAACAACATATAACATTTTCAATACATACTTTTGGCTACAAAACCTCTGTAATCTTCACATTGTAACATTGATAGGATTAGGATAGTTTTCATTAATTGATCCATTTGACCCCTTAGAATTTACAATATTTTTTTTTGGAAATAAGAACATTTGTAGGTAACATCAACACCTTTATACTCGTTGATGTATAGGGCCATATAGGCTTTTATGTAGCCATATGAATTTTTTTACTAACAACGAAATTTGAATATCTGAAGTGTATCTTACCTCGTGAATTATCTCTGCATCATGAACCTCCAAAAGAATGACAATACTTTAATATCCCTCTTATAAGATAGTAATCAGTCTATTTTTTCATACTTATAACCAATAAGCAGTCCTTTAAGAATAATCAACGAAGCCCATAAATAAGATATGTCTTATAACAATATATTACTTATCACTTATTGTCTTTCACCATAAGTATACAACTATCCAAAAGTGATAATTATGCAGACGTAAAGGATTACATTTGTACAGATTAAAACATCATTAGAAACTATTTCATATAACTTAGACACTTATCAAAGAATATCACAATAAACTCCTCATAGAACAACAAGCTTCACATAGTAACTGACATACTTGCATACCATATTGCTCTTATACAAAATCATACCTTGATTATGTTACCAAACATAGAGCCATGATTGACTCTCAACAATGTATAATCTTTGTACTTGATGTTTCCATAATACACTTCCCTGAGTCTTTTCTACTCATCAAGATGTGGATGAAACAACATGTACATATTCCATCTTTTTAGTTCTATCATCACTTTGATTCATTTTTCTTCTCCAAACCACAATAAATCTTTTCTTCTTGTCATGACCACTAGGTTGTCTCTCACAAATATTTCTGCAAAAATGTGTTATATGTCCAAGATGGTTGCATTTAAAACATCTTATATGCTTTTCTTTCATGAACATACTTTCTTTAACTAAGTTGTTTTTTACCATGGTTATAACAATAAAAAAACATTTGACTCCTTGAGACGAAGAATCTTCTTTTTGGAAAATCATGACTTCTCTTATCAACAAATATGCATGTTGTAGCTTTATGACCATAACCACTATAAATATAGCAGTATCCATGGAAAGAATAGTTGTACTCGATTGACTGATTATGAAAAGGATATGAATAACTTGTTTTGTGAATACCTTTGAAATATCCTCTAGCAACATCATTATCATCTAACTTCACCTTCTTTTTAGGTGAAACAACATGTTGATTCAAATCAATCTTCTTCTTAGGTGTTTGTCTGACTGTGAAATTCTTTCCATTTGTAGAAGTAAACATCGTCTCATGATTATTTTCTTATGAATAACTTTTTTGTGAGGCTTCACCCCGACCCATCACAACTTCACTGCTCGATCACACTTTGATACTTTATGTTTTGATACATTGATACACTTTTTGATTATCCTGACAGAGACTCGAGATATTATGTTATGATGATGATTATATTATGTGGATTACATTTTGATATGGATTAGACCTAGAACATGTGGTTGATTTTGATTATATATGTTTAGATAAGTGAATTGATGAGAAGATCGAATCATGATTAGACTTGATTATTTCATGAATGTTATGGCATGATGATTATGGAATTATCATGTTTTAAACGTTTCTGTATGAAAATTGCAATTAGAAATTTAATACTGCTATTAATTAATGTTGCTAATTATAAATTGAAAATATATATTGCATGTGATTTTATTATCTTGGAGTACTGATGCTCGAGTTTAGTGTGCAGAAAAAAGAACCATGGAATTATTCAGAGAATCAGGGCTAAACACATGTGAATTGAGTAAGCAAAGGTTTAATCCAATAAGGGGTTGAAACCTCGTTGTAATGTGATCCTTGTTGTAAACATAATCTGAATGTGTGTTAATAGTTTAAAACTCATGTTGTTGTTTGGACATGTCATTGTGAATGTGATGTGTATTTTGTCTTGGTGTCACTTGACACTTGTGTTGTCTATGTGGAAGGTGACATGTCAAATTAGGGCTTGAGAAAGAATCACCAAACCTTATAGGATGTTATATTAATCCCCACTTGCATATAGATGTCTTGTAGGAATCACATCAAGTTGGAACTCGGATTTAAACTTTAGTGGTACTTTGGAAGGGTCAAAATGACCCTAGAGTGTATTTTTGGCCAAAATTAGTTAACCCTAAGGGGGTACCTTGGGTTAGGGCTAGATTTTACCTATGAAGTAAACCTAGATTACCATTATGGCTCTCTAAAATGGCTACCTTTCAAAAGTGGCAAAAATAAAGATGGCCACATGCATTTAACTTGTCCCACACTCCTTACTAAACTCACAATTAAGAGGGGAGACAAGAGGTAAGGAAAAAGGACTAGAGGGCATGTCTCATTAATTTTTAAATCTTGAGTACACTTCTAGGGGTCTTTTTAGAGGATTTGGAAAAACTTAGTGAGTGTTCACCCACTCTCCAATTTTGGAGACAACGAGAGTTGGAGGAAGAAAAGGAAAAAGGGATAAGGGCTTCTACTCAACCAAATTCTTGCCATTTTTTCTTGGACCAAGGTTGGTGGTTTCTTGCCATGGAGAAATGCTCTTGCATTCAAGATTTGCATATTATTTTTTTAATGAATATGTAAATCTTGTATGGTTTCATATATGTAATCTTGTAAATGGTTGTTGTATGTAGATGTTAATGTTATGTGTTGGGTTGGGGATGCATTTAAATTTTGTTTCATCTCTTGTTCTTTTAGATTTTGGAGTATTATTTATGAGAGTTTAAGACATTACTCACCCTTTGGGAAGGGAAGAAGTGGCCTTGGGTGAAGGGGTTAGTTGGGCTCTCCATTGTAGTGAGAGTCCCTTCTCTTGGAGAAGAGGGATATTTTCATGGAGTATGGGCTCCATGAAGCCATGTGGTAAATATTGTATTGGTATAGAAATGACCAAATGTGTATATGGAAGAATATAAATTTGGCCTTAGAAAGGAATGGGAGAAACCTCTTGTTGAGAAATTTGAATGCAATGGCATTCTCCTCCTTGAAAAAGCCCACCTTCACCCTACTTCAATGGGTTTGGAAAACCCATTTGTGAAACCTTGGTTGGGAGTAAATTGTTGTGTATTTATGTTAGTTGTGAAAATTGAAATGTGCTACCTTGTTTAGTCTTGGTTCTCCAAGATTGGGGGTGGTCTCTTTGAGGCCTTGGTTGGGAGGTGAGCTCCCATGGTTTTCTTCATGTTTTATTGCAGGTTTTTGAAATCAAGTTGGATGTGGAAAAGTTTGGATGAAGTCTTCATTTTGGTATTGTTGTGAAAGAGTAACTTTATGGTTGCATGATTACTCCTTGTGTTGAGGATCATTTTATTAAGTGTTGTAAAGTCCATTGTGTAAGCTTGTTGAGCAAAATGTGAAAGACTTTCATTTCTTTTGTAATGATATTCATAGCATGTAAACCTTGTGAATTGTTAAATCTTGAAATCTTTAATGTATGTGACTTAAATTTTCAAGTCAAGAACACTACATATTTCCTTTGAAATTTTTGAAATTTTATCCTAATTTAGATCAATACCTCATCTTCAAAATGATTGTATTCCCAATCCTTAGAAAAAGAAAAAGAGAGATTAGCTTACTAACTATAGAAGTCAAGAAATTAATATATTATTGAAAACAATCACTTATATTAATAAACAAATTTTAATTGTATAATGTTTGGAAAAAAGAAAAATAATCTTATTCATGCATGTATCTACAAACAAAAAAGAAATCAATGATGTTAATGTGTAGAAAATACAACCAAATCTACCATGTCATTTTCCAGAATATAGAGAAAAAAGCTCTCTGGAAAATGTATGGGGAGGGATTTAATTCCCTCCCCTTACACAGAGAATATTCTCTAAAATACCCCCTCTCTAATACCTCTTAATTAATCCCCTAAACACCCTCTAAATTACCCTCTTTATGCTAATACATAATCTTTTGATTGGGAAGGTTTAATGCTTTTCACCCATTTTAGTGGGCCCCACAATAATCATTTACCTTACCTTTCCCTTCCCCATGAGAAATTTTGGGGCTGACTTGATATTAAATACTTACCAAAATTTAAACCCTTTTTCCATTTGCTGCAAACTGACATGAAGACTCACGCATTGTCCTAGGACAAAGGGTTTAACATAGTTTAAACTTGGGGAAAAGTGTTTTGGGCCCCACCATCAACCTTGGAGAAATTTGCATGCTTCCATTTCTCCTTGGTTTTGATGTCACCCACCCTTCTCCCCATGCGAATTACTTGCTGACTTCACCACTTTTGACAGAGATTTTACTGTGGCCCCCACCATTCTTGTTTCTTGCGAATCCTTGCTAAGGCTCTTCTCCATATGAAATTCGGAAGTTTTGAAAAGGGTTTTGGGATTTCACACCCTCCCCACCCACTTGGGAGATGATGCGACTTCTTGATAGGCTAGGGTAGATAGGTTGCTAGGTAGATAGGTAGGTTAGGTTATAGGTAGTTATAGGTAGTTAATTGATAATTACTAGATTTAATAACATAATTAGACTTAATTTAGTATTGTACAATTTATTTAAATAATATTCTATTCTATCCATTGGAAACATAATTAAAATGGATTATTATATTTAGATAGATTAATTTAGCTAAATAGACTTAATTCTTATTTGTTTTATTTGATTTATGTAGTCTCATTTAAGAGACGTATTTCCTATTTAAATTTTGTAGGTTAATTTCTAGATTTGAAACCTTAGTTTTTATGTGAAATATATATAGGTTTGCTAATATGTTATGGATTTAATTCCTTATTGTTTATTAAAATTATGTAATTTTGTTTAGATAAAGTTTATTTAATTGTGTAATTAATTATTGATTGTTAGACGTAGTTTCTATCTAAAATGTATAGACATATGCTAATTTAATTTTAATATGATAAAATGAGTTATGTTACCCATGTGTTTCAAAGAGATTAGAGGTCCATTTAAATTTTCTATTTGAGATTAATCTAATAATCTATTAAAGAATTAAAGGACTATAGTTGCATGGGAATTTGTAAGGGAGAATTTAATTGCTTAAGATTAGAATAGGTTTTGATTATTGAATTTTAAACTAGTGGTCAATGGTTGAAGAGAATTGGGACTAGAATTAAATGAATAAGTTGTAACTAAGGTTAGGAATAAAGTGATTACCAGGGCAATATAATTCAACGTATATCTCTTAACAATAGATTATCATCATGATACTACACATATTAAAACATGAAACCATAGTTAGATCAACCTGACCCATGTGTTCACGCAACCCGTATGACTAGTTGATGCTCTAATACTGCATCTGTATGTGGTGTGACCTTAATTCAACCTATGTATATAACTTGCAACTCAAAGACTAACCTTACCATGATATCACATTTCCTCAAATACATCCTTAGTTGTGGTATGCACTTGCATTTAAAAAAAATAAAAAATTGTATGTGTGTTTTGCCCTAGTTTTGGGCATGACATTTTTCCGATCATGTATCACAAGCAAGTAGGATCCTTAGAATTCTTTTTTCCAACATATCATTCAATGTGTTAGTAGTATGATCAAATCTCTTATTATTCTTTGATTGATTTAGACATGTTCAAGTTCCTTCTTTAATATAAAAACTTCTTCTTTGAGTTTCAAACATTCAATCTTTTTAATTTCAAAATCAGATTTAGTTGTATTTGTTATCCCCTTACATTCTTCAACTTCGGTTTTTAGATTTAGAATCATGTTGTCTTCAACTATTTGTTCTTTTAAAAAAGATTCATTATCTGAATTCATTCTCAAAGACATAATCTCATTTTCCAAACACTTACACAAATCCTCATTTTCTTTTAACTTGGTTTCCAATTCTTCTTCATTCTTTTTCCTATCAACCATTTGATCTTTTAGAAAAACTACAATCCTTTTAGACTCATCAAGGTTTTGAATTACAACCTTATTAACATCAACACTTTCTTGTAAGCATACCTTAAGATCATGATTTTATTTTCTGAGACTCTTGATCACATCTAGTGCTGAAAGAAACTCTTATTCAAGACTAACCACACCTTCTTCTTCTTTTGTTTCCTGATCAGTAGAAGCACCAAACATATCTACAATGCAATCTTTAGAATCCAAATTGTTAGACAAATCAACATCATTTAAATAAGATTTCCTTTTAGATGAATCTTTCATTTTCTTGTTCCTGCACTTCTTACCCATAGTATTCCGTCTACGGAGACCAACTCAAGTTGATTAAATTTGTTTAACAGTAACCCTGTTCTGATACCACTTATTCGAATACCAGGATCACTGAGAGGGGGGGAGGTGAATCAGTGATCAATAAAACAATTTCAACCTTTTTAACTTTGAACAAAAAACATATGCAATGTTCACTTTTAACATCATTAAGTATATGTGATTTACATGCAAGATAATGTAAGCAATAAGACATATGCACACATTAGTACCATTGACACATTGTTTTATAGTGGAAAACCCCTCAAAGTGAAAAACCACTTTCTAAATTCTGTTATTATGCCTTACTAGAAAAATGATGCATCACATAGCATACATTAGGGCCTCACTAGCCAATGTTTAAAGCACCCACTATGGGAGCACTAACCCCTTACAATTTTAGGAACACACATTCCAATGAGCACCAATACCTCACTATGTTTAGGGTCGCCCATTCCAAGGAGAACCAACACCTCACTATTTTAGGAACACCCATTCTAAGGAGCACCAACACCTGCATAACATCTTAGAGTATTATATCATAGGGTTACTATGTTTCCATACATTTCAAATGATACAAATTAAAATCTCAGAGATCTTATCTCTGTTACAAAACTTTACCCTTCTCAATATGTTCTCTCATCAATCATTTATCAAAAACCTTCATCCATCTCCAAAGAATCTGATTAGAGAATATCAAAAACACAAAAAAATTGTTTCAATCAAATTTTTATCTTTAAATTTCCTGTAATAAACTGCAAAAATCCAAATATGCATTTGAACTCTAATCTGATCAGTAAATATTCTTTGTTAATAATTACTTCCTATCACCTGGAAGACAGGAACAAAATCAACAACATAATACAAAATATTATCCATAAAACATCAACTTCTTCACACAATATCAATCTACAAAAATCTAATCAAGGTATATCATAATTTTTGTTTCAACCAAATTGTCATCTCAGTTTTTTGCATTAGTGTTAACATGTGCAAATCATAATTCCATATTTGATTATATAATCCAATCAATAACTATTGTTCTATTAATGATATAGAAATAAATCTAAACAAATAAACACAATCATTGTCGACAAATCTGCATCCATACTGCAATAAAGAGACTTCTAAAATATTCATTCAAGAATTAATCATAAACCAAGATTGATGATGCTTAGTTAACTAAATTAATTCTATGTAAGAATGACTATTTGATATGTATCCACAAATTGTAAATATAAAAATATTAAACCAGAAATGGATCTTACTACATTTATATCCTCAGATCATCTTCTCAATATCTATGTCCATAAACTTTGTAATATCAAAATTGTCATTTGCCTGCAACCTTCTTCTTGTTGACACCAACACTATTCACATCATCAATACTCTCTTCTTTCAAATCAATCATAAGACATTATTTATTTTCATGTTTTTAATTAAAATATCTCCCCCATGTCCTGTATCAACAAACCTTTTTATAAACATCTGAATTTGTTCATTGTTATCGATTAACTATCATCAACGGAAAAGAGACGATTCTTTAAAAAAATAATGCACTATAATCTTCAAAACCAATACCTCATACCTAATTGACCATTTCTCTTATGAGACAGTTTTAATAAACTTTAAAAACTTTGTTTGTCTGATTCTCTTAAACACTATTTATTGGAGTTGATGAAAAAATATCAGCCCTATAGCTCCCAAGAATCACCTGCATGCAAACACCTGTCACAGAAAGAGAGAAGCAAAAGCTATAGAGGCTAGAAACAACAAATCTGTGAAAGAGGAAACATCCTCAATTGATTTAATAATAAAAATACAAAATACAAGATGATTCAAGATCAATCATAATTGATTCATGATCAATCAGAATTAATTCAAGATACAAAGAGATCAAACCTTATAAAAGGTGATCAAAACCCTAAAAAGGGGAGAAACCTAGGTTGCATGATAATAATTAATAAACAATTAATTATTATATACCTAAAGTTTAGCTTAAGTGAACTAGAGATAAGTGAATTTAATAATTAAATAAAAATGATTTAATCAATAAGTGAGTTAACTTATTACTCTAACACCCCCCTTAAGATAAACTTAGGGAGGAGCTAAAAACCTAGAAACAACTACTGAAAGAAGGAAATGGGTCCCGACAACATGGCCTGATCAGGTACCCAAGTACAAAAAATGTATGTAAAGAAGAGAAAAGGAGAAAACCCAATGGGAAAAACCCCTCTCTGAAAAGAGATGAAGACCAGTGAAGGACTGAAGAAGCCTCCAAACTAGAGAATACCCCAGAAGATAGCAACAAAGGAAGAACATGAAGAACATCACTGAAGCATGAAGCTGCAAACACTGTCGAAGAATAACTGTTGGAACCTCCAATGTAATAGAACATGATCATGTAGAGAAGACTGTAAACAAAGTTTGAAGAGTTTATCAATCAAAGATGGAAGGATGCCTCCAAAACATGAATGAAAGAGTGTTCATATGGTAAATGATGCATCTTACCGAAATGCATAGGTACCCAGCCATTGCATCCGCCTAGTACATAGGAAAAAATACTGAATAAATAGATCACTCCAAACCAATGAGGCATTAGAACCAACATGAGATAACCCCCATAATGCTGAGTAGGGAGAGGGGTGACAGGTACACTGAACTAGACTGCCAAGAATAACTGCATGATGAATAAATAGGAACATAGAACGTGCAATAGAAAGTACAAGCACATATAAGGGTTGTTGTCATGGAGGAAACAATCTCTTAACACACATCATGAGGCTAATTTCATGGAAGGAACACTTACTTTAAAAAGGTAAATCAAACTCCCCACAACACTTAAGAATGTAGTGCAAGTACAAACAAACACAAAAATGTCTAAGCTCCCAAGCATGCATAAGACGATACTTTATCCCAGTGTGTTTGCAAATAAGAAAACCTATAGAAATAGGTGTCTACAATGCTCAAGAATGAAAAAAACCTATAAGAACATGAGTAATAGCTAAAAGAGAGTCACCCCATGCAAGGCAAATGATATCAAGACCTGAAACAACCAAGATAATCACTAGATTGCAAAAACACAAAAAAGTTTAATAAAAAGTACCTGTAGCATATTCTGAGTGTGAGACCCATAAAATAAGATAGAGCACAGAGCCACATTTCCAATGCCATGCAGAAGTCAAAAAATGGAGTCTGAATGAGCAAGATATGGCTCCAGAGTGCAAAAAAGAACCATGACTTTGACTGGTAAAAAACCCTGCAAGATGACAAAATCAGAAAATCTAACTTGCAAAACCAGGTCAGGCTCGGAACCAGCTTTTCGATGATATCTTGTGTTGGCAAAAAATGCCTTCATTTGCTGAAGATACAAGCAAAAAACTGAAGAGGACTCCAAAATAAGAAGAGCTCCAAGAAACCTCAACTAAATTTGGCAGAGCTTCACTAAATTCGGCAATGCCTCCAAATCTTGTGAGACTGCTAAATTTTTGGCCAAATTTGGTGGATTTACTAAGGGAAAAAAAAATTTAAACCTTTTTTATTTGCCAGTACGGTGGTGTGAATTTTGAGGTGGCACAAAAACCAAGGCTGTGTGAAAATTGATGCATTTTTTTCCTAAAAAAATGTGCCAAGGTCGTGCATACAAAAAAGAGGGCCCAGATTTCAACTATGTCCAAATTGGACAAGCTTTATATGAAAATAGGGGTTTTTGGGCCTTTCAGACACAACCGTGGGGTTGGTTTGTGCCCAAAGTTCCCTAAAAAATAACTCCCCCATATCCATAAAATTTTGAAGTAAAAAACCTCTTGAAAACAGAGATTTAAAGAATAAGGCCAAATCTCTCATGAAGAGAACATGGGCATGAAGATCTGGAGCTCTGATACCATATTGGAGTTGATGAAAAAATATCAACCTTATAGCTCCCGATAATCACCTGCATACAAACACCTGTCACAGAAAGAGAGAAGCAAAAGGTATGGAGGCCAGAAACAACAGATCTGTGAAAGAGGAAACATCCTCAATTGATTCAATAATAAAAATACAGAATACAAGATGATTAAAGATCAATCAGAATTGATTCAAGATCAATTATAATTAATTCAAGATCAATTAAAATTAATTTAAGATACAAAGATATCAAACCTTATAAAAGGTGATCAAAACCCTAAAAAGGGGAGAAACTTAGGTTGCATGATAATAATTAATAAAGAATTAATTATTATATACCTAAAGTTTAGCTTAAGTGAACTAGAGATAATAAGTGACTTTAATAATTAAATAAGAATGATTTAATTAATAAGTGAATTAAATTGTTACTCTAACACTATTTTGGTTAAAACCAATTCCATTAAACTGCCATACAATCTTTATTCAAATCAGTTTTTGATAGACATTCGACCATGTTGATACCTTAAATCAGTTTGTTCTGAAATGGTTTTGTAGAATGGACAAGCTATAAACACAAAATCATTTATCGCAGTCTTCAGTTTGTTTAAAATCAAAGACAATAATAATCATCCAAAGAATTGGCTAAAAACATAGTCTTTTAAACTTTTCATTAAAAAAATACGTTTATGAATATTGTTGCCAAATTTTGGTTTGTCCAAATCGGTTTAACAAAGCACATTTATTTTGTTTAAGACAATAATCTATCTTCCAAGTCACCATCATTGTGTCTTATGTTTTTATATTGGTGTTCTTGTCACTCAAATAATAGATTGTCATTTTGATTCATGTAGTTGCAAATGAGACAACTTGAGAAGACCAGATTGTAAGTTGTAAATGAGACAACTTGAGAAGGCCATATTGTATGAGAAAGCCATATTGTATGAACCATATATTAAATTACAAAACCCTCTCCATTTGATTACCTCCTTTTTGACATCAATGACAAACATGCCAAAAGTCAACATTAAGGGCCCTCATAAGCCCAAATTACTTGACATTGTCAAAGGAAATGATGGGATGCCAGTAGTACAAATAATGGGAAATACTTCTTTCGTATTAACTATAGAATTCATGCAAAGGGAAATGTTTAATAAAGACTAGGTCAAACACATGCAAGAGAAAATAGAGCACGATCAAGCAAGGGAGACAGAGATGAACAGAGTCATCAATGAATTGTACCTTGAGAATGTTTCTTTAAGAAAGGAGTTACACAGATTAAAATGTAGTAATGAGAGCAAAGTTATGGAACTACATAAGGATGCCTCTTCTACACCAGTTGATGTAAAGGATGATGAAGTGTCAAAAGAAAAAAATAGATAAGTATGAAGAGGAAAATAACCAATAGAGAATTACAAATGAGATGCTTTTACAATAAATTCCTAAACAAGTATTGAATGCTTTGGAGCAAGTACTAACATATAGGGTTGATTTAGTGATTAGAAAATGTGATGAGGTATATGATGGATACCATAATCTATTGTACATGTTGACAACATTTGGAAAACATAAGCCACAACTAGAAGAGAATTCTAGGAGGTGGAAGCCCTATCATTATGATTTGATCAGGCTTCATGAGGTTACTCAGAGGGATCTAGATGCACCTAGTGAGATCAAGGAAACAAAGGAAATTATTAATACCATCATGAAGTAAATCAAATAAATAAATCAGGAAGAGGAGAGAATAAAATAAAAAATATCCTCCTTCCATACTATTAAATATTGGATGATCCTTAAATTCATTGATAAAGAGGGTCGTTTCGAGAATTTGGAAGAATGGAAGATAGAGTATAAGGACATGGTTCCAAGGATCATTTCTCACTTAAAGGAGGACAACAATTTCAGTGTTAAGGGTTTTAACATGTTCCTAGATAGAGTTGTGATATTGGAAAATAGATTCTCAAAGTTTATGGTTGAGGTTCGAGCTATCACTAGCAAGAAATGGAAAGACCATTTGCTTAACATGTCAGATGTTCTCCATCACCAATGGCCTAATCATATTCAGATGTTAGAATGGGTAGAGGAGTTCTTGAGGCCTATCAATATGTCTTCCCAGAAGAAGAAACATGTACTTGAAGGAGAGGAGAAAACTGACAAAGGATCACAAGATGAATCAGACCATGGGGTTATTTTTTCCTCGTTTCAAGTGTGATGTTTTCCAAAGGCTTTTAGTTATCTTTTTGATGTATTGACTTATTACGTCTTAGTATAATCTTAAGTTATTATAATGACATTTATAATTATGAAAAGGTTCAATTGTAAACGGTCTTAAGCTTGTTGCTTCTCCATACTTTGTATAAAGGATAAACTAGGATCGTATTCTTAAGGGAGATATTAGAAGATATAATAGGAGATATAGAATAGAAGAAGTACTTATACTCTAATATCATGTACTAATATTTTGAAGATTAATATAAGATCCATCTGATTTTCTGCAATTGTGGTGTGGATTATTTTCTTTCTTGAGTTAGTTATTTGTGATTATTAATTCAAGGAATTAATTTCCATTTTAAAAACTTGTGCAAAGGGGTTATTTGTGCTCACAATTATTTGAATATCAAAAAGTATTTACAAAGTGTTGTCCTTATGTTTCTTTTCTGATTGGCCTTCTGAAAGAGAAGTTAAACTCAGTTAGACTAATTGGTGTGTTGTGTACTTGATCATCTTGCATTGATAGAATTGAATGGTTGATAAATTCATCTAAGGGGTGAAATAAAAAATTGTCTCACAAAGTTATACATGAGGATTTGAAAGGGGGTTACTCTATGCCCAATAAGGATAAGCAATTGGTCTTATTCATAAAAGATACAAATTTTAAACAAAAATCAAATCATTACTTTCAGTAGGATCAGATAAATAGCATAGAAGCAGAAGAAGTAAAAGAAAAAGTAATTGTAGGAATAAACATCAGTAGAGAAGAAAGAGATAAAATGAAGACAAAGTAGAAGAGGTAAGGTAAGGAAATTAGAACTAGTCAAGTAATCAACAACAAGTTAGTCTATTTAAGTTACTCATGCCATTGTGAGATAGAGGATAGAAGTAGAAGAAGGATAGAGAGCACAATCTGCTATAAAAAGCTTCAACTTGGAGATATAGTTGGATAATAGGTCTACCCACCTAGGTCTTGTAGAGCCTAAACTGCAGAGGATTTCCAAACATATTTGTTTAATCCTATTCGTCGGCCAAGTCACTTAGAGAATTTAAGCACAAAGCTTGGCATACTTTGAGAACTTTCCTATCTATTGATTTGGGAACCAAAAGACCTTAAGGAAGCCTCTTTTTCCATGGAAGATGACAAATCGTGAGACTGCAATGGCTTTCCTTGTGAATTTTATAAATCCCTTTGGCAATGTGTGGGTTCTGATTTGCATAATGTATATTTAGAAGCATTTCAAATTGGTTCTTTAGGCTAGGAAATTAACAAAGGAAATATTAAACTCATACCTAAAGCTGGCGATCCTGAAGATATCTACAATTGGCGCCCATCACCTTACTTATTGTTTCCTATAAAATTATTGCTAAGTCTCTCATGCTTAAAATTCACCATTTTTTTCTCCAAATTGTGCGTCCAGAGCAAAATAGCTTTATCCAATCTAGATTTATTCTGGATAACATTATAGTTGTTTGGGAGGGCATGGAATAGGCTCGACGCTCTCACCAAAATTCCCTCTTTATTAAGATTGATTTTGCTAAAGCATACAACCGCATTGAATGACCTTTTGATTTTATCCATGCTTAAGGCACTAGGGTTTGGACCTCGCTTTGTTCTCTTTGTTCAAATGTTGTTTGTAGATGGCTTTTCTTGTAAATCCATTAATGGAAAATAATCCTATACCTTTGGTTTGCACAGATCTATCATACAATGTTGTCCTTTGGCCCCTTCCTTGTATGTCCTATTTTTTGAAGGTGTTGGCTATCTGCTTGCCTCTGTTATTTCAATAGGATGAGTTAGGTAAATTTTCCTCCTAGACTCATCTTCCTAGCTTGTCAATGGTCATTTTGCCGATGATTCTTTCCTCACCCTAATTGAAGACCGTGAGAATGTTCAGAATGTGCTTTTGTAGACATTTATGAGGGTCTTAACGAGGCATGGGTGAGGGGATAAGATAGAGCTCAAGAAAGTTGACTTTGGGGAAGGGATTGAATTCCTAATCCAAGGATTAGGAATGTGACATCATTAGGGAAAGATTAGGATTAGGATTAGCATGGGTGAAGAGGTTGGGATTAGTTTGAACTCTGAGTTAGGTAGTTGGGATAGGTTAGGTTAGGGGTTAAAGGGAATATTAATGAATTGAATTACATAAATAACATATTCATTCAATAATAGGGGAATAGGGTTTTAATTATTTATTAAGCTATTGGTTGCTTTTGATAATTAATTAGGACTATAGCCAATTAATTGAATTAATTAGGGCTAGGGGATGACATAGGTCAATAAGGTAAGGCTTAATTACTCAGCTGATATGTCCTAGAAGGCACTAAATATGATTGAATTAGGTTAATCAGATTTAGGTGTCTACATAATATTTGGAAACCTTCTACTTGGCCTATGATTATGTCAATCAATGGCATAAAACCCTCTATTATCGACAATATTTTCTACCACTGCCAAATTTGATTATCCACTATGGGTGGAAATGGATTCAGTATGAGGAAGTTTTTCTCTTTCTGGGTATACCATTTTATTTTCATGAGTCAGCCTCTGAGCTTTGGTCTGTTGTACTTTCCAAAATTGAAAAGAGACTAACCTACTGGTTGACAAAGCCTCTCTCCATGGCTAGGAAATTTCAATTTTGTTCAAAGATTCTTGCTTCTACTCATGTTTACTACTCCTTGTGTTAGGCTCCTTCCAAGTCATCTTGCAACAAGCTTGAGAAACTACCATGAGATTTTCTTTGGGCCTTTGACATAGAGAAACATGGGTTCCATAGAGTAGCCTGGGTGTATTGTTGCCTTCCCAAAGACTCTAGAGGCCTGAGACTCATTTCTACCCAGAAATAATGTCAAGCCTTGTGCATCAAATGGGTGATTAGAGATACTATAGGAAATGAGGCATGGAAAGTTTTTCTTCAACATTGCATTTCATCTAGATTTCCCTTACATTGTCCAGCTTGGAAGGGGATTGGATTTCAAACCCTTCTGCTTATGAGAGAACCAATGAAAATCCATGGCTCTTTTGTGGATAAAAGCATTTGGCGCACTTGGGAAGCTGCCAAGCCATGGATACATTGGGATGGTGCTGGATTCTGTGAAGGGTTATCTTTCAAACAAGACAATATGTGGTGGTCTCCTTTAATCCAGGTTCAAGGTCTTTCTTTGGCCCGTCTCCTAGGTATCCACGCTCTTCACTTTCACAGGCAAGGCATTCAGAATCCTTGAGACCTTTTTTCCAGAACTACAATGAGTTTACGCACTTGGGAGGATTTGCAAGTCCAATTTCACCTCACTCGCCAAGATCATCAAACTTTTCATCTTCTTCTCCCGACTTTTCCTGTGGAATTATTGCATAAAATTGCTATTACTTCCATCAAGCCTTGTGCAATGTCTAAATTTGGCTCATAAAGGATTTCCTAAATAAGATTTGCATAATGAGATAAGAAAGAGATCCTAAGGCCAATTTTAGTTTCTTACACTTAAATATTATGATAAAAAGGATTGAAAGGAGCATGTAAAGAATAGTGAGATAAGATACCTACCTCATAACATAGTAGATCTAGAAAAAAAAAATTGAGTTCTGTATTGAGTTTCTGGAAAATCTAACAGTTGATCCCAAACCAGAACGCAGAGATGAACAAAACTAAGAAATCTTTTTCCGTTCTGATGTCGTCTTATGAAAAAGGTCAACCTTGACCCACAAATGTCACCCCTGACCCAATAATGACGACCCTAACCTACACAGTGCCGAAAGAAAATCTATTTGCGGATCTCAGTAGTTCACTGAAAAGGGTATCCAAATCTGGTCTTAGATCTGTTGTTTTGCACCTGTAACTCCCTAAACCAACACCTATAAATATCTGAAAAAGGGGTTTTGGGGTGGCTATATAGGGTTTTTCCTTAGTCAAACCCCCATTTTGGTGATCTCCACCTCCACGAATAGCTGAATATAGAATGTATAGTGTGTGTGTATTGGTCTTTTGAAAAGAGTCTTTAAACATGTAATATCAAGATCTAATCTTCTAGCTTAACAATCATAACATAACATGGAAATGAGAAAGCAATGCATAGATTTGAATATGACAAAGAAAGCATACCAAGCCCCCAAGGCTAAAGTATTCCTATCAACTCACAATTCATAATTTCTACCCCATGATAATGTCCTTTGAATGCTTGAATGTTGAGAATAGTAGATCTAAAGAGAGAGCCTTCTTGCTTCACTGAAGATCCACCATAGCTTGTCCTCAAAATGATTGATTGTAGATAATGATATGTCCTCCTAGCTTGTCCTTCTATATCATTCTCTTGCTTATTTTAATCATCATTTCATCACGTCATCTCTTGATTTTGTTTCATGATCAAATGAAGGCAAAAGAGAGTGTTTATATAGAGATCTCAACATAGGCCTCCTAGGATAATGAAAGAGATCCAAATTCAAATTTAACCTTGAATCATGGTCCAATCACAATCACCAACTAAGGAGGGAACATATTAATTCAAATATCAAATAACACACTTCTGCATCTGAACCTGGGGACCTATTTTAAGTTCCAAACCCTGATAAGCTCCAGATTTGAAAGCGGGGACCAACACCTGACAGAAGTCTATGTTGACCTCACCCTTGAACTAGGTCAAGGTTGACCTCCACCCTGACCTAGGTCAGGGTCAACCTTGACCCTGACCTGAGGTTTCAGGCAGGTCACCAGAAAGTTGCTGAGAGGTTCCCAGGTCAGCCGGGGACCTAGGAAGGTGGGGAAATGTGCCAAAATGTTAAGAAGGCCTAGAGGCCTAGAGAGAGAGAGTAGGATGAGGTCCAAGAGGACCAATACATAGGTCCTACCTAGAGAAAAGATCCATAGATAGGGAAATCTAGGAGGATCCATAAGATCCTAACCCTAATTTCACCTACACATGTATAATCAAGCACAGATGCAAATCTAATATGCAAACCTACAAAATGAGGGTGTTAAACCTATCAAAATGGAAGTGCTTCCATTTTAAGATGATACATTTAGCCCCCACTTTATCTTAGATACGATACTACGTGAATATGCAAGCTAAAGTAAGAAAACATCATAAAGTATAAAAAGGATATAACCAAGTCCTCAATGCAAAGATCCTGCAAGAAACCATTAGTATCCGCAACCTACAACACACAAGGTTAATGAAAATCTAAGTCTTACTATGATGATCTTGAGAAGTATATAGAGCCCCTTATGCCCCCTTGATTTGGCTTACTAATTCATGGAAGGTGAAACAGGGTGACAAGGTGATTTCTATATACTGAATATGCAATTTGTTGAAAAAGTCCTTTCCTAAACTAGTTAGAAGGGTCCTAAACCTTCCTAAAATAATTTAAGAGATAAGGTATCTGAATCAAGATTCCAATGCCTCTAACAACACTGCAAATAGAGCTACCAAACTCAATTTATGATGAAAAGAATAGATGTCTATCTAAATGCATATAAAGGGAAAATTAAAATTTAACCTAAATAACTTCAAATGAAACCCTAGTAAAACCCTAATTTACTACCTATAAATAAGAGAAAGAGACACTTACCACCTCATTCTTACCATTTTTAGAGTTTGGGAAAGGAGATAGGATGCCAAAGAGAGGAGTTTCGAGCGAGCCGCATGGAGGTTCTGAGGGAGCGCTGGCCAGTAGACAACCACTGCCCGAGGTAAGTTCCTGTTTCTAGTGCTTGTGATTAAAAATTTCATGTTTTTATAGGGAAGGTCGACCCTAACCCAATAAGGTTGACCCTGACCCAGTAAGGTCGACCTTGACCCATTAAGGTCGACCCTGACTGAGGAGGTTCTTTCCTTCTTGGGGGGCAGGTCGACCCTGACCCACTAAGGTCGACCTTGACCCAATAAGGTTGACCCTGACCCATAAAGGTTGACCCTAACCCAAAAAGGTTGACCTTGACCAGGTCAAGCGGGTACAAAAGATGTTTGATGTAGAAGTACTAATATGATTCATGTTTGTGCTTATAGGATCCAGTCCGTCTTCGAGAGCATCCCTTTGGAGGGTTACTACTATCTGTCAGAGGGAGTGTCGTCAAGCTACAATAGGAGGAGATACAACTATTGAGAGATGTGGGATTGTACTAGGTAGCAGTCCTACCATAGCTGAGGTTCCATTAGTACATGATATTAGCCATGATAGAGAGATGGGATGATGATACATGTTCCTTCCATCTTTCGTCAGGAGAGATCACGGTCACACTAGAGGATGTGTACAGGATCCTATGACTTCTGATCCGAGGTGAACTTGTCAGATCAAGAGTACCACAGGGTCCCCCTGAGGTTTTTGTAGATATGGAGTATTGTTTGGGATGGGTACCACAGATAAGGACCCAATCAGATCAGATATATTTGGCAACCATACTAGCAGGTCTGACACCTTTGGTATGGAGAGTGATGTTATGTATACTTGCTTTGGTTGTAGTGCCCAACACAAAGGGTACAATATTTTTAGCACCATTCACCCATCTCGTACGTAGGATGGAGAGTGACAGGGTCACTATCTCATGGGGCTGCAACATGTTGGCTCATCTTTATCACGAGCTGAGTTAGTTAGTGAGATACCAACAAGAGAGTCTTACGGTGTGCACCTTGCTACAAGTTTGGATGTTTGAGCATTACACATGTACATGACCATAGGGTACTCCTGCGATGATAGATGCAAGCACACTGAGAGCCTTTGCATATCCGCTAGCAGATGTCTGGAAGCACAAAGATATCCTCTTTTGGAGGGTATGCTTTGACTGTATACTAGGTATAGATGTGATTTGGAGACCTTATTGTGAGATGATAGAGTGGTTGGATACCCGACATCAGTTGAGATACTCACATCAGCATAAGCTTCTAGAAGGTCCTACCAATCATGTCATGATGCCATACTACTATGATAGGGTGATGAGATAGTTTGGTTTGATATAGGGGGTCCCTCGAATAATACCTTGGTATGCATATCCAACGAGATATTATCAGAGACTCGGTGCCATACATCGACCGATAGTAGCTGATATTATGGATAGTGAGATAGATGAGACCAAGGATATAGAGGTAGCCACTAAGATATCCTATGTCGGTGTTAGCAGAGAATATATCAGATATTGGAGTTTACAAGGGACCCATCCTATCTTCCCTGATGACTACCCCACAGGTGATCCAGGTCCTTTAGAGAGGAACCACCGAGGAGATGACATACCAGTAGGAGAGGAGGAGGATCAGAGAGATGAGGAGGAGCCTCCCTTTGAGGGAGATCCTATGGAGGAAGAGAGAGTAGAGGAGAGAGTAGAGGAGATGCCCCCAGGCCACAATACAGGGACCGGTGATGAGGCAGTCTATGTTGCTCCCTTGAGATCATAGTGACCTCCTCGAGTGCACACAAAGACACCACCACTGAGGCCTAGACAGAGTGAGCAAGGAGAGAGTAGTCACTCCATGCCCCCACCATCTAGATCCTTTAGTGATACCTAGGAAGGAGATCCAGGTATGATATAACTTTAGAATGTTTTGAATAAAGATTTTGTTGAGAAGAAGAAATTAAATAAGTTTTACATTGGAATTTTGCTGGGAGCATAGCAGAGTGGAGGAGTTTTGTATCTGAGGTCCTAAAGGATACATGTATATCCTATTGATTGCCAGCTAGCAAGAGAGAGTCCCTTATAGGACAAAGGGATCCCAGAAGACATGCATATATCTTCCTATGTGTACAATGAGAGTTGAGGTTATGCAAGGAGAGAGAAGAGAAACTGATGGCTGGCATGCAAAGAGCCCAAGAGCAGATCCAGGAGATGAGCATATCGAGGAGTCACACAAGAACTACTATTTTGAGATCCTCAGCCTCACATCATAGATCTGAGAGAGCTAGGAGTCACCGTCCTTCAGAGCATCAGGATAGAGATTGATAGATATGGCACTTGTGCCACATATGTACCAAACTCAGAAAAGTTTATTTATGAAGAAAACTTCATTTTTGGAATAATTAGTTCTATGGTTGTTACTTTTTACTTTCATCAATACACAAAACTTAAAAAGAGGAGAAAAGGAAAATATGTATGAATGCATTCTAAGTTACATAACTTATAAAATAATTATTCTATAAGGAACACATACATACATAAAGAAAGAAATGGCAAATTAGGGATAATAATGTTTGAGATGCATGATATTAATAGGCTATTTAAGAGGAACACCATTCATATCAGCAATTTTATAAGCACCTAAAGTAAAATCCTCAATTACCACAAAGGGTCCAAGCCAATTTGGACTAAATTTTCCTCTCTCATTGGGTAAAGAATTCATATTTCTTTGGTTCTCATATAAGACCAAATCACCTACCAAGAATGACCGTTCAATCACTTTGTGATTATATTGTTTTTGTAGTGATTTATCATAGGCCTTAATGTGTTCCAAAGCATTTATTCGTTGTTCATCTAACATTTCTAATTCTTGTAATCATTGTTCTTGGAAAGTATCTTTGTCAATGATTCCATGAAATGAAACACGCAAGGATGGTATTTCTAATTCCAAAGGCATGATAGCGTCAGTCCCATAAATGAGATTATAAGGTGAAGTGCTAGTGGCCGTACGAACACTAGTCCTATAAGCCCACAAGGCATAAGTTGGGTATGCCAATCTTTTGCATGTTTGTTGACTGTTTTCTTTAATATTTGTTCAATGACCTTATTTGATGCTTCATCTTGACCATTAGATTGAGGGTAGTAGGGAGTAGAAAATCTATGTTGTATACAATATTTCTCCATGAATTTTGTGACTTCTTTATTCTTAAAAGATGTACCATTATCTGAAACTATCATTGAAGGAATACTGAATCGTGCTATAATATGGTTAAGGACTAAATCACAAATAACATCTGCAATAGTAGAACGAAGAGGGATAGCTTCTACCCATTTTGTAAAGTAATCTATAGCCGTGAGAATGTACGTATGTCCTTGAGAAGAAGCTGGTGAGATTTTTCCAATAAGGTCAAAACCCCAAATGCTAAAAGGCCACAGAGCAACTTGATTACGAAGCTCACGAGTAGGAGCATGAATTAAATTACCATGTTGTTGACACTGAGGACACTTTTTGACAAATGTAAAGGAATCTTGCTCCATTGTTTGCCATTAGTATCCCATTCTGAAGAGTTTATTAACTAAAGATTTCCCCCCAAAATGTCCTCCACAAGAACCAGAGTGAGCTTCTGCTAAAGCTACAGGTACTTCGGTTTTGTTAAGACATCTTAATAGTAAACTGTTGTAAGAACGTTTGTAAAGTGTTTCCCCTAAAATGATATAGCGGGTTGCAAGCTTTCTAATATGATTACGTGTGTTCCTTATCGCTGATTCTAGAAAAGTATTATCTTTCAAAAAATGAAAGATATGTGAATACCATTCATCTAAATGCAAACTACAACAATCGACAGTAACCTTATCAGAAATTGTATGGAATTTAAGAGTGTGTGTAGTGAATTGAAAGTAATCATTGTTATTCTCAAGACAAACCAAAGAATCCATGCTTGCCATGGCGTCTGCATGTCGATTATCTTTCCTAAGTAAAGTTTGAATTGTGTAAGAAGAGAATTGTGAAAGAATATCCAGAGCCAAATCTCGATATTGTGCCATCTTATCATTCTTAGTTTGATAACCTCCTTTGATTTGTTCCACAATCAATTGTGAATCCCCATAAATTTCTAAGTTTTTAATATGAAGGGATGAAGCTGCCCGTAAATTGGCTATAAGGGCTTCATACTTCGTAATGTTGTTAGTACAAGGAAAAGTTAATTTATATGACATAGGGATCAGTTTCTTCGTAGGAGGGATCAAGATAATGCCCACCCTAGAACCTGTCTTGCATCTAGAGCCATCAAAATATAACTCCCAAGTATCATCTTGTTTGATTTCAAATATATGTTCATCGGGGAATTCTACTGAGGTAATAGTTGTATTAGAATGAGGACAAGGAGCTTCAGCTAAATAACCGGTTAAAGCTTGTCCTTTAATTGACTTTTGAAGGATGAAATTGAGATCAAATTTTGTGAGCAACATCACCCATTTCGCTAATCGACCGGAGAGATTGATTTTCAAAAAAAGGTGTTTTAAAGGATCGAATTTAACAATCACATTGACTTCAACATTGAGTAATTAATGCCGGAGTTTTTGACAAGCATAAACTAAAGCCAAGCATTGTCGTTCTAGTTGAGTATATCATGTTTCATAATCCAACAAGGTCCAACTAATATAGTATACCGGTCTTTCCTTTCCATCACTATCATGTTGAGACAATAATGCACTCACAACATTGGAAGTGGCAGAAGTATATAGATAAAAGGGTTTATTGAATTGAGCAGGTTGTAAGATAGGGGGATTAGCAAGATATTCTTTAAATTGCTCAAAAGACTTCTTGCATTCCTGGTTCCAAGAAAAATTAGTGTCTTTTCTAAGTAAAGAAGTAAAAGGAACAGTCCTATCAGCTAGGTTAGAAACAAAGCGACAAATAGATTGTATTTTACCTTGTAAACTGCGCAATTGAGAAATATTCTTAGGAGGCATGTTAAAAATAGCATCAATCTTCTCAATATCAACTTCTATGCCTTGCTTAGAGATAATAAATCCTAATAATTTTCTAGAATCAACTCCAAAAGCACATTTCTTAGGATTTAAACTCATGTTGTAACTCCTAATTCTTTCAAATATTTGTCTTAAAATAAACACATGATCTTCTATTTGTATAGACTTTGCCAAGATATCATCCACATAATCTTCCAAAATCTTATTAATGTAATCATGAAAAATCAAAGTCATGGTGCGTTGATAAGTAGCTCCCGCATTTCTTAATCTAAAAGTCATCATGGCCCAACATAATGTCCCCCAAGGTGTAATAAATGTGGTTTTAAGTTGATACTCAACAGGAATAAAGATTTGATTATAACCCAAAAATCCATCCATAAAAGACAATAATGCATGACCTGTTGTTGAATCCACAATCATGTCAATATTAGGTAGCGGGAAGTCATCTTTTAAGGATGCTTTATTTAGGTCTCAGAAATCAGTGCACATTCTTATTTTATTTCCTCCTTTAGAAATAGCCACAATATTGGAAATCCATTCAGAATAATCAATAGAGAGGATGAATCTGGCACCTAGTAATTTTTCAATTTCAGCTTTTACTAGTAAAGCGATGCTAGGATTCATCTTGTGAATCTTCTATTTCACAAGTTTACCATTGGGTTTAAGGACAATATTATGAGTGACAATCTTGGGGTCTATACCTGGCATATCCAAATATGTCCAAGCAAAGATATCCTTATATTCAAGCAAGAGAAACCAATTGATCATGTTCATCTTGATTCAAACACTTCCCAATTTTGATTGTTCTTTCAACATCATTCTCATCCACTTGAATCTCAATGGTCTTAGTTATTAATAAGTTACTTTGTATGGGAG
>MU225473.1:1015288-1025769 GCA_018584345.1 Thuja plicata | reverse complement strand
CCCAATTTTGATTGTTCTTTCAACATCATTCTCATCCACTTGAATCTCAATGGTCTTAGTTATTAATAAGTTACTTTGTATGGGAGAATCTATTGGCAAAGGGGAAATATCTGATTCATCATGTTCTGCAAAATAGGCTTCACTATTCAGGCAATATAACTTTCTCCTTTTATGATGAAATGTAGGTAGATCTTGATAAGCTCCTAAAAAATCAGTGAGGGCTTCATCCTCAGGAAAGATGTCCAACCTAGGCTTTTGATCCATGTCAAGGAGAAGTAGATTAACCAATTTCAAATGTCCACCACAAATATGATTAACATTAAGAGGAAAAGTTGATGGTTTCCTATAAGGATTGAATCCTAACCCATAAGTATAATCACAACCTTCATTATCCAGGGGTACTTGTATACCTTGTTCATACTTACCGTAACCTTTCCTGTTAAATCCTAATTTCTTGAGTAAATGATAACCAGAACCATACCTGTCAGCCATATCGGATTGAGTTAAAGGAGCGGCATATGGCACAATGTCATAGCAATCTGGTTTTATTGTCTCAATTGTTTCATCACGAGAAGCAGCAACAAAGTTACTTTTTAACGCCTCAGAAAGCGGAGAAGGAATAAAGACCTATTTTTCAAACTCAATTTGTTCTTTCATAAATTCCAAATCTAATACTTTATATTCTCCTAGAAAAGTAGGATTAAAATCCAATGTTCCCCAATCATCTTTCATCAGGGAAGAAGATGGAAACTCATCTTGTTTAACCTCAAGTGGTTGTTCAGGTTTTTTAACTGGTTGTATAGGCTCGGCAACCTTAGCATATTCTGAATTCAGGCAAGGATTTGGTGCATCATCTACATGTAGTGTGTACATTAGATTGTTATATATGAACCTAACCTTGCGATGAAGAGTAGAAGGAACAACATGCATAGTATGTAACCAGGGTCTTATTAATAGAAGGTTATAATTGAGTGGTCCAGGCATAACATGGATAGGAGTATAAAGAAGCACGTGACCAACTTTAATGGGTAGTGTAATAATACCCAAAGTTTTCTCTGCAATATTATCAAATCCACGAATAGGAATATTATCCGATTGAATAGTTGTAAGATCGGCTTTAATTGCCCTAAGCATATCCATGCTACAAAAATTAAGCCTAGATCCATTATCAATCAATGTTCTGTGAATGATACTCTGATTAATAGAGACAACAACCATAAGAGCATCATATTGATTCTGCACCTCAACAGTAGGTAAATCATTATCAAAAAACACAATAGGAGGTACAGAAGGCATAGTATTCATACACTCCAAAAATAAATTAATGTTCTCTTGATTAGGAGGCATAGCAGGGAGAGTAGATAAAGCTTTTTGCAACACCTCATGATATGTAGGAGAAGTTTGAAGTAATTCCCATAAAGATATCTTAGCCAGAGTAGCACGTAATTGTTCCACTAAGTCATATTCCTTAAAGGAAGAAGGTAACCTAGGTGCTTGAGGAAGCACGGGTTGAGAAGGAGGTAAAGTTGTTGGGACAATAGGTTGAGGATTATTTCGTGTGCGATAAGCATGCTAAACATAATCTATATTATCAAAGAAATCTAAGGGATCTCTGGGTTTACCCTTAATAGTTATTCGAGGACATCCTTTTACCGTCATTAAAGGTTTAGGAAATATCATTTTAGGTGTCTCGATGTTGCAAATAGAGGAATATGAAGGTAACCATGCATACACTCTATGGTAAAGGTCAATTGAAGGGGTTGTGGAGGAGGATAAAATAGGAATAGGATCCATGGGGATCTCATTCGAACCATTTGCATTCTCACTTCCATGTACCTCATTAAGGGATCTATTCTTTTGTACAACAAAATCCTCCTCAAAGTATTATAAGCAAAAATCATACATGTTGAGCACAAGGAAACACTACAAGCATGAAAAATGTAAATGTTTTTGTATTTTTAAAGTAATTTTGTGATTTTTATGAATTTTAAAATATAAATGCAAGAGCATAAAAGAAAACCTACTTCTATATGCATGCAAGATTTAATATGAAATGTAAATCTAACACCAAGGAAAAGAAAGAGTTGTCTATCGTGTGTTCACCAAAATGTAATGTCTAAATTTGGCTCATAAAGGATTTCCTAAATAAGATTTGCATAATGAGATAAGAAAGAGATCCTAAGGCCAATTTTAGTTTCTTACACTTAATTATTATGATAAAAAGGATTGAAAGGAGCATGTAAAGAATAGTGAGATAAGATACCTACCTCATAACATAGTAGATCTGGAAAAACTCATTTTCTAAGGTCTATATTGAGTTTCTGGAAAATCTGACAGTTGATCCCGAACTGGAACGCAGAGATGAACAAAACCCATAAATATTTTTCTGTTCTGATGTCGTCTTATGAAAAAGGTCAACCTTGACCCACAAATGTCACCCCTGACCCAATAATGTTGACCCTGACTTGCACAGTGTTGACAGAAAAGTTGTTTGTAGATCTTGGTAGTTAGCTGAAAAGGGTATCCAAATCTGGTCTCAGATCTGCTGTTCTGCACCTGTAACTCCCGAAAAATAACATCTGCAAATATCTAAAAAAAGGGGTTTTGGGGTGGCTATATAGGATTTTTCCTTAGTCAAACTCCCGTTTGGGTGATCTCCACCTCCATGAATAGTCGAATATAGAATGTATAGTGTGTGTGTGTGTATTGCTCTTTTGAAAAGAGTCTTTAAACATGTAATATCAAGATCTAATCTTCTAGATTAACAATCCTAATATAACATGGAAATGAGAAAGCAATGCATAGATTTGAATATGACAAAGAAAGCATACCAAGCCCCCAAGGCTAAATTATTCCTATCAACTCACAATCTGTAATTGCTACCCCATGATAATGTCCTTTGAATGCTTGAATGTTGAGAATAGTAGATCTAAAGAAAGAGCCTTCTTGCTTCATTGAAGATCCACCATAGCTTGTCCTCAAAATGCTTGATTGTAGATAATGATATGTCCTCCTAACTTGTCCTTCTATATCATCCTCTTGCTTGTTTGCATCATCATTTCATCATGTCATCTCTCGATTTCGTTTCATGATCAAATGAAGGCAAAAGAGAGTGTTTATATAAAGATCTCAACATAGGCCTCCTAGGACAATGCAAGAGATCCAAATTCAAATTTCACCTTGAATCATGGTCCAATCACAATCACCAACTAAGGAGGGAACATATTAATTCAAATATCAGAGAAAACACTTCCGCATCCGAACCCGGGGACCTATTTTAAGTTTCGGACCCCGATAAGCTACAGATTTGAAAGTGGGGACCAACACCCGACAGAGGTCTATGTCAACCTCGCCCTTGACCTAGGTCAGGGTCAACCTCGACCCTAACCTAGGTCAGGGTCAACCTCGACCCTGACTGAGGTTTCAGGCAGGTCACCAAAAAGTTGCTGAGAGGTTCCCAGGTCAGCCGGGGACCTAGGAAGGTGGGGAAATGTGCCAGAATGTTAAGAAGGCCTAGAAGCCTAGAGAGAGAGTAGGATGAGGTCCAAGAGGACCAATACATAGGTCCTACCTAGAGAAAAGATCCATAGAGAGGGAAATCCAGGAGGATCCACAAGATCCTAACCCTAATTTCTGTTAGAGTAATAGTCTTTCGGGTTATTAATTAAATCATTATGATCTAATTACTAACTCACCTATTCACTCTAGTTTGCTTTAGCTAACCTTAGGGTTTCCATTTTAGGGTTTCATGATTCATTTATAAGGATTCACCTCTTTTGTTTTAGACACAGAGTTTTTATCATCACATTGTAATCTAGAAACATATCATTAATAAATTATTTTCTTGAGCACATGATGTCTCCTCTGCCTTTTTGGCCTCCATAGCTTCTTTTGTCTTCTGTCTTTGCTTCTTCCATGTGACAGGTTTGCATTCAGGTGTTCTTGGGAGAATAGGGCTTTTCCTATTTCTAACATGGTATCAGAGCCATCTTGCAGCTAGTTGTTCATGTTTTGTCGAAGTGTTTCAGAAGCTGGGGGTTTTCCTAGTTTTTTAGATGGTTTTTGTGTGGATTTAGGGGGGACCTCTATTTTTGGTCATTTTGGGCTCAAACAAACATTACCATTGCGCTTAGAGCACCCAAAAACCCTAGAATCCATATAAATTTTGTCTATTTTGGACAACTTGCCTCCGAGGCAAAAAAAATTTGGTTTCTAGTGTCGTATGGGCACGAAAACTGAGAAAAAAATAAAAAAAATATAATTTTTAATATTTTTTAATAGTTTAATTAACGCAATGTGTGCAAATAAAAGGGCGCCACCGCTGGGCCACCAGCACTCCACCACCACCAGTCGGTACCCGGCCCACCACCCTGCGCGCTCCGCGGCCCCCGCCGCCCCGTCGGCCCCGCCGGCCCGCCGCCTCCCGGCCCCCGCTGTCAGCCGCTCCGCCCGGCCCTCCGCTCGGAGTCCGCCACTGCCCGATCGCGCTGCCGTTTGGGCCGCCCGGCGAGTGTTAAGCCCTTTTTTGCTTGCGGCTAGTCATATCAGCGACCAGGGGCTCCGCTCCAGCCCCCTACACGCGCCATGCACCCAGGGGCCAGGGTTTTTTTAGCCCTAGGGGCTTAAACCTTGGGTTTTGAGGCCTTTTTGACCCTCGTAGACTATTTTCTCTCTATTTGGAGCATACAAGAGTTTTTTTCTGACTTCCATATATCGTCGGAAAGCTCTTTTCGAGCACTTTCCAATGATGGAGGTTGGGGTTTTGGGTTCTACCATTTTGACAATGTTTTTTTCTGTCAAAGTCTGATGTCTGTTGTCTACCTTTCGGGAGCCATATCTGGCTCATCCAGACTCCATTTTTGGCAAACTAGGTATCATCGGAAAGCTGGTTCTGTGAGCTATTCAGTTGTAGGGGTATTTTTTCTAGATTCTTCTCCAGGTTCTTTCTCCTCCAAGTTTGTTCTTTCGCACTCTGGTGGATTACTTGGGTTCTACAGGTCTTGAGATCTCCTTTTCTGATCTTCTGGCTCACTCTTCTTTTTGACTTCTAAGCTTGTATGCTTCTCTTTTGTAGCATTTTTTATGTAAACGCACTAAGATAAAGTGCCTACTTTTGCTTATCTGGAATCTTGAGCACCTTGTGTTTTTTTTGTACTCACACTCAGTTATAAAGTGTCATGGGGGGTTATAATATTTTGTCATTTTGTGCTCATCCACCTTTTTCAAGTGAGCATACCTTCCATGACATTATCCCATGCTGTGTGTCGGTGACACCGCCCTTTATCCTGTGCTTGTACTTCTGTTACACTGTTGGTGTTCCCGATTCTTCTTTCTGCAGATGTTTCTGGCATTGCATTTCAGTGTTCTTGTCACTTCTCCCTGTTCAACATTATGAGGGGGTTCACCTGTTGGTTCTAGTGCTTCCTTGGCTTGATTAATCAGCTCTTCATACATTGTCTTCTCTACCTGGTCATGCACTTCAGTGGGGGTTCTAGCAGTTTCTTCTGACAGAGTTTACAGCTTCATGTTTTGGAGATGCTTCTTGCTCTTTCTTGTTCCTTTATTTGGGACTTTCCCTAGATTGAAGGCTCAGTTTCCTTCATTTAGTTTATTTCTTGTATTGGGTACCTGATCAGGCTTTGTTGTCGAGACCCATCTTTCCTACTTTCTGTAGTAGTTTCCTAGGTTTTGCTTCTCCCTAAGCTTATTTTAAGGGGGGTGTTAGAGTAATAGTCTCTCGGGTTATTAATTAAATCATTATGATCTAATTACTAACTCATCTATTCACTCTAGTTTTCTTTAGCTAACCTTAGGGTTTCCCTTTTAGGGTTTCATGATTCCTTTATAAGGATTCACCTCTTTTTTTTTAGACACAAAGTTTTTATCATCACATTGTAATTGTTACCGATTTTTGGTACCAAGGTCCTTGGCAGAATTCTACCTGCAAAGGTATTTTTTCACAAAGGCTTGCGGGTTTCTCACCTCTCGGGTAATTCTCTGAAAAGGCAAAAAAGAGAAGGAATTTTGCCTTATTGAAGAATTCTACCTACGGAGGTAATTCTCTGAAAAGGCGAAAAAGAGAAAGAATTTTGCCTTGTTGCAGAATTCTACCTGCGAAGGTAATTTTCCGCAAAGGCTTGCGGGTTTCGCACCTCTCAGGTGATTTTCTGAAAAGGCAGAAAAGAAGGAGCGCTGTGGTGGACCCCGCAATGGGTTTTCGAAGCACTTTTCCAATTTTCTAAAACCAAAAAGGACTTAAGGCGGAGAATTGAATTTCTGATTCTCCGTAGCGGATTTCTACCTGCAAAGGTAATTTTTCGAAAAGGCAAAAAAAGAGAGAAGATTTTGTACATGTTGCGGAGTTCGCACCCATAGAGAGATTTTCTGCAAGCAAGGAAATGCCCCTTATTTCCTATTTTTCCGCGAATCCACGGAGCATGGAAGAGAAGGAGCTCGCGAGTGTGCGGCGAGCAAAGGAGGCTTCATCGCTCACTCACCGATCAATAAAAGAAAAAGGGAGATAGCTCGCGGGTGTGCGATAAGCAGAAAACATAAAGTCATCGCTCAGCCGCTGATCAACTCAGACAAAAGGAAAATAGCTCACGAGTGGGCGACTAAGGAAAAAAGGACATTATCGCGTAGTCGCTCAGAATCTAAAGGTCAGTTTAAACAGCCAGCGACTGTGCGATGAAGGGATAGATGAAGAGTAAAACACATAGGCGCTCAGTCGTAGAGACTCAAGTGAAATAAAGAATCAGCTCGCGAGCTTGCGACTGAGGAAAGGAAAGATAGCATTGCTCACTCGCGCAGAAGCCAGGAGCAGAGCATAAAAGACTACGAGTATGCGACTGACGTGAAATGAAGTTTAAAGAAGGCTCGTTTCTCACTCGCAGAAAGAAAAAGTAAGACAGTCAAGGGGAAAGATCAGATTTTTTCAGAGACAGAACAATATCAGATTGTTCTCAGATGATGTAAATCAGATATTTTACAGATGGAAAGATCAGATTTTAAAAAGATCAGAGGTTACAGTTGTTAAAGTCTGCAGAAGAGTTATTTCATTTTAGAGACTTTTGTGACTCTTCTAGAGGGATAAGACTACTTCTTTAAGGGAGTATTGATGATGGTATGAATTTTGGGTCACCAACTGGTATTTTTGCTAACTTTTGAAGAGTTAGACGGTGGCTGGAAAGGCCAAATCTGATCCAAAAGTTATTACTTTCGGAATGCAGTTGGCTTTGAAAATGCATAAATATGAGTTGAAGACTCATTGTTAAACAATTCTTCTTCCCTTTGGTTTGAGGTTTTGTAACTTGTTCTAAGTTATTAACAGAAGCAAAGAGATTTTGTAACTCATTTCAGACAGTTCCAAATTTTATGTGAAGGCAGCCTTTGGAGTGATTTTTTGAGTCCTTCATGGTAGTCACTTGCAGATTATTTGAAACTCAGTTTTATGAGGGTGTTATTAAGTCACCATTGAAGCTTGAATAAAGAAAGTTTGGAAGCCATTATTGAGTTCATCTTGTGGTATGTGAGTTACTGATTTGATGTTATTTTTGTGATTCATTTCGAATCCTTGAAGTAAATGTCTCAGTTTTAGCATCTGTGAATGAATATTTGGTACTCATATAGGTTATAAGTTGTGATTTTTTTTTTCATTTCATTGTTAATAAGTGAATGTTATTATTCCTGTTAACAGTTGAATTGAGGTCAATCCTTCTTATAAAACATTTTTATCTGAGTATTCTGATATCAATATTGTGCATATGTCAAACTGGTTTTAGTAAAGTTTCATTGTGTCTGATTAATATCATTCTCATCTTCAAATTTGGTGCATCACCTTAAGTTTTCATTTTAGTTCTTCCTGCTTTTTTAGTACTCCAAGTTCATTCAAGAAAATATTTCTTATCTCTTTTCCTAGTCAAATTTTTTACCATTTTACAAGAGCTTTAGGTGAAGTATCATATAGGAACCGGCCTAGAATCTGGAGATTCACTCCAAATTTGGGAAAACCCACTACCCAGGAGTGTTTCCATGTTTCTCCAAAAGGTTAAGTTTTTGTAAGCTTAACAGGGTGCAGTTTTGAGAGCTAACAATTTTGGCACGCCCGGTGGGACAGTCTTTTAACTGATTATTGTGATAATCTTCAAATTTTGTGCTAATTCTGATATGCTGTCAGCATAAAATAGACCTGTGAGAGGTTGTTTTATTGCATATCTGGTGACTCAATCTCATGGTTATGAAGAGTAGTGCCGTATGAGACGAATCAAGACCAGAAGCTCAAAGTCTTTCAAGTATTTGCAGTTGTCTCCACCTAAAAGAAGAGGGAGAACACTTCTTAGAACTCCTCCTTTGAAAAGAACTCAGTCTACACCACCTGGTACACAAGATAGACCTTTGTTATCATACGGAAGGAAAAGAAACAGACATTCCAGCAAAGAGGAAGGAAGGCATTCAGCCTCACCAACTTTCAAAAAAGGGTCTCTATCATTATTTACTGCAGCAACACAAAGTACCTCATTTTCAGCAAGTTCTAGTTCAGCTGTTTCTGGTCAGCAAGTACCATTACCACCACCAGCAATGGAAAGGCAATTCACCTTTGTGCCTTTTAACCAAGGCAGCCCTTTAAATCTTGCCCAACATGATGATATTCCTCTTGCTGCCTTAAAAGGTTTACCAGAATATACGGGAGAAGGACAAACTACAGCATTAGAGCACATCAGAGATGTAGCAACTTTGTGTTATGCTCATCATATTACACAAGACAATGTAGTCGTAAGGCTATTAGCAGCTTCATTAAGGGGGGAAGCACTCCAATGGTTCAGAGGATTAAATGTGGGTTCTATCACCACATGGGATGATTTAGGAGATGCTCTAAGCAAATATTTTGAGGATAAGTAAGACCATTTGTCCTTAGTAGAACAACTTACCACGATCAAAAGAGATCCCCAAGAACAAATGATAGATTTCAATATGAGATTCCAAAGAACTTGGAAGAGAATCCCTGTTCAAGTCAGGCCATCACCTGAACACGATTTTCTATATTATTTAAAAAGCCTGAATAGTGACATATCAGTAGTAGTCCAGTCTATGGGAGGAAACTCGCTGCCACAATCATATGAAATAGCTGTGAGGGCAGAAAATAGCTTGATTCAGGCTGGAAAAATAGCACCAAGACCACCAATGCACATTCAGCCAAATATGCCACTAATTGTTCCCCCTTTTGCACCATTACCTGCTATTCCTGCATTACAATTAGCCACAACTAGTAATTCTGCTACTACAGAGTCATCCCAAGAACTGCAAGATATTAAAAGTGGTCAACAGAAGCTTGAAAACATATTGCAGACATTGGGGAATGAGTTAGTGACCCTCAAGAGTCAATAGTACCAAGGATGACAGCCTTACCAGCAGTAGAATCAAGGTGTAAATCCACCTTACTAGCAGCAAAATTTTGGAGGACAGCAACAAAATTAGGGTGGTAGGCCTCCTTATCAAAATAATTATCAAGGGAATAGGCAAAATGTGAACCCAAGGCCTTTCCAGACATATGCACCAGCCCCTTTAAATGTTGTAAGAGACATGGTGCCGGCTCAAAATAATTCAGCGGTTGAGTATGAATGGTGTTATCCGTGCAATCAATCGCATAATCAAGAAACTTGCTCTAATGGAGTCATTAATCAAGCGTTGATGGTTCAAAATGTAGCAAGTACACAACTAGAAGCAACTGGAGATATGCCTGAACAACAACATGACTCAACTTCAACTGAGACATATTTCATAAACTGGCAAAAGGAGGAGTTTTGTGGGGTGAATAGTGACACATCGATTGCAACCTGCACCAGAGCAAAGAAAAGAGCTCTGGAGATAGAGCAAGCCGCTAAATCATAGAAAGGAGCTACAATTGATGGGTCATCATCCACCCAAATTCATGTGGCACAAAAGATTCCTACACTCCTAATTAAGGAGCAGCCACAGTCACAGCAGAATCAGGCTGGTGTCAAAGTACAGCCCCAGGTATGTTCAGCCATCCATACAACATAGTTGAAAACATGAAGAAGATGAATGTTACAATGTCTATGTGGAATTCATTAGCTATTCCAGGACAAACTGATTTGTTAAAAAGGGCCCTATCTGAAGAGTATATTCTTAAGCAAGCTTCTGATGCACCTCCCAGGACGATCTTGACAAATGCTACTACAGAAGTTACTCCTCAAGACAGCAGTAAAATGTAAGGTACAAGTACCAAACCTCCTCTATTTTACGTATCTTTGATTATAGGAAATAATTTAGTTCATAATTGTATGGTGGATAGTGGTGCTACCACCTCTATGATGCCTAAGAAAATAGTAGATCAGCTGGGTTTAGTTTATCAGCCATTGGAAAAAGGGGTAGTACAGTTGGACGGTTCCACTGTTAAAACCATAGGGGTAATTAAAGATGTTGTTTTAACCCTTCATGCATGTCCTAACTTCTCAATACCT
>MU225473.1:896898-947156 GCA_018584345.1 Thuja plicata | reverse complement strand
GAAATGCATCGGAGGGAGGGAATCATCTCAAGTCCAAACCAACTCTGGGACATGAATGTAGGAAGAATGACCAAACAAGGAGTACATTCCAAACCAATAGACAGTGTGAGCCTGAGGTCAAAATGAAGATATCACAAAACATGGGACTCTTGAAGAAAAATCAAATTGATGATTTCAAGCTATATCATGCCTTTATTCACATGAATGAATAAGAGCATTGAATAAAAGACCAATAATCACAAAGATCCAAACAAGGAATGCATAATGTGATCTGAACATGACTAATAGAGTCAAGCAGAAGAAAAATATTGCACAGAGTAACTTCAGGAAGGATCCTTGAATCCATATAGACCAAAACTTATTACGAAGAAAGGCACTAAAGAAAATTGAATTCAAGTATATAAAAGCCTTTCAATCTTCTAGTTATGGACATGAAGGGCACATACCATGCAAAGAAGGATAAAAATGTGAGATCAAAGTGCAGTTTAGATGCTCGATGTGAAATATGCACCTTGAGGAAACCAGAAAATAAACCATGACATCTTGTGTACAATGCTAATGATGAAGAACCTCTGCAATATTTAAATACCAATGGTTTTTTAGCTACCTAAGAAAATAAAATGATTATTTATTTAGCCTTTAGGGACTTCAACAATTCTATTGTAAAGAAATTCACAGCAAGGTAAAGAAATTGTACTTCCAACATTCTCTAAATGATAGATAAATCTTGAAATTAATTATTCAACAATATATTTTCCATTCAAGAAGTGTGCATTATCTTGAACTGAATAATTTGTAAATTTTCTAAAACCTCAAGTTTAATTACACCAATTTCAACCACAAAAAATATTAAAAATCAGAGCAACAAATGTGTGTAACAAAATCATACACATAACGTATTTGGAATCTACAAATATACACATCAAATGGTAATTTGCATAAAAATGATTTGAAACTGCAACATCATAGTGCATTTCACATAATTTCATAAACATTGTCATTAGATCTTATCAAATTTGCAACATACTTGAAACAATCTACACGGTTGACACAACTTGAAAGCAAAATGCAATAAAGAAGCGTCTATAACTAAATTTATGGCAAAAACACTTAAACCTACATTAAATTCACAGCAAAATATAAGGCCTACAGGGTATGAGCAAGTGAATCATCTATGTTCATCTCAGTCCAAACCGTGGGCAAGGATATATGGGTAAAGAATACATGTCAAACCAATACATAGTGTGAACCTAAATTAAGACACACCAATGAACAAGGAATTCTTGAAGGAAAGTCAAAATGACCATTTCAAGGTATATCATGCCTTTATTCACACGAATGAAAAAAAACATTCAATACCAATAAACACAAGCATAATGAGATCACAAACATACAAACACGCATAATGAGATCACAAACAAGTGCACAGAGTAAACTCAAGAAGGGACCCTTGAATGCACATATAGATCAAGATTTATTACAGAAAAATGTATTAAAAGAAAATTGAATTCAAGTATATAAAACCTTCCAATCTTCTAGTTATCGATATTGAGGACACAAACCATGCAAGGAAACATATAAAGCTCACACCCACCTTGATAAAACCAAGAAACAAAACAAGACCTCGTATGTACAATGGTAATGATGAAAACCCACTGCAATCTTTAAAATACCATTGGTTTTTAACTACCTATGTAAATTATGCAAGAAATGTCTATGTTTTAAACATTCTGCCCAAAATAATTAGGTTACGCATTGCTCAAAATTATATTCACAAGACATAAGACTTATTATAATTTGAAATCAAGTGGAAAGTAATGATGTACTTACAGTCAGTCACTCGCTAGGCTGTATAATTCTCCTTAACGCTGCCTTCCTTATTGTTATTATCCACAGATAAAAAATACACAGAGTACTATGAAAACTGAAGGAAAAAATCCACAAACAGGAACAAATAAAATTATAAGAATATAATGAAAAACAGATAACAAAAATTCAAAACCAAATCTCAGACGAAGGTGTAAAAAAAAGGAGGCATGGCCATGCCGAAGGGAAACAAATCAAAATGAAAACAGTGAAGAGTCTGCTTGCTTCTCAATCAAACTGTCTATAAATAAAAGAGGTAGAATTTTAAATCTGCTTTCTCAATCAAACTGTTTATAAATAGAAGAGGTGAAATTTGAAATCTGCTTTTCCAAACAGCTTGAAATCTGGGAAAAATATCTCCAGTGCCGTTGGGACATATTTTACGAGATATTTTATGTAGATTTGTTAAATCGGGTTGAAACATTTGTATTTCACTAATAGGTCATCAATTATCTTTGAAATCTAATTGATGTTTGTAATTTATATCTAAATTTTATTTTATTTTTTTTAAAAATTGTTACACACAAAAGTGATTGCAATCCTTCAAATCTTCACATCTTGGTTCATTTGTTTGGTCGAATTGGGATAGAATTGAAATTTTCTAATACTGGAATTTACATATTCCATGTTTGTTTCTAAAAAATGAAAAATGGAATAGGTATTTGTGTATTCTAATTTGACCCCAAAATCGGCATTCTTATCTTCCGCCTGAAACCTTGGAATTGGAAAACAAATTCCAATTCCATGTGACCGTCCATGCGCGGTAAATCAAATTTTAGAAAAAAATTAAAGTCCACGATTGTGCTGCTCTATCCCTCTTTCATTCTTCCTTTGTGCCCTTCGTTGCTTTCTGCCCCTCTCCATTGCTACGAAAATTGAAATTACCTTTCTACGATGTTTTCTTTGTGTTATACTCGAACTTGCTTGTTGGAACCATATGTGTAAATGTGCTTAAAAGAGAGGGAACTTTCCTAAGGAATTTGGTTGCTCTTTTCATTTTGTATGGTTGTTAGCACAAACCTTGGGCCTCATTTTGGATTTTTTAACTTGTATATGATTTTGTATAGATATGTTGGACAAATTTATAGTCATGTCATGACTATTTGAAAATTAACCTGTGTTTTTTGTAATCATTTATTTTGCTCTCTAACATGGTATAGACAAGAAAAATCACATTTAAATCCACAAAGATGTGAGTTAAATTTGCATGGTGTTTGCCTCTAGAACAACGGGTGAATGGATTTATGCAAATGTGCATTGTATTATAGGTGAATGTTTGATGTTGGCGTAATACATTGGCCATTGAAAAGATGTCATATGTTATAATACATCGAATCTGAGGTTTCTTACTTCAAATTTGAAAGAAACATAACCACAAATTGAAATTCAAAGAATAAGAAAAAAAAAAAGTACAAATACTCCAACAATTAACCCAAAAAATACCTCTTTGTATTCAATAATTCACTCAAAAATGGCAAATAATGTCTCTTAATCATGGAATTTTGAAGGAGATGATGAGAAAAAATCCTCTTTGTATTCAATAATTCACTCGAAAATAGCAAATAAATGTCTCTTAATCATGAAATTTTGAAGGAGATGGTGAGAAAAATTCCTCTATGTATTCAATATCTCACTTGAAAATGACAAATAAATGTCTCTTTTTGAAGGAGATGGTGAGAAATATGTGTGAATAAAGGTTGCTTGTTCATTTTGTAAAGATTTCCTTCTTGTTAAAAAAAAAAACCTTATCACATACTATCTACCCATTTAAGAGAGACTATTTAAATGGGAATCTTTTACATCATTACTGAGCTAATCTAAAAACCCAAATTATATATATATATATATTTTTTTTTAAAAGTGTGAAAAAACATGGGTGCAAAGGTGAACATTGGAAGTTAATTTTGTACATGAGATATGTGAATTTGAACCTTTGGAGTAGAGGGAGCATATGGATGAATGTCACATGAACAAGTAGTACATAAGAGTATGGGTCTCCTTTCTGTAGAGGTGGGTAGCTAGAGAACTAAAGAACTTGATAAGTGGTGTGGTCCTATAGAATAGTTTGTATTTTGTAATGGGTATAATGGAAATACTAATAAAATCAATTTAGGGGAGTGGCTTGTCAACCCTATCCTAACAACTAATCCAGATAAAGATAAAGCGTGAGACTAAGCCTCAAGGACCAAGTTAGACCTGATACCACTTAGGCATCTAGATTAGCACTTATGCAGAGTTACCTTGGAGAGAAAGCTATGGAATATTATCTTGGAATAGTGGTTCTAGGATTAAACTAAGGTGATCTCTCCATTAATGTTCCTAATATTGTTATGTATAAATGGGTCTCAAAAATGGAAATGTCTATAATTAAAGAATTTTTGTGACCTTGTCTAAACATTAAGATGGTTCAATTGCAGATCTGTAATAAATGGTATCCTAAAGGGAAGTTCGATGTTCTAGCTATGTCAGAAGTTTTTTTTCTTTCTCATTTTCTTGCAAAGAAGATCTAAGCAATGTTCTTTTAAGAGTTCCTTAGTTATCCTTCAGGTTCACTAACCTACACCCCTTTATCCCGATCAAGGTTGACAATAGCTTTCTCCTGGTAGGACTCTATTTCAGCAACTAAAGCTCTCATGTTTTCAACTGAAGAATGCATGATATTGTGGCTTTGTTCCATAATCCTCTTGACAGTAACATCTCCCTTATCAACTGCTAGGTCAGATATTTCAACTTAACATAAAAAATCTCCCTGGCCTTCCCTTCTACTTCCGCATAATCCATTAAGGCATAAGAAGAGAGATCGGGAATAACGGCCTGTCGAGTATCATTGACCACACCTTTTTGTTGTATCTCCTCAAACTTAATGGACAAGACATGTTACTTCAAATTTAGGCTTTTAATTTCTTGGAAAGCCCATCTAATAACCCTGAAGGAGTACAGGGATGCAGCTTTTCCAGTCTGCAAGACCCCTAGGGTAATGGTGTAGGAGCACCCTAAGGTCTTTAGGAAGATCTTTAGACAATTTTGGCTTGTAGGTTGGTTTGGCCAACCATCCAAGAATAAGGACTGTGCTATAAAGTCCCTAGTGTGTTTTAGTGTTAGGAAAGATTAGGGTTTGTGTGTGGTTGAGTCAAGTTGATTCTAGGGGTCTAGAACCTAGAAGTCAACAAAAAGGTCAAAGGGTTGACCAAAATTCCAAAATGGGAATATTTTTGAGTTTTTAATGTTTTCAAGTCATTTTAGGTCATTTGGTAAGGTTTGAAACCAAACAGGACCATCAAAGTGACGAAAGTGTCATTTTGACAAAAGTTGTCAAAGTTGTCATGACAACATTTCCTAGATTTTAGGAATCGGCTCTTATGATGCCCAAATCCTGACCAGAGGGTCTAGACATGAGGGATGAGAGTATATAAGGTAAATTCAACCCTAATCTGATAGTTAGATTTGAGATTGTACGGACTGGTTATTGAAAAGAACCAATTTGCAGTGTAATTAAGTTACAGAGCCATCATCCATCACTTTTGTGGATTGAATGGATTGAATGAAAGCATGGATGGTGTTTGAAATGTAATTCCTTAGATATCTATGGCATCGGATTAGTTAATTGTTCTTTCTGGTTAGCTTTTGTTTAATTTCTTGTATTTTGTGAGTTCACTGGCCAGTTTTGGTCCAGTCATGTAAAAGATGGTTTTTCTTGGTGTTCCCGTGGTTCAAACTCCATGACCACTTGGAATCCATTAGAGCCTTGTATATAATTTTTAGATATGGCTTTTGGAGTGTGTGTGTGTGTGTAGGGGAAGCTTGAGAACATTCAGGCCCTAGGCAAGTACTGGTTATTCTGGCTAGGGTAACTAAACAGTGCAGAGGCAATGGAGGTTGTTGAGTGATTGGTATGTGCCAATAAAGTTTACAAGAGTGTGGGGGCATGAAGAGAATACCTTGTGATGGAAGGAGAAGTTATGAGGAACTCAATTGATCAACTAAAGAAGCCCAAGAAACCAAACCAGTCTTCATGCCCTAGAAACCCTTATTTTTAGGGGTTTGGTGAAAGTCCACTATACGGACAAGATTGGAACCAGAGACCTAGAAAATATTTAAGGTGAGGAAAAACCCACAAAGATTATGCAATTTTATTCTAGGGGTGTTAAGGGGTTTTAGGAGAAAATCCACCTTTTCAGTGACTAGGAGGGCTAATAGGCCTAAAAAGGCTACAAGGCCTAAAAGACTAGTGATTTGGAACCCGATTGGAAAATGGGTAAAAGATCCACAAAATTGGATCCATAGGGGTTGGATTAGACCTAAGAGGAGTCAGGGAACCAATCCATAAGAAGTTGACACCATTGGATTGGTAGGAGGTTAGTGAAGCCATGGATGTGAGAAGGTTATGGAGGAGAGTCTAGTGAAGAGTTTGAAGTTGTTGGTGAGCTCCTAGTGTGTGAGGGGATCAAAGAGGTATCCTCTAGATAGGGTAGAGCTAGATACCCTAAGGAAGACCAAGAGAAGGTCTTAGAGAGAGCTAGAAGGCTCTAGGAGAAGAGCTCCCCATCAAATTGGTATCAGATCTATTGAAAGGCTTGGGAGTGGATTAGTGTATGTCAGAGTGGAGTGAATCCATAGGTGAGAACATCATGGTGACCAATGCAAAGTTGGCCAAGGATTTTTCAGAGCAACAAATCAAGAATAGGCTTCTTGAAGAAGCAATGGAAGAGATGAAGATCAAGATGGCAAAAGTGGTATAGACTGCCAGCAAGTTGAGAGATGAAACTTATGAAGGGATAGATAAAGGAAAGAAACCAGTAGAAGAGGAGGTAGAACCAGAGCCTAACCCTCTTCTACCTGAGGAACCATTCCTCAAGGCACTCAAGGCATTGAGTGGAAAGGCTCTAGAAGGAATACCAGTATTCTCTGGTAAGATGGATACAGAATTGGTTATGGAATGGCTTGAAGGGATGGAGAATCACTTCAAGTGTCATAGGATTATAGAAGCACAAAAGGTGAAGATAGCCAAGTCAAGGCTAAGAGGGCAAGCACTCACATGGTGGAAGTTCTTGCAAGAAGGAAGAGAGAAAGAGGGCAAGAAGCCCATAGAAAATTAGAAAACAATGGTTGCAAAGGTGAAGGAGAATTGCCTTCCTGAAGATTATGACATTCAAATGCATAAGAAGAGGCAGAACCTTAGGAAAAAAGACCTAGATGTGCTAGCCTATACCAAAGAATTTCAAAAAAATTGTCTTAGATCAAGAATCCAAGAGACAGAGAGTATCAAAGTTGCAAGATACCTTAATGGATTAAGGTGGAACATTCAAGAAGAACTTAGTCTCTTTACCCTGACTTCCATCCATAGTTGTTTTCAAATGGCTTTGAAGGTGGAAGGGAAACTCAAGAAGAGGCAAGATTCTAACTCCAGAGGTAGAGGAAGGGGTAGAGACAACAGAGGTGGCCATAGAGGAGGTTCAAGTGGAAGAGGCAGTGACAGTAAAGGAAAAAGTGACTCCATATATACAGAGCAAGGACAAGAAACAAGCAGTAGGGGTGGATACAATAGTAGAGGAAGAAGTTCTTACAACAATGGCAGAGGAAGATCGGGAGGTTTTGGGAGAAGCTCTCACTTTTCTTCAATGAAATGCTACAATTGTGGACAGTTGGGACACCCTGCATATAGGTGCCCAGATAAACCAACATCCTCACAAGGGGAGAAGAAAATAACTTATGTCCAAGAAGAAGATTGCTCTAAATAATCAGAGGTGATCCTAGATTTAGAGAAAGGAGAACACCTTATGTCGAGAAGAATACTGATCAAGATGCCCACCATAGATGAGCACAAGTAGAGGAGGGCTCTTTTCAGAGTAAAATGCAAGATATTGGGGAAAGTGTGCAAGGTGATCATTAATTCAGGGTCAACAGATAAAGTTATATCTGAGGAGGAAGTAGAGAAGTTGAAGCTCACTAAAATCCCACACGTGTGTCCTTATAAAGTTACATGGTTGAAAAAGGGCCAAAACATCTTGGTGAATGAACAAGTGTGGGTAGAATTTTCCATTGGAAAGTATCAGGATAGGATACTATGTGATGTGTTGCCAATGGATGCTTTCCATCTGTTACCTGGCAGACCATGGCAGTATGACAAATAAGTTGTCCATAATGGGAAAGATAACAAGTACTCCTTTAAGAAAAATGGGGTAACTTTCAAAATACAGTCTTTAATAGAAGAAGACATAGTGAAGAAGGCAGAATCCAGTGCCATGTTGATGAATGGAAAAGAATTCCTAAGGGATATGAAAGATGAAGAAGTTGAATATGCAATCTTGTTAAAGCCAAAGGAGGAGGAGACTCATAAGCAAGCACCTATGCCAAAAGAAGTGAGAGAACTATTGGACCAGTTCAAGGACATAATATGTGAGGGTACACCGGCTTCACTACCACCAAAGAGGGAGATAAGTCATCAAATTGACTTCATACTAGGAGCATCCTTGCCAAACAAAGTTGCATACAAGATGACACCAGAGCAAAATAAGGAGATAGCTAGACAGGTGCAAGAATTGTTGGATCAAAGATTGATTAGGAAAAGCATCATCCCTTGTGTTTTCCTAATGGTGTTGGCTCCTAAGAAGGGAGGTAAGTGGAGGATGTGTACTGATTCTAGGGCAATAAATAGGATAAATATCAGGTATATATTTCCAATTCCTAGAATAGAAGACTTGATGGATTGCTTGGGGGGTGCTAAGTACTTCTCTAAAATTGACTTGAAGAGTGGGTACTATCAAATTGGGATGAAGGAAGGTGATGAGTGGAAGTCTACATTTAAGACTACATAGGGGTTATATCAATGGTTAGTTATGCCCTTTGGGCTTACCAATGCACCAAGCACCTTTATGAGGGTGATGAATGAGGTCTTGAAGGACTATATAGGGGTCTTTGTAGTTGTCTATTTAGATGACTTCCTCATATTCAGTAAAACCAAAGAGAATCATATGAAACACTTGGAGTTAGTGTTGAAGAAGTTGTAGGAGGAGAAACTCACCATAAACCTTGAGAAGAGGGAGTTCATGAAGGAAGAGTTAGTCTACCTTGGCTTTGTATTTTCCAAGGGTGACTTGAAAATAGATAAAGAGAAAGTAGAGGCCATATTTAACTAGCCTACTCCTAAGACAGGAACTAAATTTAGAAGCTTCCATGGGTTAGCCCAATTCTATAGGAAGTTCATTAAAAGTTCAATGAGATTTGTGCTCTAGTCCTAGAGACTATCAAACGAGGATTGAAGACTGAATTCATATGGACTAAGGAAAAAAATGAGGGGTTTGAAAGGTTGAAAAGAGAAGAAGCCACTCAACCTATATTGTTATTACCAAGCTTTGATAAACCATTCATTGTGGAGTGTGATGCAAGCAGCATTGCAGTAGGAGTTGTCCTAAGCCAAGAAGGCAGGCATGTGGCCTTTTTCATTGAAAAACTAAATGAGGCTAAGTCTAGGTACTCTTCCTATGACTTGGAGCTATATGATGTTGTGCAAGCCTTAAAGAAATGGAGGCATTATCTATTGCATAAAGATTGTGTTGTCTTTACAGAAAACCAAGCATTGAGTTACATAAACACTAAAGACAAGCTTAGCTTGAGGCACATAAAATGGATGGAGTTCCTACAGTCATATACCTTCACTATAAAACATAAGAAGGGGGTGCAAAACAAAGTTGCAGATGCCCTTAGTAGGAGACTACTCACCATCCAAGGGATTCAGTTGAAAAGTACATGAGTTGAAGGTTTTAAAGATCTATATGAGGGAGATTTAGATTTCTCAGAGATTTACAAAGTGTGCAAAGATTTTGAGAATCACTTTCATAGTGAGTTTGTAGAGTATACATTGCAGAATGGATTTCTATTCAAAGGAAATCAACTTTGTGTTCCAAAAGGCTCAATGAGGGAGAACCTCGTATAGGAGAAACATAATGGGAGCCTAAGTGGACACTTTGGACTGAACAAGACACTAGACCTAGTGGAAAGGTTCTACTGGTGGCCAAAAATGCAGAAGGAAGTAAGGAGATATGTGGAATAGTGTGGCATATGTCAGAAGGCTAAAGGAACTTCATCGAATGCAGAACTTTATCAACCATTACCCATCCCAAACAGACCTTGGGAGTGTATAAGTATGGACTTCATAGTGGGGTTACCTAGGACTCCAACAGGTTTAGACAGTGTATTTGTACTGGTAGGCAGGTTTAGTAAGATGAGCCACTTCATACCATGCAAAAAAACACATGATGCTAGCCATATTGCCTACTTTTTCTTCAAGTAAATAGTGAGGATTCCTGGCCTACCAATGAGTATTGTTGCAGACAGGGATGTGAAGTTCATGGGGCACTTTTGGAAGACCCTATGGAAGAGACTAGGCACAAACTTATCTCATGGATCTACCTATCATCCTCAAATGGATGAGCAGACTGAAGTAATCAATAGATTTCTTGGGAACTTACTTAGATGTCTGAAAAAGGAATATGGACAAGGATGGGAGCAAGTTATTCCACAAGTAGAATTTTCCTATAATGATAGCACAAATAGGACTACAGGGAAAAGTCCATTTGAGATTTTGTATGGGGCACATCCAAGGGGTGTGATGGAACTCAGAGACCTCAAAGGATATGAGGGAGTTAGTGGAAATGATGATGACTTTGCACAAACAATGAAGGAAGTTCATGAACAAGTGAAAAAGACCTTAATGGAGGCCAATCGGAAGTTGAAGTCTAAAAGAGATGAGGGAAGAAGAGATTTTCATTTTGAAGTGGGTGAGTTAGTAATGGTGTTCCTAAATAAATAAAGACTACAAAAGGGGATACCTAGTAAGCTACATATGAAAAGGATTGGACCTTGCAAGATATTGGCTAAGTATGGACCCAATGCTTACAAGGTGCAGTTGCCCAAGGAGATGTTAATTTCTCCAATCTTCAATGTGAAGGATTTGATCAAGTATAAGGGTCCAGATATGGATGATTTGCAGTACAGTATAGAGGTGCATAAGGATATGGGAGAGTTTAAGACTCTGGAACAGGTCAAGCCACAAGTGGAAAAGATATTGGATTCAAGAGTAAAGAAGAAGACAAGACACAAAGTCTATATGGAGCATCTAGTGAAGTGGAGACAACAACCAGAGTCAGAAGCCACTTGGATAGCTAAGAGTGACTTCAAGAAGCATGGAATTTTTGAGGAGTTCCTAACACCACAGGTACCTTAACCTTCTTGTTGTAGGCAGAGGATGGTGAAGGAGCACCCTAAGGTCTTTAGGAAGATCTTTAGACAATTTTGGCTTGAAGTTTGGTTTGGCCAACCATCCATGAATAAAGACTATTATATAAAGTCCCTAGTGTGTTTTAAGTGTGTTTTATTGTTAGGAAAGATTAGGGTTTGCGTGTGGTTGAGTCAAGTTGATTCTAGGGGTCTAGAACCTAGAAGTCAACCAAAAGGTCAAAGGATTGACCAAAATCCCAAAATAGGAATATTTTTGAGTTTTTAATGTTTTCAAGTCATTTGAGGTCAATTGGTAAGGTTTGAAACCAAATAGGACCATCAAAGTGAAGAAAGTGTCATTTTGACAAAAGTTGTCAAAGTTGTCATGACAACATTTCCTAGATTTTAGGAATCGACTCTTATGATGCCCAAATCCTGACCAAAGGGTATAGACACGAGGGATGAGAGTATATAAGGTGAATTCAACCCTAATCTGATGGTTAGATTTGAGATTGTATGGACTGGTTATTGAAAAGAACCAATTTGCAGTGTAATTAAGTTACAGAAGCATCATCCACCACTTTTGTGGATTGAATGGATTGAATGAAAGAATGGAGGGTGTTTGAAATGTAATTACTTAGATCTCTATGGCATTTGATTAGTTAATTGTTCTTTCTAGTTAGCTTTTGTTTAATTTCTTGTATTTTGTGAGTTCACTGGCCAGTTTTGGTGCAGTCATGTAAAAGATGGCTTTTATTGGTGTTCTCATGGTTCAAACTCCATGACCACTTGGAATACATAAGAGCCTTGTATATAATTTTTATATATGTCTTGTGGAGTGTGTGTGTGTGTGTAGGGGAATCTTGAGAACATTCAGGCCCTAGGCGAGTACTGGTTATTCTGGCTAGGGTAACTAAACAATGCAGAGGCAATGGAGGTTGCTGAGTGATTGGTATGTGGAAATAAAGGTTAGAGGAGTGTGGGGGAATGAAGATAAAACCCTATTATGGAAGGAGAATTTCTGAGGAACTCAATTGATCAACTAAAGAAGCCTAAGAAACCAAAATAGTCTTCATGTCCTAGAAACCCTTATTTTTAGGGGTTTGGTGAAAGTCCACTATATGGACAAGATTGGAACCAGAGACCTAGAAAATATTTAAGGTGAGGAAAAACCCACAAATATAATGAAATTTTTTTCTAGTTTTTTTAAGGGGTTTTAGGAGAAAATCCAAATTTTTAGTGATTAGGAGGGCTAATAGGCCTAAAAAGGCTACAAGGCCTAAAAGACTAGTGATTTGGAACCCGATTGGAAAATGGGTAAAAGATCCACAAAATTGGATCCATAGGGGTTGGATTAGACCTAAGAGGATTTAGGGAACCAATCCACAATAATTTGACACCGTTGGATTAGTAGGAGGTTAGTGAATCCATGGATGTGAGAAGGTTATGGAGGAGATTCTAGTTAAGAGTTTGAAGTTGTTGGTGAGCTCCTAGTGTGTGAGGGGATCAAAGAGGTATCCTATAGTTAGGGTAGAGATAGATACCCTAAGGAAGACCAAGAGAAGGTCTTAGAGAGAGCTAGAAGGCTCTAGGAGAGGAGCTCCCCATCAGGTAACCTCACATTTTTCCTCAAAATCATCAAACCAAAGCTCAATAGAGGAATCCCTACGAGAAACTTTCACATGAGAAGATAGATCATAATCCTTAGACCCAGGTGGAGAAATGGGAAATATCATGGTCAATAGAGCTCTCATAGTTGGCTAATGACAAAAATTTTCCCTTACGCTTCTCATCTTTCTCAACACCTCCAATTTTTGAAATAGGAGAAATAAAAGTCGTGTTGTCCTTTTTACAAGCTCTTGTATAAATTCATAGTGGAAGGAGTGGTCAAAGCCACATCAGTAAGAACATTCTTGCTAGTATCCCCAATTGACTTCTTAGTGTCATTATTTTTCTTATTATACAAGGGGTCAGGCTCAGTAAACCCTTTCTCATCCTCCCAAGTATCAATTCTTTTCTTCTCACCAGGCTTACCGACTTCAGAGGAGCCAACCTTCATGATAACAAGTTTCTTCTTGCCAACAGTAGGGGAAGAGGTATTGTCCTCCTCAAAACTCTCTTCAGTTTGTATTCCCTCATCATCCTTAAGCATTTTATTTTTAGAAGTGCCAGCCATATCCTTCTTAGCGGAGATATTTTTCATTTTACCCTGTGGAGGGAGGTCATCATCTTCATCCTCCTTAGTTTCCCACCCCCTCTCAAACCTTTTAGAATTCTCCTTTCCCTCATCATCGACAAAATAAATTTTCTTAATGCGGGTATCAGAAACCCTAGCCTGAAATGCTAAAAACTTAGCAATATAATCCCTTTATCGAGAACTAGGTTGCTAGGGTTCTTCCTCTGATTATTAATGCTAGCACTAAGCGAGGAAAGTAAAAAGTATGGAAAGACACCAGAATCTTGTGCCTAAAGTGATTCAATAGAACGAAGTGGTAATCATGAACCCTAGTGTATCTTCCATCAATGGTGAAATATTCCATGATAGGTTTTAAAACTTCCCTCCACAAAAGCTTAATTTTCTTAAGATCTAAGTGAAGTATTGTTACCTTTCACCAACACATCTCTTTCTTAGGGAATATTCTAATAAAATTTTATGAGACCTTCCTATCATCAAATAACTTCATTCCCTTCATGGATAAGCCCATAATATCATAAATGAGCTTCTCATTTATGCCAACATCCTTACTAAAAAGAGAGATGGTGTCGCTATTCCAATCCTGGACAAAAATCCTGGTTACCTTCCTATCATAACCATGCAAGTTCTCAAGATATGGAATCACTCCTCCTTTACTCAACCTATACCATATTTCCTCTTTGTTTTTCCAGTCCTCAAAGGTAACATGTTCAAATCTCTTCAAATTTTCACCTATCTTAAGCCTAGCAGAACCAAACAATGCTAGTTCGAAGAGTGAATGGCAAGGATGAAACTATAAATCAAGAAAATAACACCAAAAAATGCCCACAAAGCATGTGAGATGTAATTGGTAGTAATGAGTCTCTACCCCATAGGAAAATCACCACCCTTCGCATTGATTCCAAAGTTGCATTGTGTCGCTTTCATCATTACAGCTTGTATTCTTTCCATACCTGTCATTAAATCAGTCCTATCTAAGGAGCGATATAATATTTTCATTCATATTATTTTCTCCTTCCCATGTTTTTAAGTCTTGCAATTGAACCCCAAGATTAGCGAGGCCATTCGCCACCTTGTTAGTCTCACGATATGAATGGGTAATGAAACATTTGTCAAAGGTATTGATAAATGGCCCTAGAGTCTTGGATAATATGAACAATAAACCAAGAGACCTTGTGTTCCCCCTTTACACACTTTATAATGTTATTAGAATCCCCTTTTATCCACACATTCTTGCAATTTAGGCATCTCATGATTTTTTAGGTTTGATAGGCACCCATGGCCTCTGCAAGGTGGTTAGACTGAATTCCCAAGGGAAGTACCACCAGAGGCCATTAGAATTGTTTTCAACAAAGAATTATTGACATTTTCCAATCATCATAAGGAAAACATGGATATTTCTTCATGTTTTTTGGATTTCCTACTTGACCTTGGAGAACTTAAGGTCCAATCTATGTTGTTTTCACATTTGGTATTCAATGAGAATTTCCTCATTTATGACATCAACATAGTGGTGCTAGAAAAACTAGGGGAGAGGAATCCATGGGAAAATGACATACCAAAGATGTTTGAGCAGAATGTGGAGGTGGCTAAATAACCATTCTTGCTCAATTTTAACAAAAAATCTTTAAAGCACCATCGCCACTAGGAAACCATTAGGAAAAATTTCCTTTGACACATGATGAGGATAGACATGGAGAGTAATGATTCCTGGAAGGATGAATTTTCCAAATTTGTTTATTCTAAAAGCTTCTACAAGGACAATCAAGGGTGAGTGGGGTACTCTAGACATTTTTGTATGGTTTTATGTCTTGGTTTGTATGAATGAAATTTATTGGTATTGGTCTTTGGAGGTTTTCCGATGGGTGTTTTGTGTTACATCATGGTAATAGATTTTTGGGGTCTAAAATATATATTTTTCCTGGTTCTAAAGTGAGCCTACCATGGCAATATTTTTTGTTCATAGACGACCCTTCTTTTTTAAATTCTAGGGTTGGCTCGTTGTGGTTTGGCAGTTGTCCTAAAGCTCAAGTTAAATTTTTTGTAAAATTCCAAATGTAAAATATTTTTTAAATAGTAATATATTTCCACACCTTAGTTTCACATTATCAATAAAAAGGGCCCATTCAAGGTGAAATATGTTAGAGTAATAAGTTAATTCACTTATTAATTGAATCATTCTAATTTAATTATTAAAGTCACTTATTATCTCTAGTTCACTTAAGCTAAACTTTAGGCATATAATACTTAATTCTTTATTAATTATTATCATGCAACCTAGGTTTCTCCTCTTTTTAGGGTTTTGATCACCTGTTATAAGGTTTGATCTCTTTGTATTTGTTAATGAATTTTGATTGATCTTGAATCATCTTATTTTTTGTATTCTATTAATGAATCAATTGAGGATGTTTCATTTTTCATAGATCTGTTGTTGCTGGCCTCCATAGTTTTTGCTTCTCTCTTTCTGTGATAGGTGTTTGCATGCAGGTGATTCTTGGGAGTTGTAGGGTTGAGTTTTCATCAACTCCAATATGGTATCTGAGCTCTAGATCTTCATGTCCCTTTTATCTTCATGAGTGATTTGGCCTTGTTCTTCAAATTTTTGTTTTGAAGAGGTTTTCTGTTTTAGATATTTTGTGGATCTGGGGGGAGTTATTTTTCGAATCACTTTGGGCATAAATCAACCTCACGGTTGTAGCCAAAAGGCTAAAAACCCCCTATTTTCATGTAAGACACGTCCAATTTGGACAAAGTTGCATTTTGAGGCAAAAATAAATGCATGTATGGTACTATTCTAGGCATGTTTTTTGAGGAGGTAAAAATTTGAAAAAAAAATAATTCTTGGTCCCTTCGCCAATTTTGGCTTAAATTTTGGCAATCCCATCGTAGTTAGCAACATCGCCAGATTTAGTGGATCTCTGCCATATTTCACTGAGGTCACTTGGAGTTCTTGTTTTGGAGCCCTCTTCAATTTTTTGCTCATATCTTGAGAAAATGGAGGCATTTTTGGCCAAACGAGATATAGCTGGAAAGATGGTTATGAGCCTGATCTAATTTTCTAGGTTTGGTTTCCTAATTTTTCCATCTTGCAGTTATTTTTGCCCCGCCAAAGTCAGGGTTCCTTTTTGCACTTCGGGAGTCGTATCTTGCTCATATGGGCTCCATTTTTTATTGCCACATGTCATTGGAAAGCTGGTTCAGTGCTCTATCTTATTATATGGGTCGCACACCCAGAATCTTCTCTAGGTACTTTTTATTCAGTGTTTTGTGTTTTTGCAATATGGTTATTATCTTGGATGTTTCAGGTCCTGGGATCATTTTCCTTGCATGGGATGACTCCCTTTTAGCTATTATTAATGTTTCTACAACTTTCTTGTCATTCTTGAGCATTGTAGGAATTTATTTCTATAGCTTTTCTTGTTTGCAAATGCACTGGGATAAAGTGTCATCTAATGCATGCTTGAGATCTTGGACATTTTTGTGTCTGTTTGTACTCGCACTACATTATAAAGTGTCATGGGGGTGTTTGATTTACCTTTGTCAAGTGATTTTTACTTTCACGAAATTAGCCTCATTATGTGTGTCAAGAGAGTGTTTCCTCCATGACACCATCCTTTATATGTGCTTATACTTTCTATTGCACTTTCTATGTTCCTCGTTCTTCATCATGCAATTATTCTTGGCAGTTCTGTTTAGTGTACCTGGCATGCCTCGCCCTGCTCAACATTATGGAAGGTAACTCATGTTGGTTCTAATGCTTCCTTGGTTTGATAGAGTGATATATGTATTCAGTACTTATTCCTACATATTAGGTTGATGCAGTGGTTGACTACCTATGCATTTCGGTAAGATGGATATTTACCATATGGTGACTCTTTCATTCTTTTTTTGGAGGCATCCTTCCATCTTCGATTGATCATCTCTTCAGACTTTTTTTACAATCTTATCTACATGATCATGTTCTATTACAGTGGAGGTTCCGAAAGTTATTCTTTGACAGTGTCTACAGCTTCATGCTTCAGTGATGTTCTTCCTTTGTTCCTATCTTCTGGGACATTCTCTAGTTTGGAGGCTTCTTTAGTCCTTCACTAGTCTTCATCTCTTTTCAAAGAGGGGTTTTCCTCACTGGGTTTTCTCCTTTTCTCCTCTTTACAGATATTTTTTGTACTTGGGTACCTGATCAGGCCATGTTGTCAGGACCCATTTCCTGCTTTCAGTAGTTGCTTCTAGGTTTTTATCTTCTCCCTAAGTTTATCTTAAGGGGGGTGTTAGAGTAATAAGTTAATTCACTTTTTAATTAAATCATTCTGATTTAATTATTAAAGTCACTTATTATCTCTATTTCACTTAAGCTAAACTTTAGGCATATAATAATTAATTCTTCATTAATTATTATCATGCAACCTAAGTTTCTCCCCTTTTTAGGGTTTTGATCACCTTTTATAAGGTTTGATCTTTTTGTATTAGTTAATGAATTATGATTGATCTTGAATCATTTTATTTTCTATATTATATTATTGAATCAATTGAGGATGTTTCCTCTTTCATAGATATGTTGTTTCTATGCTCCATAGCTTTTGCTTCTCTCTTTTTGTGACAGACCTGTGTTTGCATGCGGGTGATTCTTGGGAGCTACAGGGTTGAGTTTTCGTCAACTCCAATAAAATATTTCATAATTACCTCCATAATTTTTACCCAACAAGGCTTGTTAAAGCCTCAGTTGTAGCCACCAACACTAGTCCTAACCAATTTTTCAGACTCCCCCTTCCTTAAAAACCTATTTAGAACATTGGAAAGGGATTTATAGTCTCTAAAAAACTTCTTGCCTTTGGTGGGAAGGACAATGATCTAGGGAATCTAGTTCTCACTAATCACCAAGTCCATATCGAACACATGGATTGTTCTATCATTCCAACTAGCAAAAAATTACTTTGTTGATTGATGGTCAACACCATGGAGATGCTCCAAGTAATGGGTCATACCACCCTCCTTCAATTTATCCCATACCTCAATGTCATCTCTCCATTTTTTGCAAATAGAGGTCTCAACCCTACTCCTCTCATCCCCCATCTTGTTATAAAAATGGGTAGAATTAAGTGGATTGGAAGAGACGAAGGCACCAGGCAAACCAAAGAAAAGCCATAAAAAACTAGAGGTATAGACAAAAAATACCTAGACACCTTGGGAGATTAATGTTTAAATGAAAAGTAGTCATGATAGATAGGTGACAAGGCATTACCTTAACAATTTATCCTTTCATTATTAATAATAACATGAGCCTTCATAAGTAGTGCACCGTCCAACCCCCACATACATTGTTGATCAAACAAGACACCAAGGTTGGACATCAATTCTGCCACCTTAATCCCTTCCCTTAAAATATGGGTGATGTGGAAATCATCAAAGGATTAAATAATAGAAAGGAAGTCAGATATAATGCCTTGTATCATCCAACTTGGAGGATGGGTCACTTTAAGACAATACCATTTAACAAATATCCCCTATGCTAGACTCTCCCGCACCCTTAAGATTGGGTGAGCCTCAATCTAATGAGCACAGCTTTAGCTTTGGCAAAATGCTTTGACTAGGTACCATTTATTTTATGTTCACATGTATTTCAACTTTATATATTTTACAAATTAAAATTTAAACATTACTCTCTCCACTATATTGGTGTAAGAAAAAATTGATCTTGATCTTGCTTTCACTAGAAACTTCTAACAAGAATTGTTAAAGTTACAAGGAGTTAAATAAAATTTCAGTTTAGCTCATCATTTAAAGTCTGATTGTCAAATTGAGGTTTTCAACAAACTTTGAAAATTACCTACATCATTTTATGTCTAAGCAATAGATAAATGGGATAGATGACTACCTCTTATTGAGTGAGTGTAATGCCACTTATCACAGTGCCTCCGAGATGATCCCAAGTGAAGCCTTCTATGTTCATCCCCTACTTATGGATACTTATATTCCAAGTTCTTCCAAGGTGAAAATAGTTAGTTTTGGTGAAGACCCCATGCACAAATTGGTTTGGGTCCTCATGCAAATAGAGAATCATTCTTTTGGGATAACTAGTGTTTATGCTCCCAATGATGCAGTGGAGAGACTTCATCTTTGGCGGTGGATAACTGACTCATTACCTCCTTCCACCTAAGTTATGTGTGGGGATTTTAATATGACTGAGGTGGCCTCTGATAAGGATGGAATTTCACCTTTTCAATATACAGTTGGTGAGCATGAGGCTTTGTTTTACATGCAAAATAAATTAGGCCTTTTTTATCCCAGTACTAACTGCCGCCATCTACATGCGGTCTAATGTACTTGGAGTAATTTATGGGCTAGTTCTGACAAAGCCTTTAAATATACTGATTGTGCCATGATCTCCTCTCAATATTTTTTCTCATTTGGAGCATATCAACTTTTGCCAAATTTATCATTGCCTGATATCACTTTGTCAGACCATTTTCCCATTACATTTAGAATTGAATGACATACTCTCTTGCCATGATCCTTCAAGTCTCAGCTTTTTCTCAACATGTCATTATTCAGTCATCCTCCTACACTAGCCAACATTTAGTGGATTTGGAATTCGGAACCCAGGCCCACTCAACTAGTAGGTTTTATTTTATGGTGGAATGACGATATTCATTGTACTACTAAATTTCTCTACTTTTATGGGAAACAACTAGCCCAATTATGTCATCAGTCTTATATGCTCTCACTACCAAGGAACTGCATGCTGCTATAGAGAGTTTGGTAGCTCAACCTTTTTCTACATAATTACAATTAAAGGTGGCTACTCTCCATCTTCAAAAGAAAGTTTTTGATAGCTATGCAACTAGAGGTGCTCATATTAAAGCACGTATGCACTGGTTAAAAGTTGGAGATTGAGCTAGAAAGGAGTTTTTTTCCTGCCTACAACCTTGACATTCCTCTCAAGCCATTAAAAGGATTAAAGAAGGAAAATCATCTCTCATTGAACTTCCAGACATCTTGCAAGCCTTTGTTAACCATTACAAGATCTTTACTACTCAAACACCTTTGACTTCCAGTTAGCAGGCCTTGGAAGATTGCCTTGTGGTTGTTTCTTCTCATTTGTCTAATTCCCAAAGAGCCTTCTGTGATCAATTATTGAACATTGAAGACATTGTTAGAGAATTCAACATTTTTATTTTATTCATCACCTATCACAGGTCATCACCAAGCTTTTGTATTTGATACACCCTCATAAAGGTTGAAGCTACAGAAGTTTTTATATATAAAAAATCACAGTATTTCCACCTATCAAAATGTGAATGTTGTGAATCATATTCATCCTAATTATTCTAGAACTCATCCCATGGGGTTTGTGCATATGCTTATATATTACCACATAATCTATACCTCATAAGCCTTCAGGATTAGTTTTATTAGGATATTAAAAACATAAAAATAACATATGCAACCAAAACAACCTTTGTTTATACATTCTTCGCTATTTCACAAAGGTTAAAATAAAGGACACAAAATGGTGAACGTTTCGCTATTTTGCGGGGTCCAAAAATAAAGGATGCAAAATAGCGAACATGTTGTTTTGTAGGAACAAAAAATAACAGTTGCGAAATACGGAAAATGCTACCATTTTGCAAAATAAAATAAAAAAGTGAGGATTGTGAAATAGCAAACTCAATGCTATTTCGTGAAGGGAATCAACTACCACTTGCAAAATGGCGACAAGGTCGCCATTTCACAGAGATGAATAAAGTATGTTTACGAAATGGAATCATTGTTATTAAAGAGAAAATACACCCACCTCATTGAGCAGATAATGCATACATTTGGAGGTGCAAAGATAATTAAATGCATTATGAGCTTAAATTAAAGGATCTGGCATACAATTTTAATCATATCAAAAGTGAAAATTGAGCATCAAGGAAGTGCAGAAGTGAGAGTCGAGCTAGTACGAGAAGAATCACAAACAGTCGCAGGGAGATGGGCATTGCAGAGCATAATTAATCAAGTAAGTTCATCCTCTTCTCCACTGGTCAAATTGTATTTAAAAAATGCCTAGGAAGAAGGAGGATGTAGGAAAATATGAACAACTTAAGATCCCTTTGCAGAAAGCCCTTATACATGCATTTCTAGGGTCTGTAGACACCGAAACTAAACTCATGTTTCAGAATGCATGGGGAGAATGTAGAGATGCTAACATCCCTCACCCTGGTAGATCCCTTTTCTGGTATTTTTACAACAAAAGAGATGAGAAATTTCTTCTGTCCAACCCCTAGAAACTTGACTTAGAAAACGTTATAGTGCCAAATGTGTTTATAGATGTAGAGCTTATTGATGTCTTGGCCCACAATTATAAAGGAGAAACCATAACAGTAAGAGTGATGGATGGGAACCCTATTTTATTCATCTCAAAATCATGTATTGGAGAATGCTTTGGCATGAATAAGAAAGAACCTACAAAGATTGATAGGGAAGGATATCCAATGGATTGCGAAAGGATGGTAAAAATATTTGGACTGCGAGAGGTAGCTTATTTAAGGAAAAGAGGCAAGGATAATAGACCAATGGTTGTAAATGATAAGGCTCCATTTCCTACACTTGAATTTATGGATTTATTTTAGAAAATGTGTCACAGCCAGTGTCAATTTTATGGTGATAATCATAGAATTAGAATGCTAGTGAACTTATTGTATATGTCCATGAGGGTCTAAAATCCCAACATTAACCTGGAATTTGATATTTCTAATTAGATTGAGAGAATTCTGCACAATCAGTTGGTTTATTGGAACATTAGTAGAACTTTAAAAAAATATTCTCTATTGTGTCATTTAATACTTTTCCAAAATGGTAATGTGTTTAGACACATGATGAAGTTAACCACTATGGATGGTCGGGGAAGAAGACTCCCAGTTCATTTATGGTGTCAGGTATGGGAAAAGAATAATAGATATTGTGATTACAAGAATTTTCATGATTCCTTTGTTGTGTGGATATTCAGGGCACTTGGGGTTTAGATTGAAAGGCTTCCTTCTAAGATAAGGGCAGTTCTCAGGCCATTGGAATACAATCCATAAAAGGGTCACACTCATAATTTTGTTGATTGGATCTTCAAGAATGATCACACTCTCATTAGGGTATATGGATGTAAGAAGGCCCCCAACAAGTTACCAGTCTTTTTATCAGAGAGGGTTTCATTTTTAGAATTTATTTGGAAGATGATGTGGTTTGAGAAGGAAGTAAATGGACCAAGGAAGAAGGGGAATTTCTTACCCGATGTAGTCAAGTATGTTGGATTTTCCATTGGTTTTGGTTCCCTTGAACAAGTTCTGGTTTATGTAAAGAAAGAATATTGTCTGAAGGATGGAGGTGAGAGGTTCTATGAACCTGAGGGTTATATTAATTCTTTCATAAAATAAATTAAACATCAAACTAACATGATTGAAGAAATTGCCCAAAATTGCATGAACCATCAAGATGTTATGCAAAGGTGGAAACAGTGGAATATATTGAAGAAATTGGAAGAGGAGGGACAAATGGAAGGGAAACCATAGTTTCATCATCATCAAACTCATGAAATAATGACGATGGAATTGTGCTTTAGATATTTTGAGAATCTATATGGAAACCCTACATGCGGTGTAGCACAAGAGGTTAACTTGATGATGTCAATCCATCTTATAAATAGATGATGCAATCATTCATTATACATGTGTGAATATAGAAGAGAGGATGAATGAAGCTTATGAGCACATCTAAGGATCAGATTGAAAGGTTCAAGAACCAGAACAACAAAAGTTGAATTTGGTTAGCAAGAACCAAGAACAAAGGCTACCGAGAATCAGAGGTATTATTCAATCACATTAGGTGATAATCTTATTCATGTAAAATTAAATGGATCTATATCAGCAATACGAGATTGCATATACCAGTTCAAATTGTAATTTTCTATCATTCTAACAAGTAGATCAAAGTGTAAAAATCCTTTCAAGGAAGATGTACTTAATAGTCCAACTATAAATCTCTTAACCGAGTGCACACTCAACAGTGTTGCTAAAGCTCTTAACCGAGTATACTTTAATAGGTCTCCACATATACTCTTAATCGGGTAGATCATCAAAAGTGATCAAATTGTAAGCCTTAATTGACCCCTTCCCATCTGCAGATAGTGAAGATTTTGTGGGTGCCATCCCCACCGCAGTTTTTACTTCCTAACAGGAGTTTTCTGCGATATCATATCTTGTGTTACGTGTCAATTACTTTCATGAATTTTCACATGTATGTTAAGTTTATGAATTGATATTTCTTGCATCAAGATAGTATAGATTAGATGGTTGGATAAATAATTGATTACACAAAGGTTAATCCATTAAAGGATACAAAAGTTTTAGAGGTACTGATTCACCCCTCCCCTCTCAGTACACACTTCTCATTAATTCCAACAATTGGTATCAGAGCTAAGTCTCTTCTTTGGAAAATCTTAAAGGCTTAAGAGAAAAGATGATAGAATGGAGAAGTATAGACTTGACAAGAATATTGAAAATAAGAAACTAGAAATTCATATGTTCTATGAGCAGTATAAAGAAGCTAGAATCAATATGAGACAGTTGTTAGATGAAAGAAATATTATGGAATATTGTTGTAATGAGACAAATTATCATGAGGAAGAGATACCAGATTTATTTGAGTCTTCAGGATCAACTACAAGAAAAGCATCAGACACATTGGAAGAAAGCATCACAAGCCTAACTGAAATCAATCGACATCTGGCTGGACAAGTTAAATCTTTGCAAATTGGTCAAGAGACACATATGGTAAGGATGATTGATGTCATGAATAATGCTAGATAAGCTGAGCAAGAAATAACACTAGCCATTGATGATAGAAGAAAGATTATAGAAAATCTACAAGAGAAAGAGTCTGAAATACAAAGACTTACAAAGAATCACCATGAGATTACAAATCATATTATTCTTATGAGTCAAGAGGCAAACAAAATAAATGTTGAACTCATTGAAAGAATAGAAGCTATCGGTGAGCTAAGGGATGAAAATGAAAAGTTGAAACATGAGATAAGAATTCAGCAACAACATAATGAAATTATCAAGAAAGCTGAAGAAAGAAATAAAAGAATGAATGATTTTCTTGAAGGACAATGAAGATTCAACAGCAACACCGGTCTAGGTTTTACCGAGAATGAAGAATCATCAAATCAAGCTGATCCAAAGAATGTCTATGAAAATTGAAGACCAAGAAAGCTGGCATGCAATCACTGTGGAAAGCAAGGCCACACATCAAATCTATGCAGAGGAAAAATGAAAGGTATTCCTAAATCTACATCTTCGTTCATAGGGTTTTGTTATAATGTAACAAGAAAGGACATAAAGCATATGAATGTAAGTCTGAGATGAAACAACCAAAGAAGGAAACCTACATGGACAAATACTGTCCTACTTGCAAAATGAATGGGCACACAACTCTTGAATGCTGGAAAAAGAAAAGGCAAGCATGGAAGCCTAAAGGTCAAGAAACTCCCTATCAACCAAAAAAGAGTCGATAACCAGTATGTATGGGATTACAACACTTGGACAAATTATACAGCATGTGGAAGATTTGGTCACATTGCTACAAACTATATGAGACAGTGGACTAGAAATTCTAGAGGTTGTACTAACCCCAGAATGGCATGCTTACACTATCATAAAGTTGATCATCTCAAGAAAGACTGCAGAGACCAAATGATAGAGACCAACACATATCCCAATGGAAATACCATTGAAGACATCCGGAGTGAAAGAGACAAAATGTGGAGAAGAGCTTCAAACAATGACGAAGTTGGACTAAGCAATACAAATGGTGATACCCCATCCAATGGATCTGGTGACATCACCACCCCCACCTATGCAGAACAAGTAAGTATGGAACTGCATTACCCCAAGTTATTATTTTACACCAGTTCCATAATATGTTGATAAAATTCCAAATTGGCATAAGTAAAGATGCATCATGGTATTACTTGTTAAAATATATGATAACTATGCTATCGGGCATACATACCAAAATCCATTAGTATATATGCTCAAAGATGAAACTGCCTATACTTACCGAGAAGCGTTGATTAACATGAGAAAGTAAAGTTGCAAGTGTAAACTGAGACTCGTCAGTAATCAAGCAAAGTGAACAAGTTGTTTGCAACACCGAAACCTGTCGGTAAAAGTGAAGAGCTGAACAACTGCCCCAAAATATCATGTTGTCACTGAAAAGAAGTTAATGTCTTAACCGAAAAACTCTGTCTTCACACACCGAGGAGTTGGTAAGCATTAATGACTTTCTTTTTAGGGTGAACACCTATAAAAAGGTGACAGAAGGGTCTCATTGTTCACCATGACCAGAGCAGAGCGACGAAGAGCAAAAATTGAGTAGAAAGCGACAACATCACAGAGTGACATCAAATCAACCACCAACAATCCAAAGTAGATCAGAAATCGCTACTGGTGTAAACAATAAGTTCTACGACAACCCAAAACTCTATTTTATGCATTTCTCAGAAAGCCCTAAATCTGAAAAATGGCCACAACTTCAAGAACCGTCAAATTAAAGAACACCAAGAAGGATGAGTTTAAGCTCATCAAGAATTCTACATGTGAGGAACCACACTACAAGATTCACCCTGAGGTTGCTTCACAACCTGACGATGCTGGAGTGTTCTCTCGAATACCAACTAGGGTTTTGCTCATCGAAGACATGCGAGCATTCATACACTGCAAGATTGAAAAAGATCGGTGACTCAGAGGTAGAACAAGCTTATAAGAAGCTATGCAACGAAGATGGATCCTTAAATATGGGCATAAACACATAGAGGTGAAAGGGCTCACTAATGCCCTATTATTCCCAAAGGTCTTCAAAACTGAGTGCATTCAGTTAGTACTGAGCCGAATGCACAATCAAAAACTATGGTTGGATGAACCAAAGATGATAACCCGAGATGTTATCCATGCAGTCACCAGTTACCCTATAACCAAAAAGGTAAAAGCACTGAAGCACCCACCCAAGGCTGAGACTAAAAGATCACAAGAGCCAAATGGGATAGCAGAGGATTAAAGGTATCCACCATTACCAATGATGAGATGAAATTCGGAGCATGTATTCTAGGCTACAAATTCTTTCAAGCCAGTAGGATGAACATCATAGCATCTGATGTAGTAGACACAACATACAAGATTGTGAAGAACAAAACTTAGTTGGATTTATCTGAACTTCTACTGAACCAGTTAGAAGAGAATGTGAAGACTATAAGGAATGAAAAGCGAAACACATGTAAGTTTGGCTCACTTATTATGTGCATTTTCTTCTACTTTCAAGAGACATTTCCTTCTATAGGAGATATAAAATGGGATTCCACAAAACCGGTCACCATGCAAATCAGTGAACACATAACCTCGCTGGGAGATAATTTTGAAACATTCATGGATGAATACTTTACAATATTCAAAGAATGAGTGCAGAAGAGGGTAAGGATCCCCGAGCAACTTATTGAAAAGTTCAAAGATGAAATATGTTTCATGGTTGATACAAACCACACTTATATCAAACCTGATGTACCAAGGACAACATGGCTATAACCATTAGAATATGAGATAAATATTGATCAAGCATCTAAAGCAATTGATGCATTGTTAAATGAACCATTAGATAAGAAACAACCTAAGTTTGTAACTTATGAGGAGGCCAAATCAAGAATCAAATTTGGCCTGGTTATAAAGCAAATTGTTAGGAAAAAGGACAAAATGGTAAAGAACCTCAAGAAAATAATGTTGGCAATAGAGGAAGAAACTGAACAAGAGGAAGAAGTTGAAAAGGAGGAAGAAACCGAAGGACAACTACCTATTAGTGAAGCTGAAGAAAAGAATGACTCCGAGGCCATAGAGTTTGATTCACCACCTCCTCCACCAACCAAGAAGCCAAGAACCACAACTGCTTCTAGAAAAAGAATCCAAACATCTAAGGATTCAAGTCCTTCACCTTTGAAGAAAGGAAAAGTCAGAACATACAAGAGGAAGGCGACCACACCGAAAAGAGGGCCAAACAAAAGAATAAGGAAGCTCATCAGAACAAGGGAAGACATTGAAGACACCGAGCAAGATGAAGGTGTAGAGGCAGAAAAGATTAAAGCTCCAAAAAGCATTGATGAGGTATGCAAATCTATTGCAAATTCAGGATCTATCACATATTATAAGATTAGAAGATGGTTGAAACTGGGTCTAGAAGATCATAACAAAGTTGAAGATTCCATCATAGAAAAGATGTATAAATTCAAGTATGTACCGATTCAGTTTGAAGGCAATAATGTACCAAGGGAACTCTTGGATAGACTATATGCTAGATGGAAATTTGCTTTAAAGAATGAGAAGGAGATAAGAGAAAGAGTACTTGTTACTCTCATGCCTTCTAAATCCAAGAAGGAAGAAATTGATGAGATGATGGAGAACCATAAAAAGGAATTCTCACCAAAGTTGAGAGCCTACAAATTTCTTGAAGGGAGGCTTATAGAGCTTGAACAAGAAAGCCACAAGAAATGGAATAAAATACTCAATAGACCTATTGAGGAAGATAGCCCCGAGAAAGACCTACAATAGAAAGTTGTTGATAAGGCAACTCAAGAATAGATATTAATCAAAGATGCAGAAGATGATACATTAGTTGAGTTAGACAAGGAAGAACAGGACACAACTGGCAACAAAAATATGGATGTTGCGGATGAAACAAGGCCTGACACTACAAAGGACAACATTGTGGATAACACAATCATTGAAATTACCAATGATCCAGTAGAATAAGTAAAGAAAGATGAAGATGTCAATGTTACCAAGGACACAACCAATGAGCAGGACACAACATTGGTTAATGCATAGGTGAACATACCAGGCAACATGCCAATATTGATACAAGCAATCAATATTCTACAAGAAAAAGACAAATCGCCTGAAAAAGATTGAAGAATTCTTGAGGATGCAGGGGAAGAAGGAAAGAAAGACAAAACTGATGATCAAAAAGACATTGGAGACACTCACACAGTAACCGATATTGACAAGGTTACAAGAGGAGATACAAAGCAAGCAGATGGAGACACAATAGAGAAGGATGCACAGACAAAGATAGATGAAGTGCATAAGGACACCAATGAAGAAGATAAAACCAAAGATGGCACTCCTGAGGATACCAAAAAAGTTGCTACTGACAATGTAAAGGTTAATGTGGAGACGTCTATAAAAAAATGACAAGCTAAAACTGAAACAAAGCAACAAAAAGAAGCACAACAAGTAACTTCATCAAGCACAACGGACAAAGCCAAGAAACTAGCAATGGTACTGCCTTCAATTGCAACTCAAAAGAAGAAGAATAAATCCAAGAAGAATAAGTTGGAAGTCACTTTAGATGAAATCATTGAGATACCCAAATGTGACCCAACTACACTTGATTATGAAGCATTGAAAGAATACGGTGAAATATGCCAAAGGAAGGCATTACAAGAGAAGCTGGGGAAACAACACTGAGACTCCATGGTACTAGAAACAACAAGGGACATATTGCACCAAATTGTACGTGATGTTGATGTTGATCAAAATAAACCAATACTTGATCAACTAGCCACTCTCACCGAAGCAATTACAACATAGAACATTGATGCAGAGAAGGCAATAGAAGAGAGAGCAGAGAAGAAGTACCAGCAGAAAGTTGTTGAGAAAATCAGATAAGAAGTGGCAGTCAACAAGGTAAAGCTTTTAGAAGTCATTAGTGAATTAGATCCAATTATAACTAGAGCTATTTCCTTGATTCAACAACTAAGCACACTAGAAAAATTCACTAAAGAGAATAGTGAAAACGTAGCAAAGTTAGATTCAGATCTAGCTAACAGTGCAAACAAATTAACCATCGATGACAATGTACTAAAGATGAATTATGAGAAAATCATTGAAATAAAAAGGTTTAGGCAGGAACTGTGGGAAGCAGAGACACACTTCAGAGAAGAAGTCACCAAGATCCAAGCTCAACTTCTACCAAATCTTACATTGCTTCAACAACACATCATCTCAACAAGGCAACTGATAGCAACCCTCGAGATGTATGTAGCAGACAACATATACGATATGCATTCCAAGATCACACTCAAGCACATGGCTCTAGAGAAATTAAAGGAACAATGGGAGAAGAGGATGGAAGACATGAAGTCTTCACACTCTCACATTTTTTATAAGCTATAAGGTATATACCTTTGCCCCTAATATCAAAAAAGGGAGAAAATGATATGTATTCATATGGGAAAATGATATGTATAGATAGGGAGGCAACTATACAGTACTAATTAAAAAGGGAAAAATAATGATATACTGACATATACATAGGGGGAGTCATGAAATGACTAAGGATTATATATGTTATACATACTTAACATTTTGTTAGTAATTTGCACATATTAGTTTTTGATACTAATGTCAATGGGGGAGATTGATGACATTATTTTTCCATTAGTATGCAAACAACACTTTCGGTAAGCATACACCAAAAGACAGGACAAAGAGAAAACCAAACATCAAATATAAAGAGATCACTGAAAACTGTTGTACAAAGAAAATTGATGACACAATTTTGTGTGTACACCAAAATTGCAAAGTGGAAAGGATAAAGATGAACCTGATGTGTAGGATATAGTGTAACCTAAAAGATATTCAACTAATTTTAGAGCATAACCTACCATCAGAAATCAAGAGTCAGTTGCAGCCCGCAAAAAGTGGATCTGACTTCCATGTCGGATAAAACAATCTTATTCTATTTATAAAATCTTGATTTGTTTTTAAAACCATTTCTTTAGGGACAAGAAATATGAATATAAGTACTTTAATCAGTCTAACTGATTTAAAACACATAGACTAGGAGATCAAGATAAAAGTTGTAAACCCAATCTTAGAGTTAACATTGTTTTTCGTGAAACTTGATGATGTCAATCAAGCTTATAAATAGATGATGTAATCATTAATTATACATGTGTGAATATAGAAGAGAGGATGAATGAATCTTACAAGCACATCTAGGGATTAGATTGAAAGTTTCAAGAACCAGAACAACAAAAGGTGAATTTGGTTAGCGAGAACCAAGAATAGAGGCTACCGAGAATCAGAGGTATTATTCAATCACATTAGGTGATAATCTTATTCATGTAAAATTTAATGGATCTGTATCAGCAATAGGAGATTGCATATACCAGGTCATATTGTGATTTTCTATCATTCTAACAAGTGGAGCAAAGTGTGAAAATCCTTTCAAGGAAGGTGGATTTAACAGTCCAACTATAAATCTCTTAACCGAGTGCACACTCAATAGTGTTGCTAAAGCTCTTAACCGAGTAGACTTAAATAGGTCTCCATAGATATTCTTAACTGGGTAGATCATCAGAAGTGATCAAATTGTAAGCCTTAACCGGCCCCTTCCAATCTGTAGATAGTGAAGATTTTGTGGGTGCCATCCCCACCACAGTTTTTACTTCCTAACAAGAGTTTTCTGCAATATCATATCTTATGTTATGTATCAATTACTTTCATGAATGTTTCTACGAATGTTCACATGTATGTTAAGTTTATGAATTGATATATCTTGCATCAAGATAGTATAGATCAGATGGTTGGATAAACAATTGATTATACAAAGGTTAATTTATTAAAGGATACAAAAGTTTTAGAGGTACTGATTCACCCCTCCCCCCTCAGTGCACACTTCTCATTAATTCCAAAAAAGCTTCATCCTCCTAAAAGGAAAATAAAATTGATTATTCATGATTCAGATTTAGAGAATGTGTCAAATTCTCCTACCCCTGAGAATAAAAAACAAGATGAGATGGTACCCATTGTACCTTATGGTGATTCAGAGGAGGAGGGAGATATTGAAAAGTCTGCTAGTGCACTGAAAGTACTTGGTAATGATGAAGAAGTTGATAGGCTTGGTTCTACATTAGTATTTTAGGAAGAAGTACATGGTTATAAAGGTTTAGCTTTCAAAAGAAGAAGAAGAACCTATTTATTTTATGGATGAGAGGGAAGCGACATCAGGCAGATTTATTGAGGATGAGAAATTTATCAAAACACAAGAATTCAAGGACTTTTGGACTCAAACAAAAATGAAAGATTTCAAGGAGAAAAGGTAACTATTAAATTTGGTGGGTGTTGAAGAATCTAAACATGAGGAGGTCATTCAACAGACACTCAAGGAGTTAAAAATTGATGAGGTAAATTGTACCTTGGAAGAGGTTAAAGAGATGGTGCAGAAAGTAACATGTTAATTGTTCCAAGGCTGACTCTCAAACACTTATTCTTACTTGACCCTACATTTGTTGTTGATATTTATATTGAAGAAAATATAATTGGGTCAGGGTATAATCCCAAGACTGAGGTTCTGGCCACATGGGTGAGCTTTAAGTGTTGGAATACAAGGATCACTGAGAAGGGGAGGGGGTGAATCAGTGATCAATAAAAAGATTCAATCTTTTAAATTTGAACCAAAAACATATCCAATGTTCACTTTTAACACCATTAAGTATATGTGCTTTAGATGCAAGAAATAAGACACATGCACACATTAGTACCATTGATACATTATTTCATAATGGAAAACCCCTCAGGGTGAAAAACCACTTTCTGAATTAATTTATTATGCCTTACTAGAAAAATGATGCCTCACATAGCATACATTAGGGCCTCACTAGCCAATGTTCAAAGCACCCACTCTGGGAGCACTAACCCCTTACAATTTTAGGAACACCCATTCCAAGGAGCACCAACACCTCATTGTTTTTAGGAACACCTGTTCAAAGGAGCACCAACACCTCACTATTTTAGGAACACCCCTTCCAAGGAGCATCAACGCATGGATAACATCTTAGAGTATTATATTTGATGGTTAGTTTGTTTCCATACATTTCAATTGATGCAAATTACAATCTCAGAGATCTTGTCTCTGTTACAAAACTTTCCCCTTCTCAATTTCTTCTCTCATCAAGAATGTTATTCAAGATAATGTCAATCAATTCTTCACCCATTGTATTTAATTAGCCCCTTTCTTGTAATGAATAAGAAAAAAATGTCAAAATTCAAACTCTCGATTATACTTGCATATTCAAACTGCTGACATGTGTCTAACAAAATTTAAATTACAATAAGAACTTTTGAATCATAGTATCATAGTAACATATATCAAACAACTGAAAACATTACTGTCACTGTCTCTATTTTTCAATCACTGTTCAAAAACCTTCATCCATCTACAAAGAATCTTATTAGAGAATATCAGAAACACAAAGATATTGTTTCAATCAAATTGTTGTCTTTTAAGTTCCTGTAAAAAACTGCAAAAATCCAAATCAACATTTGAACTCCAATCTAATCAGTAAATATTCTTTGTTAATAGTTACTTCCTGTCACCTGGAAGACATGAACAACACCAACAACATAATACAAAATATTTTCCATAAAACATCAAATTCTTCACACACTTTCAATCTGCAAAAATCTAATCAAGGTATATCATAATTATTATTTCAACCAAACTGTAATCTCAATTTTCTGCATTAGTGTTTACTGATGAACTATAACTGATTGAATGTTTGAAGATGACAAGTTGATGATCACTGAGTTGCAGAAAGTAAATGCAAGACATTAAATCAGTTAATGTATTGTATTATCATTGATGTCAACTTGATATGGTATGATTTCTCATACACATATTGTCACAACACTTAAATATCTAAAGAGATAAAGTTTTTGTCATCGGTAACCATATACACCGAGTAATAGTAAACCCCAATGGACAGTGAACCCTGAGCACAGAAGTTCACAGTGTTAACCGACAAATAGTGTTACCCAAGCGAGTGATGCCTGAGAAAGCATTACCAAGCTAACTATAGTTGTCAATGAGCAGAATTGAAGTTGATGCCCGAGCTATCTATAGTAGTCACCGAGCACAATTGAAGTGTTGACCGACGGGAACTGAAGTTAGAAAATGACAAAACAACTTAGCTGGCAGAGCTATATTTAGAGTTAACTAATTTGTTTCTCTATTTCTATCGATCAATTGAAATCCAAAGATAAGAAGGTGATTTAAAGCATGTTTTATTCCATAAAACAAGGAGAGAGTTGCAAAATAAAACTAAAGAAAGCATGTCGAGCCTTACGGATCAAGAAGCGATCAACGAAGAAAACAAGAAGAATGAACGGTGAAATCATGTCTATATAAAGAGACAAGTAATTCATTATCAAGAGAGGAATGTTGAATATAATTCTAGTAAAGATATAATTCTTCATGTAGATCTGATCATACAGGCTGAGGAACAGAGCTAAGAATTATGCAGACATCGAGCAATAGAGAAGCAACAACATTCACTGAGCAAAAACAACAAGGAGGGGAGCAAAGGAATTGAAGATCATATTGATTAGAAGTGATATTATGGACTTACAATAGATATGAAAATCTAAAAGTTTAAGTTGTATTCATGAACAGATCATTTATTGTTTCAGTTTAGCCATTGATTAAGAAAATCTCTTAATCGAGTGGGATTTAACCATCCTTATTATATTGAGACACATCCTAAGGAGTATCAAAAGGTTTTCACATTGACAGCATAGTGAATGCTAGGTCAAGTGATAAACTGTTAGTTTTAAATCCTCTAACAAGGTCGCACTTAATAGTGTGTTTGTAATCTTTAACAGGGTTGGCTCTTCACCAAGCTCACTTCAGAAGAGTGAAAATTTTGGGTTACCGGTCCCAAGAAGTTTTTCCCTTAACGGGGTTTCCACGTTAAAAATCCATGTGTCAAATGTGTATATGGTTCATTGCTTTGATAATTTTCTTTACACATTACTAAAACATGATTGATCGGTAAACACTAAGTTTATTTACTGCTATTCGATAAAGCTTAAGAAAAGGATAAATAGTATATTCATCGAGTAGTATATATATGTTAGATTCACACAAAGCATACATCTTGTAGGACTGAAGATAACTAGAGTTTTTATATTTTTGATATAAAGTTTTGGTTGGATTATTGGATTAATTTTTGAGGCCACTGATTCACCCCCCTCCCCCCTCTCAGTTATTCTAACAATTGGTATAAGAGCTTGTGTGCTTGGAAGAGAGTTTTAAGACTCAAGATAAAGATCAGAAGATGAGTAAAAGGGATGTGCCTAAGTTGAAAGAAGACAACTTTGCATCATGACAAAGAAGGATAAGACTCCATGTCTCAGGTATTGGAAATGATGTCACACAATACTTGGATACTAGATTTGTTTTATGTACTGGACCTCCGATAGTTGATAAATTATGAGAGAAGAATGAACACAATTCTATGATGATAAAACTTGCTTCCTCACTCTCCGATGTTGAATTTGAAGATGTCAAGTCATGCACCACTGCAAAGAAAATGTGGGACAAACTCAAGCTAGTACATGGAGGAGATAAAAATGTGTTGAGGGATAAAGTTGAAAGCCTAAGAGGAAAGTTTAATGACCTAAGAATGAAAGAAGGAGAAAACATCACTCAGTACAGTAGCAAAATCAAAGAGGTTGTTAATGCTATCCGAGGAGTAGGAGGTGTACTTGAAGAAGAAACAAGGGTAAGTAAAATTCTAAGAACCTTGCTGCCTGTTTATGCTATTAGAGTATCTGTAATTCAATAAATGAGAAAAGTAGAAAATAACAATGTTACTCTAGATAGTTTGATTGGTAGACTTATTTAATTTGAGATGAATAACTTTGACAATAGTATCTTACCAACTATTGAGTCTGCATTCAAATCTTCTCTAAAAATAAGTAAATCAAGTGATAAACACACTATGAGAAATGATAGTGAAAGTGATAGTGATGAACAAGAACTTGATGGAATTGAAGAACTAATGGCTAGTAGATTGCAGAGAAGCAAAGGTAGATACAAAGGCAAATTACCATTGGTATGTTTTAATTACAAATAAATTGGACACTTTGTTGCTAGATGCCCTAACGAGAGAAAAGATGAAATAAATAATGACATATCTTATGAAAATAAGTTTGACAAAGGTGATGACCGAGACTACCAAAGCAACTGACACTCTGATAGAAGAGATAACCAAGACTACAAGGAAAAAGGCAAGAAGGCTTATTACCTGGATGAGAACAAAGCTGAAAATACTGACACCGAGTCTGATGAAGATATTGAGGTAGTATTTGTTGCTATGAAGGATGATTTAGACAAAGAAGAAAGGTATGTTGAAATTGTACTCATATCTAAGGTTAGTAAAAATGATGTCTGGATTATTGATAGTGGCTGTACTCACCACATGAATGGAGATAAGGAAAAGTTTGAAACTTTTGAATATTATAATGGTGGATCAGTAAGAATGGGTAATGAATCACCATGTTCGCTTGAAGGTAAAGGAACCATCATGTTGAATAATCTGATCATATGTGAAAATGCATATTGGGTGAAAGGACTTAACTATAATCTATTGAGTGTTTCAGAGCTAAATAACACAAGACACCGAGTTGCATTTGAGAACAAAAAGGCAAAGATCTATAATGAATCAGGAAGGTTGATCGGTACTGGTGAACAAACAAAAGGTAAACTATTCTATCTTGATGATATTAAGACCACTTGTTTATTGGCTAGAAATGAAGACATTTGGTTGTGGCATAAAAGGTTATGTCATGTGAATTTTGACAACATGGTTAGGATAAGCAAGAAGAGAAAGGTAAGAGGTTTACCGAGCATGTCAAAACCCGACCATGTCATGTGTAAGAATTGTCAAAAAGGTAAAATGACAAAGTCTAGTTTCAAGAGAAAAACCTAAACATCTAATGCTATCTATAATTAATCCATACTGACTTATGTGGACCAATGAGAATAAAGAGCTATTATGGTGATAGATACTTCATTCTATTTGTTGATGATTATTCTAGAATGATGATTGTTATGTTCTTAAAAGAGAAATCAGAAGCATTTAAGACGTTCAAATGGTATAAAGCTATAGTTGAAAAACAAAGTGGAAAGGAACTAAAATGTCTAAGGTTAGATAGAGGAGGAGAATTTATTTATGATGAATTCACTAACTTTTGTAATGAGCATCGAATTACAAGACAAGTTTTTGCATTGAGAAAACCACAACAAAATGGGATTGCTGAGAGAAGGAATAGATCAATTTTTGATTGTTCTAGAACACTGGTGATTGAAAAAGGCATCACACAAACATTCTGGAGAGAAGTTGTCAGTACTATTGTCTACACATTAAACTGAGTTCAATTGAAAAAAGACACCAATAAGACACCTTATGAGCTATGGTATGGATACACTCCTAATGTAAGTTACTTTAGAATTTTTGGAAGTCAATGTTATATTTTGAAAGATGATAGAAATGGAAAGCTTGACTCCAAAAGTGATGAAGTAATATTTCTAGGTCATTCTACCAAAATAAAGGCTTATAAATGTCTTAACAAATCCTCTAACAAAATCATTGAAAGTGCAAATGTTAAAGTAGATGAATTTGCTGAGAAAAATGATGAGGAAAGTAGAAAAGAACCAGAAGACTACAATAGATTTGTCTATAGTGAAGAACCTAACACTCTTCCCAAGCAACAATGTATCACTATCGAGTGACAGAACAATGCAACCAAACAACAGGTTGCACACACTGAAAAATCAAGAAATTGCTCACAATGATGAACCGAGCGATGAAGATCAAAATGAAGGTCAAGATGATGATCATAATGATGAACAAAGATATGAACCAGTACTTGAAAGTATGTTAGAAGACACCATCCATAGAACTAGATCATAGGAGACAAAAAGGATGGAATGAGAAAAATAAGTAAGTCACTGAACACTAGATGTTTGATTTGTGATTTTGTGCCTAAATCGGTTAATACTGCACTTGAGAATAAATAATGGGTTAATGCAATGAATGAAGAAATTGAGAAGATTGAAAAGAATAAGATGTGGACATTAGTACCTAGACCGAATGACAAAAATGTCATTGGTACCAAATGGATATTCATAAACAAACTGAATGAGAATGGAGAAGTCACAAGGAACGAAGTATGACTAGTATGCAAAGCGTATGCACAAGAAGAGGGTATTGACTATGGAGAAACCTTTGCACCCATTGCTAAACTAGAAGAAGAAGTATACATTGAAAAACCAGAAGGGTTTGTTGATCCTAACAAGAGGAACATGGTTTGTAGACTACACAAAGCCTTGTATGGATTGAAACAAGCACCGAGAGCATGGTATGAAAGACTTCACTCTTATCTCATAAGTATTGGATTTTTAAGAACCAGTGATAACAATAATCTATATTTAAAAGAAGATATTGATGATAAAATTCTGATTGCTAAGATATTTTTTGATGATATCATATTTGGAGGTAATGATATGCTATGCAAATCATTTGCTAATGAAATGAGAAAAGAGTTTGAGATGTCACTGTTTGGAGAGATCAAATTTTTTCTTGGTCTACAGATTCTACAATAGGATGAAGGCATCTACATCACACAAACCAAATACATCAAGGAAGTTCTGAAGATATTCAAAATGGAGGACTCCAAACCAGTTGGAACACCTATGGCAACCAAATGCAAATTGATAAAGAAAGACAAGTCAACTGAGGTGAATCAGACCTTATATAGATCCATGATTGGAAAACCCATGTATGTTGTACATACTAGACCAGATATAGCACATACAGTTGGTATAGTTACACGATTCTCAACTAATCCCAAAGAATCGCACATGACTATTGTCAAAAGATTTATGAGATATCTAAAGAGTACCAAAGAATATGGTTTGTGGTATAATAAAGAAGACAAATTTGAGCTTCAAGTCTATATAGATGTTGATTGGGCTGGAAAAATAGATGATAGAAAGAGCACAATAGGAGGAGCATTCTTTATGGGTGACAGACTTGTCACATGGATAAGTAAAAAGCAAGGATGCATCTCTCAATCTACTGCAGAAGCATAATATGTGGTTGTTGCTGCAAATTGCTCTAACATTGCATGGATCAAGAAATTGTTGAAAGGTATGAATATGGAAATCCTTGATCCAGTGATTATCTAGTGTGATAATACAAGTGCTATCAACATTTCAAAAAACCCTAAGATGCATGCTAAGATAAAGCACATTGCTATCAAGTATCATTACTTAAGAGAACAAGTACAAGAGAAAGAGGTGATATTGGAATATGTACAATCCAAAGAACAATTAGCAGACATATTCACAAAGCCATTGCCAAAAGATACATTTGAGTACCTAAGGAAGAGACTAGGGGTCCGACCCTTGTCTACTGGTCACCAAGCTGACTAGGAGGCTGCATCAGCGTATACATTATCAGAAGGTCATTCATGTTGATGCAAGAAAATATATAGACTACAATGATATATCAGTACATAGAAAGGTACTTATCTAAACCAAAAACTAGAGAAATTGTTGGCTACTACAAAGATGTATTGTTGATGGACACGAGAGAGATATATTTTTGTTTGTCATTGTTGTCAAAGGGAGAGAATATATCCATACGAGATATCTATCATGATCATGATCATCCGAATGTAGAGAAGAAGAATATCCATCATGGAGAGGAACAATCAAAGGGAGAGAAAGATTCAAAGAAACAACCATCCATCTAAGGGAGAGAATTGGAGAAAAGTTAACACTGCATATCTATCCAGAAAATGGAGAAAATATTCTACAACAAAGGGTGAGACAAAATCAAAAGTTGCTACATCTATCCAGTGAAGGGAATGAAGAAAGCACTATGCAAGAATCAAATCTAAGCTAGAAGAGCTTACCAAGAGTCATATATTTGTATTGTTTATAGAACAATAAGTTTGGTATATTATGGAATACTTTACATTACATATTTCATATTGTTTTTATAAGTATGTTTCCATCAATGCCAAAGGGAGAGATTGATGAACTATAACTAATTGAATATTTGAAGATGACAAGTTGATGATCACTGAGCTGCAGCAAGTAAATGCAAGACATTAAATCAATTAATGTATTGTATTGTCATTAATGTCAACTTGATATGGTATGATTTCTCATACACATATTGTCACAACACTTAAAGATCTGAAGAGATAAAGTTTTTTCATTGGTAACCACATACACCGAGTGATAGTAAACCCTGACAGACAATGAACCCCGAGCACAAAAGTTCACAGTGTTAACCGACGGATAGTGTTACTCGAGCGAGTGATACCCGAGCAAGCATTACCAAGCTAACTATAGTTGTCAACTAATAGAACTAAATTTGATGCTCGAGCTATCTGTAGTGGTCACTGAGCACAACTGAAGTGTTGAGCGATGAGAACTGAAGTTAGAAAATGACAAAACAACATAGCTGGCAGAATTGTATTTAGAGTTAACTGATTATTTTCTTTATTTTTATCGATCAGTTAAAGCCAAAGATAAGGAGATTTAAAGCATAATTTATTCCAAAAAACAAGGAGAGATTTATGGAAAAAAACTAAAGAAAGCATGGCGAGATTTACGGATCAAGAAGTGATCAACAAAGAAAATAAGAAGAAAAAATAATGAAATCATGTCTATATAAAGAGATAAGTAATTCATTATCAAGAGAGGAATGCTGAATATAGTTCTAGTGAAGATAGAAGTTTTCATACAGATCTGATCATATAGGCTGAGGAACAGAGCCAATAATTATGCATACATAGAGCAACAGAGAAGCAATAACATTCACCGAGCAGAAAGAAAAAGGAGGGGAGCAAAGGAATTGAAGAGAATATTGACCAGAAGAGATATTATGGACTTACAATAGATCTGCAAATCTACAAGTTTAAGTTGTATTCACGAACAAATCATTTATTGTTTCAATTTAACCATTGATTCAGAAAATCTCTTAATCGAGTGGGATGTAACCATCCTTATTATATTGAGATACATCCTAAGGAGTATCAAAAAAATTTCATGTTGACAGCATAGTGAATGCTAGGTCAAGTGATAAACTGTTTATTTTAAATCCTCTAAAAAGGTCGCGTTTAACAGTGTGTTTGTAACCATTAACAAGGTTGGATCTTCACCAAGCTCACTTCAGAAGAGTGAAAATTTTGGGTTACCCATCCCAGGTGGTTTTTCTCTTAACAGGGTTTTCACATTAAAAATCCATGTGTCAAATATGTATATGGTTCATTGCTTTGATGTTTTTCTTTACACATTACTAAAACAGGATTGATTGATAAACACTAAGTTTATTTATTGCTATTTGGTAAAGCTTAAGAAAAGGATAAATAGTATATTCACTTAGTAGTATATATATGTTAGATTCACACAAGGCATACATCTTGTAGGACTGAAGATAACTAGAGTTTTTATATTTCTGATGTAAAGTTTTGGTTGGATTATTGGATTAATTTTTGAGGTCATTGATTCACCCCCCCCTCTCAGTTATTCGAACATTTACATGTGTAAATCATAATTCCATCTCTGATTATATAATCCAATTAATAACTATCATTCTATTAATGACATAGAAAAAAATATGAACAAATAAACACAATCATTGTTGACATATCTACATCCATACTGCAATCAAGAGACTTCTGAAATGTTCATTCAAGATTTAATCGTAAACCAAGATTGATGATGCTCAGTTAACTAAATTAATTTTGTATAAGACTGACTATTTGATATGTATCCAAAAATTGTAAATGTAGAAATATTAAGCCATAAATGGATCTTATTGCATTTATAGCCTCATCATCTTCTCAATATCTCTGTCCATAAACTATGTAATATCAAAATTGTCTTCTTCCTGCCTTCTTCTTGTCGCGACCAACACTATTCACATCATCAATACGATCTTTTCTTTCAAATCAATCATAAGACATTATTTATTTTCACGTTTTCAATTACAGTCTCTCCCCAATATTATGTATCAACAAAGGTTCTTATAAACATTTGAATTTGTTCACTATTATCGATTAATTGTCATCAATCGAAAAGAGTCAGTTCTTTATAAAAAACAATGCATTTTAATCTTCAAAACTGATACCTCATAATTAATCAACAATTTCTCTTATGAGTCAATTTTAATAAACTTTAAAAACTTTTTTTGTAAAGGTCGATTCTCTTAAACACTATTTTGGTTTAAATGAATTCCTTTTAACCGCCATACAATCCTTATTCAAATCAATTTATGATTGACATTTGACAATGTTGATACCATAAATCAGTTTCTTCTAAAATGATTTTGTAGAATTGACAAGCTATAAACACATAATCAGTTATCACAGTCTTCAGTTTGTTTAAAATCAAAGACAATAACAATCATCTAAAGAATTGGCTAAATACATAGTCTTTTAAACTTTTAATTAAAAATAATGTGTTTATGAATATCGTCGCCAACTTTTGGTTTGTCTAAATCAGTTTAACAGAGCACATGTATTTTGTTTGAGATGGTAATCTTTCTTCCAAGTCACTATCAAATTCTCATGCATTGATATGATATATATATTATATATCATTTGATTTAAAAAATAATCACAGTGTATTCTATTTTTTTATTGTTGTTCTTGTCGCTCAAATGACAGAAAGTCATTCTAATTCCTGTAGTTGCAAATGAGACAACTTGAGAAAACTAGCTTTTAAGTTGCAAATGAGACAACTTGAGAAGATCGTATTATATGAACCATATATTCAATTACAAAACCATCGCTATATGATTACCTCCTTTTTGACAACAATGACAGGCATGCCAAAATTCAACAAACTCCCCTTTTGTCATTGATGTCAAAAACTCAACTTGTTGTTCCTCTTTCTCCCCTTTTTTGACATCATATGACAAAGGGATAAACAATAAATCAACATGTTCCCCCTTAGTATGAACCATATTGTGCCAACACAATTGTCCATGTACCATTCCTGTGAAGACTTTAACAATTTGTTCTCACATCAACATAATCAACCTTTATTCCTCCATACTATTTATAAATCCTGATCACAACCTTAGAAAGCACATCATTATAATTGAATCAATGCAATTTTGGTGAATTAAACCATCTTTAATATCTGAACTGATAAGTCTCAACACTATGCAAAAGTACTTTTCAGATTTGTAGACCAGTAAGAGTAATTAAACAATCGTCAAATGTAAATCTTCCATACAAAATATCTTTTACACAATCTTGCACACTATGCTTTGACATTTGACAATCCATGTTATTGTTTCATATCATACCTCTTACTATTTTTTTATCAAATAAGATAAATTACCACAAATTATCTTCTCATTGTTCTACCACTATCATCTGCACTTGCTAATCACATCAAGCTAACTAATCGTTGTAAAATACCAATTGTTGATTCATTATTCCCTAAATTTTTTGATTGCATTTGTATGACCAATAAACACTTTTCTGATTGCATCAAATTTATTACATTCAAAAATAAAAATTTGATGAATCAATTATTCTTCAATGTCTTAACACTTGTTGAACCATCTCACACAAAGCAGTCATCAATCTAATACCAATTGATTATATAAGGAGAAATAAGATAGCATAGTCCGATAAACTTTGTTTTATCATGTACAAAACCATGTAGTTAGTCATCACATTACTTCACCTTGTATGCCCTTCTAATTATCCTCTTAACCTGATCATTACAAGTATATACTTGTTCACAAGAATCTGATGAAAACTTATGCAAGGGTAATCTCACTAGAATGCAAGAAAGTAAGAGGAAGATTGTCTTTCAAAAAAAAAAAGTATGAAATATACTCACACAACACTTATATCAGTGACTGGAACAAGTACAAACCTTCCTTTCAAAAATGCCATCACTATGAATAGACTCGTTAATGCAATGAACTTTTATTTTTTATTCTTGCATAAGAAACATATTAATAGAAAGTTGTATGAGAGAAAATCAAAACCCGGTATAGATATTTTTTAAACAACATATAACATTTTCAATACATACTTTTGGCTACAGAACCTCTGCAATCTTCATGTCGCAACAGTGATAGGATTATGACAATTTTCATTAATTGATCCATTTGACCCCTTAGAATTTACAATAATTTTTTTGGAAATTAGAACATTTGTAGGTAACATCAACACCTTTCTACTCGTTGATTTATAGGGCCATACTAGCCATATGAATTTTTTTACTAATAACTAAATCTGAAAATCTGAATTGTATCTTACATCATGAATTATCTCTGCATCATGAACCTCTAAAAGAATGACAATACTTTAATATGCCTCTTCTAGTATAGTAATCAAAATATTTTGTCACCCTTATAACCAATAATTAGTCCTTTAAGAATAATCAACAAAGCCCATAAATAAGATACATCTTATAACAATAGATTACTTATCACTTATGGTCTTTCACCATAAGTATACAACTGTCCAAAAGTGATAAGTATGTAGAGAAGTAAAGGATTACATTTGTACATATTAAAAAATCCTTAGAGACTATTTCATATAACTTAGACACTTATCAAAGAATATCACAACAAACTTCTCATAGAACAACAAGCTTCACATAGTAACTGACATACTTGCATACCATCTTGCTCTTATACAAGATCATACCTTGATTATGTTACCAAACATAGAGACTTGATTGACTCTTAAAAATGTATAATCTTTGTACTTGAATTTTCCATAATAGACTCCCCCTGAGTATTTTCTACTCATCAAGATCTGGATGACACAACATGTGCATATTCCATCTTTTCAGCTCTATCATCACTTGTATTCATTTTTCTTCTTCAAACCATAGTAAATATTTTCTTCTTGTCATGACCACTAGGTAGTCTCTCACAAATGTTTCTACAAAAATGTGCTATATGTCCAAGATAGTTACATTTAAAACATCTTATATTCTTTTCTTTCATGAACATACTTTTTTTAACTAGGTTATAATGACCATGGTTATGACAATAAAAATACATTTGACTCCTTGAGACAAAGAATCTTCTTTTTGGAAAATCATGACTTCTCTTATCAACAAGTCTGCACGGTGTAGCTTTATGACCATAACCACTACAAATATAGCAGTATCCATGCAAATAATAGTTGTACCTAATTGACTAATTATGAAAAGGATACGAATAACTTGGTTTGTGAATACCTTTGAAATATCATCTAGCAGAAGTGTTATCATCTAACTTCACCTTCTTTTTAGGTGCAACAACATGTTGATTCAAATCAATCTTCTTCTTAGGTGTTTTCCTAACTGTAAACTTATTCCCATTTGTAGAAGTAAACATTGTCTAGTGATTAGTTCCTTATGAATAAATTTTTCCGATCTAGCATCCCAAGCCAGTAGGATCCTTAGAATGCTTTTGTCCAACATCTCATTCAACATGTTAGTACTATGATTAAATCTCTGATTATTCTTTGATTGATTCTTGACATGTTCAAGTTCTTTCTTTAATATAAAAACTTCTTCTTTGAGTTTCAAACATTTAGTCTTTTTAATTTCAAAATCAGATTTAGTTGCATCTGTTATCCTCTTACATTCTTCAACTTTGGTTTTCACACTTAGAATCAAGTTATCTTTAAGTGTTTGCTCTTTTAACAAAGATTCATTATCTGAATTCGTTTTCAAAGACAAAATCTCATTTTCCAAACTTTGACACAAATCCTCCCTTTCTTTTAACTTGGTTTCTAATTCTTCTTCACTCTTTTTCCTATCAACCATTTGATCTTTTAGAAAAACTAAAATCCTTTTAGACTCATCAAGGTTTTGAATTACAACCTTATTAACATCAACACTTTCTTGTAATCATACCTTAAGATCATGATTTTATTTTCTGAGACTCTTGATCACATCTAGGGCTAAAAACAACTCTTATTCAAGACTAGCCACACCTTCTTCTTCTGTTTCCTAATTAGTAGTAGCACCAAACATATCTGCAGTGCAATATTTAGAATCCAAATTGTTGGACAAATCAACAACATCATTTAAATCAGATTTCATTTTAGATGAATCTTTCATTTTCTTGTTCCTTCACTTCTTACCCATAGTATTCCGTCTACCAAGACCAACCCAAGTTGATTAAAATTTTTAACAGGAACCCTTCTCTGATACCACTTATTGGAATAATAAGATCACTAAGAGGAGAGGGGGGGGGGGGGGGGGNGGGGTGAATCAGTGATCAATAAAACAATTACTTCCTTTTAAATTTGAACGAAAAACATATGCAATGTTTACTTTTAACATCATTAAGTATATGTGCTTTACATGCAAGATAATGTAAGCAATAAGACATATGCACACATTTGTATCATTGACACATTTTTTTATAGTGGAAAACCCCTTAGGGTGAAAAAATACTTTCTGAATTCTATTATTATGCCTTACTAGAAAAATGATGCCTCACATAGCATACATTAGGACCTCACTAGCCAACATTCAAAGCACCCACTTTGGGAGCACTAACCCCTTACAATTTTAGGAACACCCATTCCAAGGAGCACCAACACCTCACTATTTTTAGGGTCACCCATTCCAAGGAGCACCAACACCTCACTATTTTAGAAACACCCATTCTAATGAGCACCGACACCTGAATAACATCTCAAAGTATTATATCAGGGGGTTACTGTGTTTCCATACATTTCAATTGATACAAATTACAATCTCAGAGATCTAGTCTTTGTTACAAAAATTTCCCCTTCTCAATCTGATCTCACATCAAGAATGTTATTTAAGATAATGTCAATCAATTCTTCACTCATTATATTCAATCAACCTCTTTCTTGTAATGAAAATTGCAACCATGTCAAAATTCAAACTCTCAATTATACTTGCATATTCAAATTGCTGACATATGTCTATAACAAAATCAAATTTTACAATAAGAACTTTTGAATCACAGTATCATAGTAACATACATCAAACAACTAAAAACATTATTGTCATTGTCTCTATTTTTCAATCATTGTTCAAAAACCTTCACCCATCTGCAAAGAATCTGATTAGAGAATATCAAAAATAAAAAACAATTCTTTCATTCAAATTGTTGTCTTTAAAGTTCCTGTAACAAACTGCAAAAATCCAAATATGTATTTGAACTCCAATCTGATCAGTAAATATTATTTTTTAATAATTACTTCATGTCACCTAGAAGACAGGAACAACACCAACAATACAATAAAGAATATTATCCATAAAACATCAACTTATTCACACAATATCAATCTGCAAAAGTCTAATCAAGGTATATGATAATTTTTGTTTCAACCAAATTGTCATCTCAATTTTCTGCATTAGTGCTTACATGTGCAAATCATAATTCCACATCTGATTATAAAATCCAATCAATAACTATTGTTCTGTTAATGACATAGAAACAAATCTGAACAAATAAACACAATCACTATCGATGGATCTGCATTCATACTGCAATCAAGAGACTTCTGAAATGTTCATTCAAGAATTAATCGTAAACCAAGATTGATGATGCTTAGTTAACTAAATTAATTCTGTGTAAGAATGACTATTTGATATGTATCCACAAATTGTAAATGCAGAAATATTAAACCAGAAATGGATCTTACTCCATTTATATCCTCATCATCTTCTCAATATATTTGTCCATAAACTTTTTAATATCAAAACCGTCGTCTGCCTGCAACCTTCTTCTTGTTGACACCAATACTATTCACATCATCAATATGATCCCTTCTTTCAAATTATTCATAAGACATTATTTCTTTTTGTGTTTTCAATTATAGTCTCTTGCCCATCTTCTATATCAACAAAGCTTCTTATAAACATCTGAATTTGTTCATTGTTATCAATTAACTGTCATCAACCGAAAAGAGACGGTTCTTTAAAAATAACAATGTACTATAATCTTCAAAAGAGATACCTCATACTTAATCAACCATTTCTCTTATGAGACAATTTTAATAAACTTTAAAAACTCACTCTGTAAAGACCGATTCTCTTAAATACTATTTATTGGAGTTGATGAAAAACTATCAACCCTACAACTCCCAAGAATCACCTGCATGCAAAAACCTGTCACAGAAAGAGAGAAGCAAAGCTATGGAGGCCATAAACAACAGATTTGCGAAAGAGGAAACATCCTCAATTGATTCAATAATAAAAATACAGAATACAAGATGATTCAAGATCAATCAAAATTAATTCAAGATACAAAGAGATCAAACCTTATAACAGGTGATCAAAACCCTAAAAGAGGGAGAAACCTAGGTTGCATGATAATAATTAATAAAGAATTAATTATTATATACCTAAAGTTTAGCTTAAGTGAGCTAGAGATAATAAGTGACTTTAATAATTAAATTAGAATGATTTAATTAATAAGTGAATTAGCTTATTACTCTAACAACCCCCTTAAGATAAACTTAGGGAGAAGCTAAAAACCTAGAAATAACTACTGAAAGCAGGAAATGGGTCCCGACAACATGACCTGATCAGGTATCCAAGTACAAAAAATATTTGTAAAGAGGAGAAAAGGAGAAAATCCAGTGGGAAAAAACCCTATCCGAAAAGAGATGAAGACTAGTGAAGGACTGAAGAAGCATCCAAACTAGAGAATGCCTCAGAAGATAGGAACAAATGAAGAACATGAAGAACATCGCTGAAGCATGAAGTTGCAAACACTATCGAAGAATAACTGCTGGAACCTCCACTCTAATAGAACATGATCATGTAGAGAAGACTGTAAATAAAGTCTAAAGGGATGATCAATGAAAGATGGAAGGATTCCTCCAAAACAGGAATGAAATAGTGTCCATATGGTAAATGATCCATCTCACTGAAATGCATAGGTACCCGACAACTGCATCCGCCTAGTATGTAGGAACAAATACTGAATACATAGATCACTCCATCGAACCAAGGAATCATTAGAAACAACATGAGATACCTCCCCCCCATAATGTTGAGTAAGGAGAGGCATGATAGGTACACTAAACCAAACTACCAAGAATAACTGCATGATGAAGAACGAGGAACATAGAAAGTGAAATATAAAGTACAAGCACATATAAAGGATGGTGTTGTGGAGGAAACAATCTATTGACACACATCATGAGGATAATGTCATGGAAGGAACACTCACTTGAAAAGGGTAAATCAAGCCCCCCATGACACTCTATAATGTAGTGCAAGTACAAATAGACACAAAAATGTCCAAGATCCCAAGCATGCATCAGATGCCACTTTATCCCAGTGCGTTTGCAAATAAGAAAAGCTACAAAAATAGATGTCTACAATGCTCAAGAATGAAAAAAATCTATAAGAATATGAGTAATATCTTAAAGGGATTCATCCCATGCAAGGCAAATGATCTCAAGACCTGAAACAACCAAGATAATCACCAGATTGCAAAAAATCAAAAAGCTAAATAAAAAGTACCTGGAGCAGATTCTGAGTGTGAGACCCATAAAATAAGATAGAGCATAGAACCATATTTCCAATGTCATGCGAAAGTCAAAAAATGGAGTCTGGGTGAGCAAGATATGGCTCTAGAGTGCAAAAAAGAACCATGAATTTGACTGGTAAAAAACCCTGCAAGACGACAAAATTAGAAAAAGAACTTGCAAAATCAGGTCGGGCTTGGAATCAGATTTTTGATGATATCTTGTTTGGAAAAAAATGCCTCCATTTGTTGAAGATATGAGAAAAAACCTGAAGAGGAATCCAAAACAAGAACTCCAAGAAACCTCTGCTAAATTTGTTGGAGCTCCACTAAATCTGGCGATGCCTCCAAATCTTGTGAGACTGCTAAGTTTTCGGCCAAATCTGGCAGATTTACCAAAGAAAAAATTTTATTGGCCAATACGGTGGCATGAATTTCGAGGTGACATAGAAATCGAAGCGGTGTGAAAACCGAGAATTTTTTTGCCTCAAAAAGCATGTCAAGGTCGTGCATGCAAAAAAGAGGGCCTAGATTTCAATTATGTCCAACTTGGATGAGCTTTATATGAAAATAGGGTTTTTTGGGCCTTCTAGACATAACCGTTAGGTCAGTTTGTGCCCAAAGTGCTCCAAAAAATAACTCCCCCCAGATCCACAAAAATCTGAAGCAAAAAACCTCTTGAAAACACAGATCTAAAGAACAAGGCCAAATCTCTCATGAAGAGAACAAGGGCATGAAGATCTAGAGCTCTGATACCATATTGGTGTTGATGAAAAACTATCAAACCTATAGCTCCCAAGAATCACCTGCATGCAAACACATGTCATAGAAAGAGAGAAGCAAAGGGTATGGAGGCCAGAAACAACATATCTATGAAAGAGGAAACATCCTCAATTGATTCAATAATTAAAATATAGAATACAATATGATTAAAGACCAATCAGAATTGATTCAAGGGCAATCAAAATTAATTCAAGATACAAAGAGATCAAACCTTATAAAAGGTGATCAAAACCCTAAAAAGGGGAGAAACCTAGGTTACATGATAATAATTAAAATTTAATTTAATTAATATATACCTAAATTTTAGCTTAAGTGAACTAGAGATAATAAGTGACTTTAATAATTAAATCAGAATGATTTAATTAATAAGTGAATTAACTTATTACTCTAACACTATTTTGGTTAAAACCAATTCCATTAAACCGCCATACAATCCTTATTCAAATCGGTTTCTAATAGACATTTGACAATATTGATACCTTAAATCAGTTTCTTCTGAAATGGTTTTGTAGAACGGACAAGCTGTAAACAAAAAATCATTTATTACAGTCTTCAGTTTGTTTAAAATCAAAGACAATAATAATCATCCAAATAATTGGCTAAAAACATATTCTTTTAAACTTTTCATTAAGAATAATGTGTTTATGAATATTGTCGCCAACTTTTGGTTTGTCCAAATCGGTTTAACAAAGCACATTTATTTTGTTTAAGACAATAATATTTCTTCCAAGTCACTATCAACTTCTCATGCATTGATCTGATATATAT